>CM053276.1:58712570-59142131 GCA_028583415.1 Protea cynaroides
TAGAAGTCGATTCCTTCCGTTCAAAGCGTAGAACATCGTCTCCAGGTAGGTCTCTTCCCTCTCTATCAAGTTTTTACAAAATTTCCATATCGACTTTAGTTAAAATTTTAGGTTTTTCTTTGATTGAGAGATTCCAACAGTAGGAACTCTTTTCCTTCGGTTTAGAAAGGGTTCAGGGACCCCCAAGAGCAAAAGCCCTCAACCAATTTGGGGTTTCACCGAACGGTTTTCAAAAAAATCAAATTTTTACATGTTTTGACCTAGGTTTTCCAAAAATTTTGAAATTTCTTGATTTTTCTTAATTTCTTGAAATTTCTTATTGTAAATGCTTGTGATTGATTTGTCGAAGAGTGTGGGGGTTACGTAAGTCCTCCTCCCCATGTTTTTGGGTGAGTTTGAGGCTTTTTCCCAATTTACTGTCATTATGCTGCCGAAATTTCAACAATTTCTAACCTTTTCTTCTTGTTTTCTTTTGTTTTGCAGTTAAAATGGCTCCCCGACGTGTGCTTGGGAAACGTCCTCATGGCTCGAGTTCACGTGCTCCCCAGCCACCAGTTCCCCAACTTGACGAGCACTGGTTTCGTTCTATAGAAGCATAGGCTCGATTCTCATGGTTTGACAACAAGAGCATAGAATCTGGACGCCGGGTTAACCTAGATCAATTGGAGAGATTCGATGTGCGAGCTGCCTTCAACGCGCTTGGGTGGGTACCGGTAATATCCTACACTGATACCACCCGTCCCAATCTGGTTAAGCATTTCTATGCTAACCTGGAGTTGCATGGAGATGTTAACGATCCCAACCAGGGTAGGGATTTGTGCATCACTAGTTATGTCAGGGGTGTACCCATTTCATTCAACACCCACCAGCTGGCCGACCTTCTAGGGGTTCCTAATGATGGAGACCTAGTATATTGCCCTCCCAAAGTGAAGGGCTATCTGACTGAGGATCTGCGCCGGGAGATAGCAGATCAGATACTAAACCCTGGAGCTCCCATGAAGGCGGCTAGCTTGAGACCTGCACCTCGAGTATATAGTTGCATCATTCAGCACAACATCGTGCCCCAAAGCGGCCATTACAGTGAGTTATCCCAGCTCACTCAGTACATTACTTATTGCATTTGCACTGGGGAGCGGGTCTCTCTCCCTTACCTCATCATCAGGACCATGCATCAGGCGACCCTGGCCAATCAGGCCAGTAACCTTCCATACGGTCGTCTCATTACCTTCCTGCTACGTCGCTTGGGAGTGAGCATGAGAGGCGAGGTGACCGTTGAGGATACTATGACCTCCGACATAGACTGGGACGCCATTCAGAGGATGCAGATGGTTGACCTGCCTGTTAGCGATGACGAGTTGGAGGCTCGCCCTCGCCCACTTGGGAGGGTAGCAGCCGCGGCGGCAGCAGCAGCAGCAGCCAATGCGGCCTATGCAGCCGAGCTCGAGCGCGATGCTGATGAGGATAGAGCCGAGGGTGTACCAGTGTTAGCTCCATAGCCTACACCTGCAGCACCACCATCTACCTCTACAGCTGGACCATCTCAGCCTCCCTCCGACACCATGATGGGTATGATTATGGAGATCAGGGACACTCAGCGTGAGATGAGCCACGACTTGACGCAGTTGGCTCACAGTCTCAGAGTCACACAGGATCAGGTGCACTGGCTCAGGGTCGCTTACGAGCGAGATTATGATATAGCATACCCTATTCCTCCCAGGCCCCCTACCCCATGATTTACTTTCACTTTCTCTTTTGACAGCTTATATAACAGGGTAACTGTCCGGTTTGTGGACTGTACCTTGTAGCACTATTTTTATCTAATACTCATTTTCTTATTTAATTAAAGTTTTCATGTTTCACCTAACTAGTGTATGTGCACATGTTAAGTTTCATATTTAGTATAGTACATTATTCTCTTTCTTAATCAGTCTCAGGTATCAAACAATGCTTAGGGTGTGTTTGTATTAAAAATTTTTAATATTTCCTAACTCAGTTCATCGACTTAGTTAAGTACAATATGATTTGTTGGACAGAGCCCGAGAGCTCTGATACCAAGTTGTCACACCCCAATTCTGATCCAACCAGAATGGTGTGAGTGAACCGTCATTGAACCAACGGTTCACACCAGGATCTCGAATAGGCCGTGTCCCCTCATACAAACCATTACACATAACCACAATCAGAATATAAATATTACAGCGGAAGACTTTAAAATAAAATGAACTGAGTATCTATTGATAAATTAAATAAAATATCTCATTATTCAAATTCAAACATAAAATATAATATCATTACATCTCTTTAAAATGAATAAAAAATAACCAAAACAAATAAATAAAAAGCTCATCAAAGGTACACGCAGAAAGGGCACTCGCATGAAGCGTCATGCTCGTCCTCTCCTGCCTGTGCACCCAGAGCAGCAACATCACCATACGCCGGAGCGTTCATGTAGTCATCCACAGTGTAACCTGCATCAACATCTAAAACAATGTACGTACAAAGGGTGAGCTCACAACTTAGCTCAGTAAGACAATCAGACAGTTTCACAATATTATGCATGAATAACAATCATTTTATGCTATGGTCTGGTTTTAAGTTTGCAATGTGCTATAGAATGGTTTGGTGGCCCCCGCACCTCTATACACGAGTGTGTGGCACCTCATGGATCACACCCCCATTGGCCCACATGCACTCATCATGGAATAGAGATAGACCTAAGATACCCCCGTACCTCCCCTAATGCTCTACCCATACCAGTACCTAAGCCCCTACTGGTCAGGGCTCGCAAACTGGGCTAGCAACTAACCAATCCTATATGTCATCAATGTACGCTATATCCCAGCACAGCCATCTACGGCATAGAGATAGAGCTAAGGCATTCCCACACCTCCCCTGATTCCCTATCCGCAACTAACCCACTAGGATAGAAACAATACGGAGTAGACCCTATCCCAACATAACTCCCTACGGCATTGAGATAGAGCTAAAGCATCGTGGACAAGCCAGCGTCGACTCGGAGACCACAGTGCCACATAACCATGGCCAGGCCAACATCAATATCGGAGACCACCGTACCACGACCTTCCCCTGATGCCCCACCCGTACCAAGCATGTTAAGACAGAATACTACAAAAGGTGCTAGTGTGAGGAGCAATCCCAGGCCCATGCCCCACTCCACACACTAACGAAAATAATCACATGCTTAACAATCACATCCTATCAATGCATGAACAATAATAATAACTGAAAGTAAAGGATGGCATGTGAATATGCACAAACATCACATCATATATATTCAGGTGATTAACATCGACTTACTGTCCATTAATTATTAGGTTTAGGTCAGATTTCCTTACCTGACGCTCGTTTTTTAGCTTGCTCCACGTCGCAAGATCCAAATGGAAAGTCACCAAGTCCTACAATATTATTAAGGTTTCATTAGAATAGATTGCTTAAGGTTTCATGTTGGTCGGAAACCAACAATGTTACAAAATACCCTCACAGAGCTGACCGGTGGCATGTACCGATCGGAGCTCTGTGGGGAAAACTGGCGACCGGTATGGTCAGCCGGTCCCCACAAACCAGCCTCCCGAGGGATACCGGTGGCAACATACCGGTCGCACTGTGTGCAACCGGTATAGTCGACCGGTATGTCTCCGAAAGACCATACATGGGTTTTTCGACTACCGTCGATCATCCTCCATGGATTTCCAAGGTTTCTCCTATCCATTCTAAGTCTAAACTTGGAGTTAGAGTTATCCCCAACTCATTCAAGTCTCGTTTCGATGAATATCATCTCGAAACTCGAATCTAGGGTTTGACGGCAACTTAGGGTTTATTGGCCAATTTAGGATTTTAGATCAACACCTACTTTGCATGGTATTGATCCACCCACACAACTAACATAGGGTAAGAAGATTGATTCAAACACTTACCGTTGACTGGCGTAGAGTGAGCTTCGTCGAACGGTAGTGGCGGCACCTTCTTCTTCTTCCTAGCCCCTTCTCCTTTCCAACCTCTTTCTCTTCTCTAGGGTTTGTGAGAGACAATGGAAAGGATTTGAGGAGGTTTAAGGGTGTATTTATAGGCTAGAATTAGGGTTTAGTAACCCTATTAGGATTGGGAAAGTCTTAGATTCGAAATCAGGAAAGTGGGACCCTTAGAAGTAAATTTCTGGATTTCCACACTTAGCTGCGCAGAGCTGACCGGTCGACCGGTACCAAGACCGGTACCATCGACCGGTCAACATAAAATCATGTTGATTTGATCATCTTTGGTCCGATTTCATACCTGTTTGTCATCCGCTCGTCCCGTCTGGCCCGGTGATGATCGAAAAACCTGCTACGACCCAAAACCAAGGTTTAGACCGGGTTTACGGAGTGCGGGTCTTTCAACTTGTGAGGTAGTTCTGCCAAGGTGCGGCCATTCCATACATTTGTGGCTGGTATGGGTACCCACCCTAGTATCCTCCTTGATATTTAGCGTGGTACAGTCCTGTGTGTTTGCAGCCAGGATCTATTGGTGTTGTTGTTGGGCCATTAGGACGGTATTACTACCAACTGGTGTCGTACTATTTTGGCCTTGGGGTACTGGTGTAGTGTTGACAATGGTCAGCATTGTTATGCCCAATGCAGCTCGCAACTCTAACAATGCTCATTGTTGTTCCTGCCCTTGGCGGGCTAGGTTGTTCACAACGTGGCCATATCTCCTAGGGGTGGTTCAGCTAAAAGGTTTTGTGTGCCCTGGACATGTACCCCTTGGTTCATCTCTGTTTGATTGTCATTGTTTGGTATCTGCCCAGTCTGTTGTCGGTCCCAATTCCTAGTCTGGGTGCGGCCTGCCATTTCAGTTTAATGGTACCGAGAGAATCTGTAAAGATATGGCCACTATGCATCAGACATTTTGTACAAAATAAATTGTCAAGATACAGTGTTAATCCCTTACAATTCAAGTGCAATAAATCCCAATTAAGACTGAGCAGACACAATTTCCCAGTCAACAAACACTACCAAAAAAGATTTGTCCAGTAGCGCTTGTTCGGTGGTAGGTATGAGATACCTTGTCCCACCGGTCATCCCACCGCACATATTCGGGAAGTTTTGGAACTTTGTCCGGTGTAGCTTAACTGTGAAAATTGTCCCACCAGTCATCCCACTAGACATCATATCTGAGAGGGTCAGAGTTTGTCCGATCACATGTCCGGTGGCACATGGGAGTCATAAAGTCCGACAGGACAATCGAAAATTGCTTTTTAACACGTGATTTTAGGTCATTTTCTCATTTCTTTCTCTTGGTTTCTCCTTCGACTACGATTCCACTCACCTCTGGTGACTTCCTATGGTCCTCTCGGACACCAAGCACACATTCCCCTTTGGTCAAAGTCTTCGTCATCTTCCTAAAGGTAGGCCTTCTCTTTCTAACCTCTTGTTTGGGTAATTTCTAGGGTTTTCTTGCCCTTTTTATCATTTTTCTTCAATTAGCAACATTCCAACCGTAGAAATTCTTGTTTCTCAGTTTAGGAATGATGTTGGGGCCTCAATGAACCAAAGCCCTCAATCAATTTTGGATTTTATTGGTTGTTTCATCGAAAACCCCAAAAAAAAAAAAAATTTTAACCTAGGTTTTATAGGAAATTTCAGATTTTTTGAGTTTTGCTTGAATTCCTCTTAATTGTTCAAATTACTTGCTTGTTTTAATTGTTTAGAATGTTACCCCCCTCATGTAAGTCCTCTTTCCCTCAAATTAGGGCGAGTTCGAGGCTTTTGTCCAATTTACAGCCATTATGCTATCGAATTTTTTTTTTTTTAAATTTCGACTTACTTATGTTTACTCTTGTTTGGTTTTGTAGGTTTGAACATGTCTAGACACCGAGCATTGGCCAAGAATGTTCCTTCCAATTCTCGAGGTCCACCACCACCAACAAGACTATATGATGGGTACCGCTTTCGCTCGGTAGAGGCAGAGGCACAGTACCCATGGTACCAGGACAAGAGTATGGAAGTTGGTCGCTACGTGAACCTTCAGCAGTTAGAGCAGTTTGATGTGCAGGGGGCATTTGGCGCCCTGGATTGGCTAACAGTGATTCAGTATAATGCAGTCACCCACCCTGACTTAGTGAGGCAGTTTTACTGCAACTTGCAAGTCGAGAGCAACCCCAACAATTTTACTAGGGGTCATGAGTTGCATATCACTAGCAGGATGAAGGGGGTAAACATTTCCTTCGACACCGAGGAGTTGGCGGAGTTGTTGGGCATCTCCAGTGAGTGCCAATGAGTTGGTATACTGCGCGCCCAAGGAGCGCAAGTATTTGACTGAGGATCTTCTCCAGGTTATTTGGGATTAGATTCTTCTGCCTAGCCATCACATGAAGGTGACCAACCTACGACCTCTACCTTGCATCTATTGTCGGATCATCCAGCATAACATCTTTCCACAGAGCGGGCATTACAACCAGGTTTCGCAATTAGGTCAGTATCTCACTTTCTGCGTGACCACTAGATAGGAGGTCTGCCTCTCATACATTATCATCAGGACCATGTACCACGCAACGACACCCAGGTTGAAAGGCAATCTGCCTTATGGTCGACTGACCACCCTTTTTGTACATCTTGGGTGAGCATGGATGGCGAGCAGGCCTCCTAGGAGACCATGATGGCTGATTTGGATTGGGAGGCCATCTACAAGATGAAGCTACATGATGTCAACCTCAGCGAAGAGGAGCTGGAGGCTAGTGAGCGGCCACTGAGAAGACCAGCAACCGTAGCAGCAGCAGCAGCAGTTGAGGGTGTTGGGGCTGATTTGTATATGGACGTGGATGAAATTCCTGCCCCTGCACCATAGCCTATTCCTGAGGCTGGACCTTCAGAGTCTACTTCGGACCAGAAGTTGTCACTGCTTCGAGAGATTTGGGATGCTCAACGCGTGACAGACCAACGAGTGGTGGAGCTCAGCCAATGCCTCAAGGTCACTCAGAAGCAAGTGCACTGGCTCCAGGTGGCCTATGAGCATGATTACATGAGTGATGACGAGACGTTTGCACCACCTCTCCCACCAGCCCAGTGATAGGTTTTTACTTTGCTTTTATTTTGTTATGATATTGTTCTTTTTAGGGTAACTGTTCGACCTGTGGACTGTACCCCGTCACCTTTGTACAAACCCATTTGATTCATTTATATATATGGTTACTTTCTTCTTAATTATGTATTATGCTTTGTTTAGTTCTTTATGTCACTCAACATGCATTGTTCATTACTGTGTGTTTGTATTAAGGCTTTTAATTTAACATATCTCAATTCATGGACACAGGTTAATGCGTACAAATTTGATTGGCAGAGTCCTTGCGTTCTGATACCAATTTGTCACACCCCAATTCTGGTCGAACCAGAAGTGTGATTGAACCTTCAATAAACCACGGCTCAAACCAGGATCACGACGAACCATACCAATATTTAAACAAACCCATCAAATCATAAATCAGATAATTAAATATAACAATTGAAGTCTTTATTAATGAATTGAGAATCCAAATGATAATTAAATAATAATCCAATTATCTCAAAGACCAAAACATAAATAGTAATATCTGGTTACAAACTCATAAATCCGTACAATTAATAATAAACCTAAAGATAAACACAATAGAGGCACTCGCATGATAAGTCACGCTCGTTCTCCATCAACTGTACATCAAGAGCCATCATTTGTCTATATGAAGGCTGATTGATGTAATCTTCTACAGTAATACATACATCATTAACTAAAAAGAAAAATGACATCATAGGGAAAGCTCACAACTTAGCTCACTGAGAAACAAAACATGTAGCAAACAATATGCATGAGATAACATTTAATCATTTGATCTGGTAAGTTTGCAATGTACTATGATAAGAATAGACTACACCATAACTCCATATACGAAAGTGTGAGCACACCCAACGATTAGGCTCCAACCAAAACCATTGTCGCCCCACAACACTCACTACAAGATAGAGATAGAGCTAGTGCCTAACGACATGTTACAACCAAATCGTTAGCCCCCTTGATACTCTACCCCGTAACAGTACGTACACCCTTACTAGCAAGGGCTTACAAACTAGGGTACGTCACTAACCAATCCTAGATGTCATCATAAAAGTATCCATAGTCCTACCCCAGCACCCTTCAATACGAAACAGAGATAGAGCTAGAGTCTGACAGTAAGGGTATGGTCAACACTACCAGCACCCCCTTGATACCCGTCTCTTACTAAGCACACTAAGGTAGATGACGATACGAAGATGTCAGTGTGATGAATGGTCTAAGGCTCCAACCTCTTTCCACCCAACACACCAATCATACACAAACACATGCTTATCCTCTTTCACATCATAATAGAATAAATATGCATGAGCACTAAATAATAAATATTGGATGACAAGTTATATGCACAGTACACAGAACATCAACATCACACAAGGTAGTTTAATTATTAACCAATTAGTTTGGGGTCTTATCCCTCACCTGTTGAGTGATGTTTGACACTCTCTAAGACATTGAAACTAGCCTTGCTTGCTTACAGGTCCTAAACAAACATTAGGATTTAATTAGGTTGAATTCTGGTAGTTTTTCATTCATCGGATTCACTGTCTGGAGTGTTAGAAGTCCCTCAGGAGATTAATCGGTGGCATTGTCCGGTCTGACAGTAGCCACGCCAGTCATCCCACCGGTAAACTCTGTGATACTTCCCGAACATGACTGATGGCATGACTGGTGGGACTGTCCCACCGGTCAACTCACTGATGTGACTATGAGTCTCACCGGAGAACACATGACATTGTCCAGGTTGTGTCTCCGTCTGTGTTTTCTTAAGAGTCGATTCTTTGGCTTGTTCTAGGGTTTATCTTACATTGTTCTAAGGTTGTAGACATGTTAAGGTTCGATCTTATACTGTAACCCTAGCTCATTACCATGTTCTTGTTAATGGATCCTTGTGAACCATTCAACAATTCAATTCTTATTTTATTGGAATCCATCAACGGTCTCTGACGATTGTGAATCCTAATTTCATGTATATCCTAATCTATCTACAGTGATTAGGAACTTGCCGTTGATTTCTTGGCGATGTTGATTAGAAACCGACGGTGAATTCTTTCTCTCCACAGCTCCTCTCTTAGTTCTCCTTCTCAATTCTAGGGTTTATGGTTGATCAAAGAGTGAGAGAGAGTGGAAGAATAAGGTTTATATATAGGGAGAGTGTCCTTATAGGTTAGAACTCTCCATGGGAAGGTTTCCCTGCAAGAGTTGGGGAGTGGGTCCCATCAATTTCCATTCACGGACTGGAAATTGGTTGTCCGGTGGCACTACCCGTGAGACCGGACAAGCTCAACCAGTCAAACTGGACAAAATGAAATTTGGTAGTTTTCGTACCTTAATCCGTGGCTTGTCATCCGACCGTCTCTTCTAATATGGTTATGATGGGAAGACCTGTCACAACACATTAAGCTATGTTAGACCAGGTTCATGAAGTGCGGGTCTTACATCACAGTCGTCCATCGCGGATCGTGGACACCTTGCAATCCGCCTTATCCATACAACGTAGGATTTGGACCCCAACGCTCCATGCCTCGTTCTATAAATATAAGCAGTCTCCTAAGGTAACGGGATCGATCTTTTTTACACACCCGAATCCTCTCTACAGTCCCCTTCTCAAAACTGGAGCTCGTCTCTTGACGACTCTTGAGTGCTTGTATTCGAAAGCTAACTTAGGCTTTGGAGTGTCCCCGGGGCCAAGTTGCCCAAACACTTATACCTCTTACTTTGTGATTGCATGTTTTGCTTATCACAGACCGACGAGACGATTTTCGACTGCAACAAAGGGTGTCAAAATTGAGCCCAAACCAAAAGACTGATATTGGGCTTGAGTTTTAGAGATCAGAAAAGCAAAAAATCAGATCAGACCAAGCAAAACCAATCGAATTGACCAAAATCGTAACCAAACCAATAACAACTCGATTATAGACCGATAAGGGGCCATTGAGTCACCCTGGTAAAAACCGAAACTGAACTAACAGAAACAGGGCTACTCTGTAACGGTTTGATTTTGAATTGCATCAGTAAAAAAACCGGTAAAAGACTGAACCGATTCAAATGACCAAAATCAAACCGAACCAAACCAAACCATTTGGTTGATACCCCAATTGGATATAGCTTGATAACCTGTCCATGTGCATTTTTCTCATCGGTCTGTGATACGCCAACAAGAGTTACTAATTCCCAATAATTGTACGCCAACAAGAGTTACTAATCCTTTAACTCAGCGATTTCTTAATTTACAGGTGCTTCAGTGCTTCGACAGTTGTACAAAGCTCTTCCCTGATTGCTTCACCGGCTTGTTTGGTTTCATCCCTAAATTTTCAGAGGTCATTATTGTGTCCATTCACATCAAATGGTTATTTTCGTGGATGCATGATACATTCCATTAATTGGTCCACTACTTTTTTTTTCTTTTTTTCTTTTTGGTAATATTAATTGGTCCCCTACCACCTACCAAGGCGGTTTTTTTTTTTTTTTTTTTTTGGGTTAGAATTCCGATTTTCTGATTTTTATAAAGAAAAGAAATATAAAATTACAATTAAGGACAATTACAGTTGTCTCTATCACCAGGATGTTCATGTAATTAAATCCCTACTTTTTATGATCCTATTGGCCAATTTGATTTAATCGATCAACCCTAATCTAGCAGACAAAATCTAAGTTGACAAAAGACATGTTACAGTAATTACTATAATTTTTTTTTTAAATTCTAAAAATTGTTTGTGGACTGTTTTATTGGAGGATTGTCAGTGGGCCAAATAGTAGCTACATTAGAATCCGATTCGATTATATAGTATGAAAAAAGTCCATGTTGCTATTTTTTTATATTCTTTGAAATCTCAACCATTTCTCTTTCTATTCCAAATGATTGGTTATAAGCTCTTTTTATATTATCATTTTTTCCACTAGCATATAAGATTCCAATATACTCAGTTAACGTATAAAATTCTAATATAATATGGTAATGTATAAGATATTAATATCGTATGTACCATATAGATTCTTTTTGGTCTCATAATATAAATCATAAATTGATGAGTTTCTTATATTTAATCTATAGAAATGGTAAGGTTCTATGTAAGATCTATAGGCTATTGGTTGCAAAAGAAGTTAAAAGGGGAAGAAAGAGAAATGAAATTTTCAAATTTAAAAGAGGAAAATTTTACATCATCTCAACAAATTCACATGATTAAGTAACTAATTTCAAATCATTTCCTATTTTGTTATTAACTTTAACTCTATCTTGGATCCAAATCCCATGTATTTAATATTTAAAAAATAAAATAAAAATTACATCTAAAAATAATATTATTAAATTTGATAAGAATTTTAAGTACTTTATTCTATCATATTAGGTAATAAATTATTATAAAAGTTTCCATTTTAGGTTTGAGAATTTTCACTTCTCTTTCTTTTGATTTCCCTTGCAAATGAAGGGAGACATAAGTTGAGTTTTCATCCTGGCATAGAGATGAATTTGCATTTTTCTTCTCATTTTTATTTATTACAAGGTTTCCCATGCTACCAATATGGGGGAAATATCTTTCACGTCACACCAATTGATTTGTGGGATTCAGTATCATTAAGGCTCAGTTTAGTTGTAAGGGAAATTAAAATGGAAGGGAAGTGAAATTTTTAAACTTAAAAAGGAAAGTTGTATAAGTAGAACACAACATGATTGTATAAATCATTTAAATTTTAATCATAATTAGTAATGATACTTATTAGATGTAAAATTTACTTTACTTTTTAAATGTTAGAAATTTAGATGCAAAATGAAGTGTAAATTAATAACTAAATATTTTAGTTGATTTGGAATTAATTACATAATCATTTGATAGCATATGCTATAATGATTATGAAAATTTTCTTTCTAAATAAAAAATTTCATTTCCTTTTTTTTTTTTTTTTAATTTCCCTCGTAACCAATCAAGCCTAATAGAGATTTACAAGATAAAAAAAGAGATTGTTAATTATGAGAGATTGGTAGAAAAGAATCCCAACACAAACAAGGTGGGGGTAATTTTCCCTTCATTTTAATTAGATCTCCAATATGTGATTGAGTATTCGAATATTTAGATGATATAAATATGGATCCACTTGAGATCAACAAATTGTTTTTTTATTTTAACAATCTACCGTTAGAATCCCTCCAATGATAAAAGGCAATTTGAATCCTGTAATTATAGTATATTATAATTATTACGATTTGAATTGCTATGATCCTATGATCATCAACTCCAAGGGGGTAGTTCAGTCGGCAAGGAACTTACACCTCAAGAAACGGAATGTACTAAGTTCGACTCTTTTTACTATCTTGGGGCCACTCACACAGGATGTTAAGTGTTTTTTTTTTCTTCTTGTTATGGGTGCAAATGGAATAGTTCTCATTCAATCATAAAATGACTTGATTCATACCAAAAATCTAGATATCCTTACCACAAAAAAAATGATCCTATAATCGTCCATGTCCATGACTCTCATAGTCCAAAAGTAAATCCCACACCCCATGATCGTGACTAATGGGAGTGCCTATGTGGGGTGAAGAAATAAACTCGTGGAGAGCTAACCAGCGTGGAAAATGGGCGAGTCACGTTTACCGATAGTGATTGGATGGCTGAGTTGATGGAAAGAAAGAAAATCGATGCTTTGGTTTGAGCAGTACTGCACATGAAACATGTACCAGGTAGGGTCGGACATCTAACTTTTCACATTTTGCGTGAACCCAAATTCTAGCACTACGAACGTGTATGGCCTCGAATTTACACGTGGGTTAAAATAATATTAGTAGAGAAGGTCGTCTATGTTAACTCTGTTTGTGGAATTTCCGAGATGATGACAAAATAATGACTCACACTTTTCCATTTCGGATGGTTTAAGAAATCAAATTAAAACGTGAGAATTGACTAATTCACCGCTAAATGCAAATTGAGTACTCCAACCAAAACAGACCGAGTCCCATCAATTCCAGTCTTCCAAACAATTTAAAAAGATTAATCCAATTCAATTTAGAGTTTTTAAATCTTACCTCTTATCTATGCTAACCTCACACAAGGATTGTAATCTGTAAGTCACCTCAATAGCGTATCTGAACATGCATGGTACATTGGATCTTGCTTTTGAATGTGATATTTCACAAGCTATATAAGGTTTGAATTTTCATGGAAGATCAAACATTTTGTCTTATTTTCTTTGGTTTTTTTTAATCAATTTTCACCTAAAACGCTAACCTTAAATTATCAAAAAAGAGGGGAATGTGGACCAAGAGAAAAAAAATGAAAAAGTTTTCCACGTTACCATGATACATTTGTTTTATATTACATTTTTATTATTTTCTTTCTTTTCATGATATTTTTCCCATGTTGAATTGGTGTAGTTTGGGAGACTCTTTCCCTATTAAATGTGTTAGAAACCCACTTTGGACACCTCTCAGTCTGGTCTTCTATTAGTTAAAACACGTTTTAAGCATGTACCATACAGTCATACCGTAGTAAATCGTTTAGTACGTGTATTGCCATACAGGAAGTTTTGCCGTTTGAAACGCAAACCATATCCATATCCGTACTTGTATTTTAGCATGCATCTTCCACGAGTAATGAATCGATTTGTCCCACATTGTTTATTACTCTTATTACCTTCTACATATAATCGATGTGGGATTAAAGGCTGGCCACTTCCTCATAATTACTTCTAAAGTCGCATCTTTCATGTGATAATTGACTCATTACTCATTATTTTATTACTCGTTACGGAGGACTGTGGGCCATAACAAATATAAATTGTAGGCTGCCATTGCTATGGGTCGTAACAAGAATAAATTGTAGGCTACCATTGAGCTCTCTCTCTCTCTCTCTCTCTCTCTCTCTCTCTTTCTCTCTCTCACCTAGATTCATGCTTGGAGCCTTGAACAAAACATAAAACATCAATTAACTACTTGACTAAAGATGACAATTCTCACCGTTTTATGATTGGTCACATCATAGATGTCATGTGTTCGCATTGATTTAGGTATCATTCTTCAATTTATGGGAGTATATTGTCCTTTTCTTCATCGCACCATATTAGTTTGATTCATTTAAAATCCATACCGTCCGTTTTAGTTTTTTTTTTTTTTTTTTGTCATTTTTTAAATGTTTGACCTTTTTTTTATTGTACCGTTCTTATTCTGCTCCTTTTAAAACCCGTTTCATTCCATTTGGTTTTTTTCCGTTCCTGTTTTAACCAACTATGGTTAGGTCCATTGGAGTCAGAGTGATCATTGATAATTAATTTTAGGGAGTATTGCCTGGTGTGCAAAAGAGATATTCGAAACTGGGGGTAGGTCTTTGACGATTCTATTTTCCAAATATGATTGTAGTGTTCAAACTTTTAGATCCAAACCTCACGTGTGTGTGAGTGTTGTCAACAACTTTTGATGGTTTTCTTTGGTGATCTTACATTGTTGTCAATTTTCATATAGGCTCCATTTATTTTGATGTAAAATTTACATGTTAAAAAAATATTCAATATTTATTATTTTCAAGAAGTAAAAGAAAGGTGAGTTTTCTTTTCCTCCTCCTTAGAGATCACATGGAAAATTTTATGTCAAAACATTCGAAAATTTTTAACATGTAAAATATTCATGTGAAATTTTACGTCAAAACAAATAGAGCCATAGGAAATGAGAATTAATATGTTTACATAGAATTTTGAGATAATGAACTTATGATATGGTTAGTTAATATGTATGACTGATTTGTGATGCAATATTTTGTCCTCCTTGTAACAATGTTTCGTAACAAATTTGATAACCACAATTGGTACACACGTTAGAGATGAAGGAGGGCTGAGGTGGGCCACCTAACACTTTCTTTAAGGCTACGCATGGACACCTTATGGTACAATCAAGAATTTTTGGATCAATCTTGATGTGCATAAATGCCACCGGGCAATCAACAGTCTACATGTGGTGTGTGCACCACCCTACTTGGAGGTAATTCCATCTTAATCACACTCGCGGGGGCAAATCTGACCTTAACTGCCTTATCAAGAGTATACCTTGACCTAAGTATTTTTGGCAAGCAGTTTACGAAGATGCAGGTGGACCCCACCTCTACCTCATATACATAGGCTCACTTATTAAAGGTTCAAGGATCTTGACATGACGTTACACTCTTCATTACCTTCTTTCTATATATATATATATATATATATATATATATATATATATATATATATATATATATATATATATATGAGTGTACCCCCAGACTCGAATCCGATCACTCTTGTGCTTACTTTTATTGTCGTTTATAGATTAAATCCCACTTCGAGATCCCACCTTGGAAGAAGAAAGTGAATTCCAGCATCAAGAATTCTCAAAGATGAAATAATCATGAGTATGGCGTTCTCCAAGACTCATTTACTCTGCTCCTCGAATAGTTCAGAGTTATCTGTAAACCAAAGAAGACAAAACTTTATAAAAATGTATTCCACAAAACACAACCTTAAATCTTGCACAAAAAGCACAGAATTGATATTCTCTTATACACACTACTTAGAGAGTGAAAGGGGCACCTACACATAAAGAGCTAGAGGGGGAGAGAGAGAGAGAGAGAGAGAGAGAGAGGATGGTACAAAGAAATACCTCTGAAGGCTTGTCACCCCCTTAGAGGGAAAGTGTATCCTTACACACCTCTTTGAATAGGTACACCCATCTGGAATGAATAGAGGAGATGTAGTTATCTAAAGATGATTCCGGCTTAGAACCCCACCCATGTATGTACATGTTTGTATATGGATACATGTCTCTTGTAGAAATACCTATCCACATACAAACACATCTCTTAACTATCCATGCCTCTTGAAGAGACATATATACAGGGACACATACGTACAAATATGCCCTATTCATTGGTATCATGCTTACAATATTGGTTTAGAAATAGGTCAGGCAAGCAAAAGAGGAGGGGTAAGGGATGCCATGAATGATCTACACGGCTTTGCATGTTCCAATGTTTAAAACTTGACTGCCTTGTTGATTGTTCACTTTTAGGCATAAAATAACATTCATCCATGGGAGGGTACCTTTACGGGGAGAGGATCCAAGCTCCATTCGAATATATGATACTCTTGAGTAATCATTTTTGTGCTACAATGCCCATTGTGAGGTCAGGAGATGGAATTAGCAGGTAATGGTGTTAAATGGTTTATTACCAGTTAAACGGTGTGCTGCGGTGCATAAGAGGAATAAATCAAAATCAAACCGATAACTAATGAATCGTTTTTTCATTGAAAGGTTTTGCTTGCAGTTCATAGACGGTTTAACCCATCGATTCCCCTAATCAGTTTCTAAATGACTCGGTTCATTAATCAGTGTAGTTGCTATTAATTAGTTTCCCCCAATGTTTGGAAAACAATTTTACAACATATCACAAAAGTTTAACTAAAAACTAGTCTATCAATTTTTTGTTCAAATCTGGCTTGTATGTCGATTAAATGCTATCTTAAAGATCAAGTCCTAAAATTTATTTATAGATTCTAAAAGAATGATCACCTTTTTAAATTAGAGATTTATACCAAATTATTGTAAATCCAATGATATTCATTTCCAAAGGTTTTTGCAGAGAACTAAAACATCCAAAAGGGGTGGACGATTTGTGGACAAAAAGATGGAGACTAAGAAATTCATAGAGAATGTGTGTGTGTGTGTGTGTGTGTGTGTGTGTGTGTGTGTGTGTGTGTGTGTGTGTGATATTAGTTTAGGTCGAGTTAAGGTTTAGGACTTAGTTTAGGGTTAGAGATTAGAGATTTCTATAACCAAGGATTAACCGGTTTAAACAATCCATATATATATATATATATATATATATATATATATATATATATATATATATATATATATATATATATATATAAACGATAAACGGTACAAAGACTCAAACCAAAACCAAACTGTTTACTAAACAGTTTATCAGTTCAATGTAAATGGTTCTGGTCGATTTGGATAAAAGGTTCCGATACATTTTTTTGCACCCTTAGAATTATGCAAGGAAAGTGTAGAGAGAAGGGGAAGGGGTGCAAACTACACAAAGAATGCTGTTAAGCTTGTTACACTGATCAAGCTATGGGTACACTCTTAAGCCAATAATGCTAAATCGCAAGCGGAAGCCTAAATCGATGAGGGACTGTTTCAAAGTGCGATGGTGGATGCATGTAATTTTCTTGAGCTTCCAACTCATGGCCCTTCCTTTACCTGGAACAATAAACGGGTAGGTTTGAACAACATTAGCTTCAAATTGGATTGAGTCTTTGCCAATCCACAATGGAGGACTGTTTTTTCTCAAGTTGTTGTGTTTATTCAGTCTGTCATTGGCTCGGACCATAAGCCTCTATTGTTAAACATTCATCAACACATTCTTTGGGGGAAAGCGACCATTTCGGTATGAGGCGATGTGGACTCACCATCCTGACTTTTCAAGAGTTGTAAACCTCTTTTGGGCCCCGAATTACCCAGGTCCTACAACATCTTCACTTACACAAAAAATTAGTGATAGTCAGGTGGGCTTCAAACATTGGAATCGCACTATTTTTGGGCATCTACAATCTAATATTGAAAAGCTTAAATCTCAATTACTGAAGCTGCAAAGTGAACCTAGTGAGGATACTCAAGAGCAAGAAGCTGTTCTTATCAATCAATTGGAAGAAGAATTTCTTCGGGAGGAGTTGTTTTGGTATCAAAAGTCTAGAGTTCATTGGCTTCACTATGAAGATGCCAATACGGCTTTTTTTCATGCCACTACCATACAGCTGCGCCATCGTAATAGGATCCACCAGTTGAAGTTGGTTAATGGTGAGTGGTCTTCCTTGGAATCAGATATATTTTCTACTTTTCTTGCTCATTTTTGTGGGGCTTTTACATTAGGGGTAGTGGCTCGTTCTGATATCTCCCACGCATTACAATCAGTTTCTTCAGTGGTCACACAAGACATGAATCTATGGTTGTGTGCTCCTCCTACAGAGGAAGAAGTAAAGTGAGTTGTATTTAGC
Organism: Protea cynaroides; assembly: GCA_028583415.1. Taxonomy (NCBI): domain Eukaryota; kingdom Viridiplantae; phylum Streptophyta; class Magnoliopsida; order Proteales; family Proteaceae; genus Protea; species Protea cynaroides. Next base: position 58,730,670 of record CM053276.1, read on the forward strand.
TTTCTCCTTTGAAGGCTCCAGAGCCTGATGGATTTCCCCCGCATTTTTTTCAGCAATTCTGGGAGGTGACCAAATCAGATTTAACGAGGTTTATGTTTGATGTTTTTAATTCGGGTATTGTTTCTCCCTTATTCAATCAAACCTACTTGTGCCTAATTCCTAAGGTGCAACAACCCCAAACTATGGACTACTTTCGACCAATAAGCCTATGTACCTTTCCAATGAAGCTCATCTCTAAAATTTTGGTCCACAGGTTGACTGATTTTCTAGGTGACATAGTTACGGTTAATCAGTCAGCCTTTGTGCATAATCGGGGTACTTTTGACAATATTGTGATGGCGCATGAGTTTTTTCACTATATCAATTAATAGAAGAAGTCTAAATCTAAATACCTTGCTCTGAAACTTGATATGCAGAAAGCCTATGATAGGTTGTAATGGGGCTTTATCGGGAAGGTTCTTTTGAAGCTAGGATTTGCTCCAACTTGGGTTAATTTAGTGTTGAGTTGCATTATTTCGGTATCCTATACATTGATAATTAATGGAGCAGAGCGTGGTTCTTTTTCTCAAACCAGAGGAATCCGTCAAGGGGATCATTTGTCTCAGCTTATCTTTATATTGTGTGCACATGTCCTTTCCTGCATTCTTAATGAAAAGGCCGATCAACACTTACTTAGGGGCATTCGAGTTAAGGGTAGAGCCTTGCCGATTACCCACCTCCTATTTGCTGATGATAGTTTGCTTTTTGCTCCAGTCCATGTGCCGGATATTTTGACTTTGAAAAATTGCTTAGATCTGTATTGTCAAGCATCTGGCCAACAAATCAATTTGAATAAATCCTGTCTTTCTTTTAGTCCTAATGCACCTTTGAAATTTCGTAGGTGGTTCTCGTGAATTCTAAAAATCAAGTATGGCAGTGCTCCGGCTAAGTATCTTGGATTTCCTATTCATTTTGGTACATTGAAGCGACTTTTGTTTCATGAGCAGGTAGAGAAGGTAAAAGCAAAGCATCAAAATTAGAAGGCTGGTCTTCTATCACACGCTGGTAAGGAAATTGTAAGACCCGCACTCCGTAAACCCGGTCTAAACCTTGGTTTTGTATCGTGACAGGTCTTCCGATCATCACCGGGCCAGACGGGACGAGCGGATGACAACCAGGTACGAAATCGGACCAAAGACGACCAATTAAACTTGATTTCAGGTTGACCGGTCGATGGTACCGGTCTTGGTACCGGTCGACCGATATAGTCTGCGCAGCAAAGTACGGAAAGCCAGAAATTGACTTCTGAGGGTCCCACTTTCCTGATTTCGAATCCTAGAAGTTTCCTAATCCTAGTAGGGTTACTAAACCCTATTTTTAGCCTATAAATACACCCATAAACCTCCTCAAATCCTTTCCATTATCTCTCGCAAACCCTAGAGAAGAGAAAGAGGTGGGAAAGGAGAAGGAGCTAGGAAGAAGAAGAAGGTGCCGCCATTACCGTTCGACGAAGCTCACGCTACACCGGTCAATGGTAAGTGTTTTAACTATTCTTCTTATCCTATGTTAGTTTTGTGGGTGGATCAATACCATGCAAAGTAGGTATTGATCTAAAACCCTATCTGGACCCTAAAACCCTAAGTTGCCGTCAAACCCTGGATTTGAGTTTCGAGATGATATTCATCGAAACGAGACTCGAATGAGTTGGGGATAACTCTAACTCCAAGTTTAGACTTAGAATGGATAGGAGAAACCCTGAAAATCCATGTAGAGTGATCGACGGAAGTCGACAAATCAAGTGTATGGTCTTCCGGAGACATACCGGTCGACCATACTGGTTGACAGTCTGTTTACAGTGCTGCGACCGGTATGGTGAGACCGGTCAGCTCTGAAAGACTGGTTTTGGATTTTTGTTGGTTTCCGACCAACATGAAACCTTAAGAAGATATTCTAATGAAACCCTAATAATGTTGTAGGACTTTGTGAATTATCGTTTGGATCTTGCGACGTGGAGCAAGTTATTAAACGAGCGTCATGTAAGGGAATCTGACCTAAACCTAACAATTAAGGGACAGTAAATTGTTGTTAATCACCTGATTATATGAGATGTGTTGTTTGTGCATATTCACATGCCATCCTTTACTTTCGGTTATTATTACTGTTCATGCATTGATAGGATGTGATTGTTAGGCATGTGATTGTTTTCGTTAGTGTGTGGAGTGGGGCATGGGTCTGGGATCGCTCTTCACATTAACACCTTTTGTAGTATTCTGTCTTAACATGCTTGGTACGGGTGGGGCATCAGGGGAAGGTCGTGGTACGGTGGTCTCCGATATTGATGTTGGCCTGGCCATGGTTATGTGGCACTGTGGTCTCTGAGTCGACGCTGGCTTGTCCACGATGCTTTAGCTCTATCTCTATGCCGTAGGGAGTTATGTTGGGATAGGGTCTACCTGCGTTATGTTTCTATCCTAGTGAGTTAGTTGCGGATAGGGCATCAGGGGAGGTGTGGGAATGCCTTAGCTCTATCTCTATGCCGTAGACGGCTGTGCTGGGATAGAGCATACATTGATGACATATAGGATTGGTTAGTTGCGAGCCCAGTTTGCGAGCCCTGGCTAGTAGGGGCTTAGGTACTGGTATGGGTAGAGTATCAGGGGAGGTACGTGGGTATCTTAGCTCTATCTCTATTCCATGATGGGTGCATGTGGGCCAATGGGGGTGTGATCCATGAGGTGCCACACACTCGTGTATAGAGGTGCGGGGGCCACCAAACCTTTCTATAACACATTGCAAACTTATAACCACACCATAGCATAAAACTGATTATTACTCATGCATAATATTGTGAAACTGTTTGATTGTCTTACTGAGCTGTGTTAGCTCACCCTTTGTGTACACATTGTTTTTAGATGTTGATGCAGGTTATACTGTTGATGATTACGTGAACGCTCCGGCGTATGGAGGTGTTGCTACTCTGGATGTACAAGCAGGAGAGGACGAGCATGACGCTTCATGCGAGTGCCCTTTCTGCGTGTACCTTTGATCGGATTTTATTTATTTAATTTCCTTATTTTTTATTGGATTAAAGGGATGTAATGATATTATTTTATGTGTTTGAATTTGGATAATTAGATACTTATTTAAATTATCAATAGATACTCAGTTCATTCTATTTAAAGTCTTCCGCTGTATATTTATCTTCTGATTGTGGTTATGTGTAATGGTTTGTATGAGTGGACATGGCCTATTCGAAATCCTGGTGTGAATCGTTGGTTCAATGACGGTTCACTCACACCATTCTGGTTGGATCAAAATTGGGGTGTGACAGAAATACTCCTAAAGTCTGTGGTGCTTACTATGTCAAATTATTTAGCATCACATTTTAAACTTCCCATACATACTTTGCATGCTATTCAATCAGCGGCCTCTCAGTTTTTTTGGAGTTATGGAAACAAAGCAAAAGGCATCCTGTGGATTTCAAGGAGTTGTCTATATCTTCCCAAGGCTCAAGGTGGATTGGGGTTACAGGATCCAATATTGCAAAATCAAGCATTGCTTGCAAAATTGGCTTGGCATGTTTGGGAGGCTCCAGATGCTCCTTGGGTAAAGTTATTGATCGAAAGCCATTTATTTTCCTTTTACTTCTTTCCTTACTGCATCTTTGGGCCATAAACCTTAATGGTTATGGCAGAGTATTTTAGAGGGGCATCAGGTTCTTTTGAAGGGACTTATTTCGCGTGTGAGTTTTGAGTCATCTATAAAGATATGGGAGGATAGATGGATACCTCCGTTGAAGGATCATATAATTCAATCCCCAAAACCACTCTTTACTAATTTTCAATATGTATTGGATTTGATTAATCCACATACTAGATTATGGCAAGTTAATGTGATATTCTTTATTTTCAGCCACTGAAGTTGAGGCTATCAAATGTATTCCCCTCAACTCATCACAGCCAGAAGATACTCTTACCTAGAAGGGGATAAGGTCTGGACGATTCTCAGTCAAATCAGCCTACAACATGCTGGCTTCTCTCTGATAAGCTGAGTTGTCATCTCTCCCTTCATCCTCATCTGTGGATTTGTGGCAACAGGTCCCTTCTATGCTCTGGAAACGTATTTGGAAATGTAACACTACTCCTAGAATTCATCATTTCTTGTGGCGATGCTATGCTCAAGGGACTGCTTCTAGTGACAATTTACTTCAACACCAAATTCAAGTTGATCAAATCTGCAGACGATGTGGTCAAGATGAGGAAACCATGGATCATATTTTGCCTTTCTATCCTTTTGCTTGTGCCATATGGTTAGGTTCCCATATGCGCTTTGTGATACCTCATGCACAACATCTCCATTTTTATTAGTGGCTTCTCACTCTATCAGACGTTAAATCTATTTCTAAATCTGAAAATAGGAGAATGTTTTCTTTTGTAGCTTTTCTTTGTTGGTAACTGTAGAAGGCTCAGAATGACTTATATTTTGAACATCATACATGCCAACCTTACGAGGTAGTTAACAGGGCTGAACATTCTTTTTTTTTTAGTTCCAAAAAATATTCTAACCAGCTTTCAAATTGTGCTTCCACATCTTTGAGGCCGCCAGGTACTGTTGCTTGGTCCCCTCCCCCAAGTGGTTTGATGAAAGTCAATTCTGATGCAGCTTTACCTTCTAATTCTACTAGGGAAGGTGTGGGGTTTGTTATAAGGGGCTCAGTTGGTTTGCCTATAGTGGTTGATTCCCAGAATTGGTCTTTTCCATCTTCGGTTATTGGGGAGGCCATAGCCTTATGCTTGGCTCTACAAGCAGCGTTGTCTCATGATTTTATATGTATTGTGATGGAGTCAGATAATTTAGAACTCATCAATTTACTAAGAAATGAGGCAATGGAGGATAATCCTTATGTTCGGCCTATTGTCCAGGATATTTTAGTCCTTGCAGCATGTGGTGAGCATGTAAGTTTCTATTATGTTCCAAGGTCGGCCAATAAGGTGGCACATTCCTTGGCAAGGAGGACTTTAGCAGTGTTAGGACATGTTACAAGGCCCAATTCCACTCCATGGTTTATTCATTTATGTAATGAAGATGCTATGTGTAAGACCCGTGTCAAACTAACCCGGTCTTACCACCTTGAACTAGGTTTACCCATCATGGTCGAGTCAAGTGGAACAAGGGCGTAATGGAGATCGAGATCCCAGGTATAAAATCGACCCAAAAACACCTAATTTTAGGGGAGGGTCGCATACCCAGCCAAGTAGGGTCGGACCTCCCAAAACAGAATGTCAGACCCTCAGATTTGAAGGGAGGGTCGGACAGCTTAAGACCCTAGGGTCAACAGGATCATCGACCCTCGGTTTCTGACGAATATAGAAATTAGGAAATTTCTATATTTTTCGATTGGGATTCTTTCCAAATCTCAATGGGACTTATTTAGGATGTTCCTAGTCTATTTAAAGAACGTCCCTAAGCCACTTTCACTCCTTTCACAACCCTAATTGAATTGAGAGAAAGAGAGGAGAAGGAAAAGAGGAAGAAAGGAGACAAGGAGGAAAACTTAGCAAAAAGGAGAAGAGTTACAGAGAAAGATTAATCTTCTCAGGTATGGATACTAATTCTATGAGTTTCTACAGACCTTAGGGTAGTTATTGATGAGAATGTAATCTCGGAGAAACCCAAACCATCCATCCATGGTTAGGTTTTCATGGAAAATCATAGGAGGATGCACAAAAACTATTTAGATGGATTATACATGGTTCTAGACCATGGAATGACTGTTGAATGAATGTAGGAAGCAAGCCATAGGACCCCAAACACGAAGAATGGATTTAAAAGTGGAAATTGGACCAGAGTGCATCGAGGGTTGCACCGAAAGTCGATAGACCATTCGACCCTAGGTGTTTCTGACCATCGACCCTCAGCATTCGAGAAGTCCAGAATGGAGGGAGGGTCGATAGACCCATCGACCCTAGCATCGACCCTCAGTGGACAGAATGGTTTTAAATTTCGAATTAATTCTAATTAAATTCTATCAACTTTGTTAGGTTTGCTAGCAATATAATAACGTTATAATGGTGATTCTAAAGCTTGAAAAAGTATCTTTTAGCAAGCTAAGGTGAGGAACCTTAACCCCAAACTAAATTGGTTAATAATAAACTGTTTTCTATTTCTTGAGTCCTATGCTATGTTTGATTCTATGCGAATATGTTGTAATGTGCATACAGCATGCCATCCAATATTTCTATTACTTGTTCATGCATATTTATTTAATTGTTTATAACATGATGATGATGATGATGATGATAGGAATAGGCATGTGCTTGTATGTGTGTGGTTGATGTGTTTGATGCGAGCGAGTATCAGGGGAGGTGTGATGAGAACGTCAATAAACATTAACCTTTGGCGGGTCTCAGCACTTTAGCTCTATCTCTAACTCAAGTCTTGTGCATTGACATCGTCGTATCGCCATTACCTTAGCAGAACTATTATGTCGTAGAGTATCAGGGGAGGTGGTCTCGGTCCTTGTAGTCTCTGACTCTACCGGAGGGCCTTAGCTCTATCTCTATGGGCATTCTGAGGGATGCTGGGGTGAGGCCTTGGATACACTGTTTGGCATTAGGATTGGTTAGTAGCGATCCCAGTTTGCAAGCCCTCGCTAACAAGGGCTTACGTGTTGGTATAGCATTATATAGCAATAAACGTTAACCTTTGTTGTATAATGTTATGGCAGGGTGGATGGGGACGACGATAAACGTTAACCTTCGAGCGGGCTTCCACACCCTGTGTATAGAGGCGGTGTCAATAAACGTTAACCTTTGACCACCAACATTTCTATTGCGCATTGCAAACTATAAACCAGACCAAAGATATAAATTGAGTTTTGCATGCATATGTATTGTTGCATTGTTTTGGCTACTCACTGAGCCGTGTTGTGTGCTCACCCCTCGACGTCGAATATTTTTAGTTGATGATGCAGGTTACACAGTCGAAGATTATATGAACGCGTCTGCGTACGGGAATATCGCAGCAATGGAAGCTGGAGCTGAAGAGTATATACATGACACCTCTGGCGAGTGTGACTCATGTGTATTTGATTAGCTATTTTATAGGTTTATTTGGATTTATAAAGACTTGTATTTGATATTTACATAAGTATGTCTCAGTTGAAAACAGAATAATTTACTATTTAATTAATGGTATCATTTTAGTTATCAGTTCATTTATTTATAAATTTTCTGCTATTGTGTATTACTCTGATTATGATTGTGGATGCGTGTAAGTTTGGATAACGCGGGGATAGCCTATTTGAGATCCTGGTTGAACCGTTGGTTTATTAGCGGTTCATCACACCATTCTGAACAGTGCAGAATTGGGGTGTGACAACTTGGTATCAGAGCTTCTCAGGCTTTGCCCGCCGAACTGATACACATTCAAGACCATTGTGAACTGAGATAGGATAAATTAAAAGCTTTAATACAAACACATTGTAAGCACAAGTGATGATTGAAACCAAATTAAAAAGAGAATAAGGCATCTATTAAAGGGAAAACAAGTTACATACAATGAGTAAGAGAAACAAAACGTATATTCATCGCTAAAGCAGAGTACAGTCCACAACCCGGACAGTTACTCTGTAGTACAAGAAAAGTAAAGTACAATCAGGAAGCTGGAGGCGAAGGAGGAGGCGGTGCCTCACGGTCTCTGTCATAGTCCTCGGCATAGACCCTAGTCAACCATGCCACCTGGGTCTGAGTCGTCTGGAGACTAGTCAAGAGAATAACCATGCACAGGGTAATCCAGAACCAGCAGGCCCTACAAATTTGCCACCTCCACCACCGGAGCTAGCAACTGTGGTTATGAATCTGGCACAACAGCTACAACAAATGCAACATGCACCAGCTCAAATGCAGGTTGCAATGGGAGTTATGTTTCAAGCCACTCAGGCTGCAACCATACACACGGGGCAAGCTAGTGCAGCACCAGTGGGTAATCACCCAGCTCCACAGACACCTCAACAACCGGCTACACCAATTCCAGTGCAAGTCCCAGAAGCAGCCCAAGGGAACTATCAGTATCCACCCCCTATGTTTGGGGCATACCAAAATCAACTGGATCACTCCCGGCTAGTAGAGAGATTTTTGAAAATGAAACTGAGAGAATTCAACGGCAAGCCGTCTGATCCACTGTGGCCAGCACACTGGATAGACGAAATGGAAAGGAACTTCCTTATGATGACTATTACCGAGGAAGAGAAAGTACTATGCGCCACCTTCATGCTCAAAGGCGACGCACACCATTGGTGGAAATCTACAAAGACGTACTTATTGACCAAGCACGCCCTACTGACATGGGCTATATATAAAGAAGCATTCTTCAAGAAGTATTTCCCAAGGAGCTTCAGAGATTCAATGGAGAAAGAGTTCTTGAGTCTGTACCAGGGGCAGATGTCCGTAGACGCATAACAACAGCACTACGAAGAACTGTTTTTCTTCGCACCGGCTAACATGCAAGAAGAAGATACAAAAACCCGTAGGTTCGTCGCGGGACTAAGAGGAAGCATAAGAGAAAACGTTCTGGGTTTAGAGAAGAAGATTTACAACGAAGCTGTCCAGATTGCTCGAGTAATTGAATCGAGCCAGAAAGAGAGTTATTTCACTCAAAACAAAGGCATCAAAAGGCCAGCTGGGAATTCGTATAATGGAGGCAATAATAGGACGTATAAACCTTTTCGTCCTCAAAATTTTGCTACTGCACCAAAGTCTACTTCCGCAGCTCAACCACAGCCAAAGCCAAATTCTGAAGCCCCGAAGTGTTATAACTGCAACCAACCAGGGCATATGGCAAGAGAATGCCCAAAACCCAAGAAGCAGTTACATCAAGGACGGGTATATGCCGTTACATCAGAGGATGCAGCCGCATCGCCCGATGTGGTCACAGGTATGACCGAAACCTTTAAGATTATAATTTCATTGATTGAGCATGTAGACTAAGTAAAAACGGATCACAGGTATTGTACCTATCAATGGCGTACCAGCCAGAGTACTCTTTGACTCAGGAGCTACGCATTCATTTATATCTGTGTCGTTTGGGAAGAAGATCAATTTACCCATCAAAACATTAGACTACAAGTTACTTGTACGGTCACCGATGGGATTAGAAGTGGAATTAGAGAAAGGTTATGGGCCATGTCCAGTTCTCATTGGCGAGAAAACCTTGGATGCAACTTTAATACAACTTGAGATGGCAGACTTCGATGTCATCTTGGGAATGGACTGGTTAGCTCGGCATTCTGCAAATCTATTATGCGCCGAGAAGAAGTTAACGTTCAAAGACAAAGAAGGAGCAGAATTCAGTTTCTCAGGAACCAAACTTCCCAGAAGACGCAAGCTCATACTCTCAGCATTAAAGACTAAGAAGTGCCTTGAAAAGGGAGCCGTCGGATATCTAGTATCAGTGGTCGACCTAACCAAGGACGCGCCACGAATGGAAGATATTGACGTCGTGCGGGATTACCCAAATGTATTTCCGGAGGAACTACCCGGATTACCGCCCGACCGTGTCACGGAGTTTGTAATAGACCTGATACCTGGAGCCGCACCGGTATCAAAATCACCTTATAGAATGGCTCCTACTGAACTGAAGGAACTAAAAGTGCAATTACAAGAACTGTTGGATAAGGGTTATATTAGACCCAGTATATCTCCATGGGGAGCACCGGTGTTGTTCGTAAAGAAGAAGGATGGTAGTGTTCGATTATGTATCGACTATCGAGAGTTGAATAAGCTGACAATCAAGAATCGATATCCACTACCCAGGATCGATGACTTGTTTGATCAGTTACAATGAGCGAAGGTATTTTCAAAGATCGATCTTCGATCAGACTATCATCAGCTGAAGATTAAAGAAGGTGACATTCCGAAGACAGCTTTCAGGACAAGATACGGACATTATGAGTTCTTAGTGATGTCCTTCGGATTAACTAATGCACCGGCAACATTCATGGAACTTATGAACCGAGCTTTCCACGATATGTTGGATACGTCGGTTATAGTATTTATTGATGACATATTGGTATACTCCAAGGACAAGGAAACCCATGTCAAGAACCTAAACGCAGCCCTACAGCGTTTAAGGAAAGAGAAGTTATACGCCAAATTTTCGAAGTGTGAGTTTTGGCTAAGTGAAGTTGCCTTTCTAGGCCATGTAGTATCCGCAGAAGGAATCAAAGTGGACCCCAGTAAGATCGAGGCTATTGTGAAGTGGGAAGCACCAAAGAGTGTTTCAGAAATTAGAAGTTTTCTGGGTCTAGTTGGATATTATCGGAGATTCGTAGAAGACTATTCTCGGATTGCCGTACCTCTCACCAGTTTGACCAAGAAAGGAGAAAAATTTATATGGACGGATAAGTGTGAAAAGAGTTTTCAAACACTAAAGACCAGATTGATATCCGCCCCAATTTTGACCATTCCCGTTCCAGGACAGACATTTACCTTATACATTGATGCATCGGGATTGGTACTAGGATGTGTGCTTATGCAAGGAGAGCAAGTAATTGCGTATGCCTCGAGACAGTTGAAGGTACATGAGAAAAATTACCCCACTCATGATTTGGAGTTAGCGGCAGTAGTACATGCTGTCAAGATATGGAGGCATTACCTATACGGAGAGAAATTCCAAATTAAGTCGGACCATAAAAGTTTCACTTATTTATTTAATCAGAAGGAGTTGAATATGAGACAAAGAAGATGGCTGGAACTATTGAAAGACTATGATTGTGATATCCAGTATCATCCGGGAAAAGCGAACGTAGTAGCAGATGCATTGAGCGTAAAAGCAATGATAAAATCTCAAGGGAGAAGCTAGCACAAACTGCAGCAATGTGTACTACCAGAATGGTATTCAATCACGGCAACGAGCAGTATGTGATAGATACAACGGATGGATCAGCCAACCAAGGGTCTATTCATCGGTTTTCGAATATGTTCGCGGCATTGAAGATTATACCGGATATAGTGGATGAAGTGAAGACAGCTATCAAAGCAGATCCTTATCTGAGAACAGTACAATATGATATTGAGAAAGGTAGGTCTAACCCTGAGTTCACCTTGGATGACGAGAAGGTACTGAAATATAAAGGAAGAATATGTGTACCTGAAACAGAAAATATGGACATTAGACACCGACTGATGAAGGAAGCCCATACCACCATCTATTCGATACATCCTGGAAGCACAAAAATGTATCATGATCTAAAGAAACTATATTGGTGGAGGGGAATGAAAGCAGATGTAGCTAAGTTCATGTCTCAATGCCTAAATTGTCAGAAAGTAAAGGCGGAACGACAAAGACCCGCAGGACTGTTACAGCCTTTACCAGAACCAGCATGGAAATGGGACTGCATCACTATGGACTTCGTCACAGGGCTACCATTGACTCCTCGAGTAGTTGACGCAGTTTGGGTGATTGTGGACCGTCTGACTAAGACAGCTCGCTTCATACCGATACAACCCCAGTATACACTGGAAAGGCTAGCAAAGTTGTATGTGGATAATATTGTTCGGTTACATGGTGTTCCAGAAAGCATTGTATCCGATAGAGATCCACGATTTACTTTCAAATTTTGGGAAGGACTGCAAAAGGCTATGGGTACAACATTGAAGTTCAGTACTGCATTCAACCCACAGACAGACGGACAGTCAGAGCGTACAATCCAGATCCTAGAAGATATGCTACGAGCATGTGTGATTGATTTCAAAGGATCATGGGACGAAAAGTTACCATTGATCAAGTTCGCCTACAATAACAGCTATCAGGCTACTATACAGATGTCACCTTATAAAGCACTGTATGGTAGAAAGTGTCGAACTCCCTTGTTTTGGAATGAAGTTGGAGAACACAATATTGTTGGACCCGAATTTGTGGAAGAGACTTGTCGAGTGGTTGACATCATCAAGGAAAGAGTGAAAACAGCTCAAAACCGTCAGAAGCATTATGCAGATACTCGACGAAGAGATCTAGAGTTCGCCGTAGGTGATAAAGTATTTTTGAAAGTATCGCCTATGAGAGGATTGAAGAGATTCGGACAGAAAGGAAAATTAAGTCCAAGATATGTCGGGTCATACGAAATTCTAGCTAAGCGTGGAAAAGTAGCTTATCAGTTGGCATTACCACCATCTATGTCAAGTGTGCACGACGTATTTCACATTTCTCTACTGAAGAAGTATGTCAAGGATTTGACGCATGTGTTGACAGTAGATTTGCCAGAATTGACTGATGATTTGACATTCGAAGTAACACCAACAGAAATCACCAGTCAAAAGGTTCAACGTCTACGCAACAGAGATATCTACTATGTTAAAGTCACATGGAAAAGTAGAGACATGGAAGAAGTTACATGGGAAGAAGAGAATGCTATGCGAAAGCAATACCCTCACTTGTTTGATTCAGAAGGTACGTACAATTTCGATGACAAAATTTTTATAAGTTGGGGGGAGTTATAAGACCCGTGTCAAATTAACCCGGTCTTACCACCTTGAACCAGGTTTACCCATCATGGTCGAGTCAAGTGGACCAAGGGCGTGATGGAGATCGAGATCCCAGATATAAAATTGATCCAAAAACACCTAATTTTAGGGGAGGGTCACATACCCAGCCAAGTAGGGTCGGACCTCCCAAAACAGAATGTCAGACCCTCAGATTTGAAGAGAGGGTCGGACAGCTTAAGACCCTAGGGTCGACGGGATCATCGACCCTCCCATCGACCCTCGGTTTCTAACGAATATAGAAATTAGGAAATTTCTATATTTTTCGATTGAGATTCTTTCCAAATCTCAATGGGACTTATTTAGGATATTCCTAGTCTATTTAAAGAACGTCCCTAAGCCACTTTCACTCCTTTCACAACCCTAATTGAATTGAGAAAAAGAGAGGAGAAGGAAAAGAGGAAGAAAGGAGACAAGGAGGAAAACTTAGCAAAAATGAGAAGAGTTACAGAGAAAGATTAATCTTCTCAGGTATGGATACTAATTCTATGAGTTTCTACAGAACTTAGGGTAGTTATTGATGAGAATGTGATCTCGGAGAAACCCAAACCATCCATCCATGGTTAGGTTTTCATGGAAAATCATAGGAGGATGCACGAAAACTATTTAGATGGATTATACATGGTTCTAGACCATGGAATGACTGTTGAATGAATGTAGGAAGCAAGTCATAGGACCCCAAACACGAAGAGTGGATTTAAAAGTGGAAATTGGACCAGAGTGCATCGAGGGTCGCACCGAGGGTCGATAGACCATCCGACCCTAGGTGTTTCTGACCATCGACCCTCAGCATTCGGGAAGTCCAGAATGGAGGGAGGGTCGATAGACCCATCGACCCTAGCATCGACCCTCAGTGGACAGAATGGTTTTAAATTCCGAATTAATTTTAATTAAATTCTATCGACTTTGTTAGGTTTGCTAGCAATATAATAACGTTATAACGGTGATTTTAAAGCTTGGAATAGTATCTTTTAGCAAGCTAAGGTGATGAACCTTAACCCCAAACTAAATTGGTTAATAATAAACTGTTTTCTATTTCTTGAGTCCTATGCTATGTTTGATTCTATGCGAATATGTTGTAATGTGCATACAACATGCCATCCAATATTTCTATTACTTGTTCATGCATATTTATTTAATTGTTTATAACGTGATGATGATGATGATGATAGGAATAGGCATGTGCTTGTATGTGTGTGGTTGATGTGCTTGATGCGAGCGAGTATCAGGGGAGGTGTGATGAGAACGTCAATAAACGTTAACCTTTGGCGGGTCTCAGCACTTTAGCTCTATCTCTAACTCAAGTCTTGTGCATTGACATCGTCGTATCGCCATTACCTTAGCAGAACTATTATGTTGTAGAGTATCAGGGGAGGTGGTCTCGGTCCTTGTACTCTCTGACTCTATCGGGGGGCCTTAGCTCTATCTCTATGGACATTCTGAGGGATGCTGGGGTGAAGCCTTGGATACACTGTTTGGCATTAGGATTGGTTAGTAGTGAGTCCAGTTTGCAAACCCTCGCTAACAAGGGCTTACGTGTTGGTATAGCATTATATAGCAATAAACGTTAACCTTTGTTGTATAATGTTATGGTAGGGTGGATGGGGACGACGATAAACGTTAACCTTCGGACGGGCTTCCACACCCTGTGTATAGAGGCGGTGTCAATAAACGTTAACCTTTGACCACCAACCTTTCTATTACGCATTGCAAACTATAAACCAGACCAAAGATATAAATTGATTTTGCATGCATATGTATTGTTGCATTGTTTTAGCTACTCACTGAGCCGTGTTGTGTGCTCACCCCTCGACGTCGAATATTTTTAGTTGATGATGTAGGTTACACAGTCGAAGATTATATGAACGCGTCTGCGTATGAGAATATCGCAGCAATGGAAGCTGGAGCTGAAGAGTATATACATGACACCTCTGGCGAGTGTGACTCATGTGTATTTGATTAGCTATTTTATAGGTTTCTTTGGATTTATAAAGACTTGTATTTGATATTTACATAAGTATCTCTCAGTTGGAAACATAATAATTTACTATTTAATTAATGGTATCATCTTAGTTCTCAGTTCATTTATTTATAAATTTTTCGCTATTGTGTATTACTCTGATTATGATTGTGGATGCGTGTAAGTTTGGATAACGCGGGGATAGCCTATTTGAGATCCTGATTGAACCGTTGGTTTATTAGCGGTTCATCACACCATTCTGAACAGTGCAGAATTAGGGTGTGACACTATGTTTGTTGATAACGTATTTCTCTTAGCTTATCACAATGCGAATGCGTCTGTCCCCCGAGTGTAATGGGAAGGAAACACGTGTCCTGCTAGGTGTCACCACCATAGTACTCTGTCAGTGGGATAAGTAAGCACGTGATCAGCCATATGTGTGGATCTCTGGATTAATCATCGGCGTACTATAAGAATCCCAATGGGAGTGCAATCCAGAATCTCATATCCGAACACCCATTCCCACTCTTGGAGACCACACTTAGCAAACCATAAGGGCGCGATGCCATTGGGAGACCATAAGATCTTCATCCTATGGTAACTCATAACAACTAAACGATTCCTAGTGGGATCATAGGCAATCGTACATGCTTGATTTTCGGATGGTGTATTTACACCAATCCCAGGTAAGTCCACTACATAAACACTCAATGATCATAGGTATGGGCATCTTGAATCCCTTTGACTCTTAGCTTTTTAGAATACTCAAGAAACCCACTTCTCGAAGGATCTTACTGTTTCTATTGTAAGCTCCATACTGATTGCTCTGTTATTGACTTAATCATCAGAGTGGACATCGGACATCACTGTCCGACTCCGATAACTTTTTGTTTTATCTTACAAGAAGACAAGAAGTGGGATACATTAGGTAACCCAATTTCAGCAACAATGTTGTATCTTGATATTTCCATGCAATAGATTTATTTTATACCAAAAAAAACAAAAAAATCTTCTCTAAGTGACGTGCAAGTCAATGGCATAGTGGCCTTGCATTAGAGAATGGCACGATGATCACAATATGAGGAGGCTTCAATGCCCGTTGAGGAATCTGATATTTTGGTGAAATTTTTTTTTTTTTTGGGTGATTTAGTGAAACGTTTTAGGCTCAAAAAATGGGACATTGACTTTCATACCGTCCCGAGATCTACGCCTACGTAACTGAACTAAGAGAGTGTCCTCACAACAAAAGAGCATCAGTGCGGGACCATTTCACAATTCATTTTTCACGCATTTTCATCTCTAAAGCTTCCAATAAATCATAAAAATATTAACACTATCTACAAAGAGACATAGAGAATTAATTGATTAAGACTAAAATAGGATCAAATGCAGCAACTTCTTAAGGAGGTTCTCCATATATATTTTCAAATTCCAAGTGCCTAATATAAAATTATTGGATTTTACCAAAATAAATAATACATATATATATATATATATATATATATATATATATATATATATATATATATATATATATATATATATATATATATATATATATATATATTGGAGGAAGCGCTTCACCAGCCCAACCTAGTCATCTTTGATTCCTACAAAAAAAAATCTCCTTTTTCTATACTTGTCATATAATTACTTAAATTTTTCTATTTGTAATTTTTTTTATCCCCCCCCTCCCACCAAAAAAAAAAAAAAAAAATCTCACCTCTCCCTCCCTTAAATACCCTCTATTGTCTTTCTAATAATATTGACTTCTAAACGAAATCAAATAAGTGTAATCACATATCCAAAAAAAAAAAAAAAAAAAAAAAAAGGTCTAATGCTGCATTTGGAATGAATTCTATCAGAATGCATTCTATTAAGAATAAGAATAGACTAAAATGTAAGATATTTTTATTCTAGGTCAGAACAAAAAATAAGGTAAGAAATTGGATTTCAAAAAAGACCATATTTTCTTACCAAATGAGAAGATCCAAGATAAAGAATGCCTTCCTCTAATGCATACCAAACATAACATAAATGTAATCCCTTGGATTGAAGCGTTAGACCTGGAACAACTGAAACGGATGAATAAAGGATTCAGGTGATGTTTATTGATAATTAAATCCATTATATTTGTTTTAATTTATTCAAACAATATGAAAAAGAGAAAAATTGACTTTTTTTTTATTTTTCTTTTTGTAAGGGAGTATAGAAATCCTCTCCGGCATGAGTTTGGGAAGAGAATTGACGGTCCGGATGGATGATCGCCACCTAGTTCTTGGGTGAATCCAAACTCTCCATTCGAGCTGACACCCTAGCGATCATCCATCCGGACTGCCAACTCTCTTGCCCAAACTCAGACGAGAGAGGATGTGGATCGGGGGGAGATCTGAAGCGAATTACTGTACTGTACTTATAGAGCAAGTAAAAAAAAAAAAAAATAATCTAGTTACATTCGGGGGCCAAACTCCACCAAGTCCCCACGTGATAAAACAAAAACGGGTTCTCCAAATCAGTGGACATCAGCCTTCCATCTTTCATCATCTCAATCGTCAATTTCCCACCAATGGCTTTAAGTCTTAATGCATCGTATGGGAGTATGACCTTTAAAAACACTCACATGTTAGTCAAGTAACCACACTGAAAGGAGATAACAAGTCAGAGAAGACAGAGAAGACAGAAAGAGAGAAGAAGAGAGAGAGAGAGATAGAGAGAGGAGCATTCGAGAAAGCAAGAACGAGAGGTCATTATTTCTCAGAAATCTTCAACAAGCTAAACCCAAAACCCTTATCCTATCTTCTGAATGTTCAAAACTTCTCTGTTTATCTAAACTCTAAAGCCCTTATCAAACTTTCTCCTTATTCTGTCTGCCATTCTCTCTCTTTCTCTCTCTCTTTTTTCTTATGTTTGTCAATGATGGACCATTCTAAGTGGTTTCACTGATGCTTGCTGTGATTTTGTTTTAACCCTTATTCACAATTATTATGAATTCTGAAATTGATTTTTAAATCTATCCCAGAAGAGAGAGATTTCTCTTTTTAAGGAAAAATGGCACCAAAATCTGGACGAGGTAAAGGGAACAACAAAGGCAAGGGAGAGAAGAAGAAGAAAGAAGGAAAAGGTTTCTCCTGGCTTCTGACTTCCAAATATATACAGATTATAATGGTTTTTATTTATTTATTTTTAGTAAGTAGATTATTCTTGTTTATGCATCAACTAATCCAATCTTCTCCTGTCCTCTGTTCCTCCAGTTGTTCCTTCTCTTATTGATATAACTGTTATCACTCCATATGATTCCCAAGTTATTCTCAAGGTATGGTCTTAAGAAGGAATTCATTTTTTCAGTTAATTTTATTAGAAGTTATTACTTCATTAATGGCTTCTGCAATTCTGTTCTGTGGAAACTGAAGGGAATCTCAACTGATAAGATTATTGATGTAAGAAGGCTATTGGCTAGTAATGTTGAGACCTGCCATTTTACTAACTATTCCCTGTCTCATGAGGTAATTAATCTTTTTTCTTCAGTTCCAAATGAATTGTTTTTATCAGATTTTCCTGAATTATTCTCAATTCCAGGAAGTGGGCTTCAGTCAATTAGCTTCAACTACATTTGATTAATTGAACACTGTGTGTAGGTTAGAGGGCTGAGATTAAAGGACACAGTTGATGTAACTTCTTTGAAACCTTGTTTGTTGAAGATGGATGAAGGTAGGTGAGAGGTTACAGCTTGAGGTTACAGCTTCACCAACATATCTGTGATAAAAGTAGAAAAACAGACCTAATCAAATGGTCCAGATTGAACTTAAAGAGCCTTTTTCATAGTTCCACCAAACCCCATTTCAGCTACATATGGGCCCACAGATCGGATGGTCAAGATCCATGGGCCCCCCAAAGTATTAAACTCTGTCACATGTGTGGTGAGGGTATTATGGTCAAGTAGCTATTAACATTGCATGATAATTTTGGTTAATTTACGATGGGAACCATCTTGTCCATGCAGAGGACTACATAGCAGAGGAGCAAGCTCTGGCAAACGTGCGAAGGTTGTTGGACATCGTTGCATGCACCACCTGGTTCGGCAAACAGAGAGATGGAAGGACAGAAGCTCGAGCTAAGAACAACAGAAACCAAAGCTCGAGTTCGAGCTCTTGCCTTCCTTTGTCTTCGAATGGAGGAGAAGTGCGATCTGGGTTTGCTTCAGAAGCGTCGGTTTCTGCTTTTTCAGAGAAATTCGACATGGTTACCATTCACCCTACTCCGAAGCTTTCCGGTTTCTATGATTTCTTCTCGTTTTCCCATCTTAGTCCACCTATTCTATGTAGGTTTCTCATTCTCTCTTGTTTCGTTCTCATTGATTGCCTTTCTTGAAGAAATTCTGCAGATTAAAACGAAATTTGAAATTAAATGTTAGAATTTGGTGAGTTTCTGCAGCACTGAAGAAATGTGATCGTAGTGGTGTTGAAGAGAGCCGCGACAGGGATTATTTTGAAATGCAGGTGATTATATCCTTAATGAAACAGTCCAAATATTTTATACCTAATCCATGGAATGGGGAAATGCAAAAAGTTATCTTTTTCCTGTCCTGAATAGTTTTTGATCAGTTAGTATACCCAAGATTCATGGCTGCTGGTTCAAGTCAGACCATGTTGATAGTTGAACTCTGTTTCTTTGATTAGCATATATATTTTTAGTCACTGAGAGGGAACGAGTGGGCGGAAAAAAAATGTGCAGGTTAAGATTTGCAACGGGAAGCTCATAACTGTGGTTGCGTCTGTAAAGGGGTTCTACTCTACGGGGAAGCAGTTCATACTAAGTCACTCTTTGGTGGATCTTCTGCAACAGTTAAGCCAGGCTTTTGTTAATGTGGGTACTTTATTTTTCGCCTATCACCTTCATTGCTTTGATTAGCTTCAATTTGCATTTCATTTCTGGGCCTCTTAGATTTGGTAGTTTCTTTGTAAGATTGGAAAGACTAAATTCATTACCTTGAAGAAACCGATGTAGTCTCAAGTTTGTGAAATAAATAAATTCATTTTGCATTAGATGCAGAGATCATGCACATCGTCATCTGTCATTTGCACTGTTGTTCTTTTTGTAGCCCTCATTAATCAAAAGCATCAGGTTTCTGTTTGCTACCAGAAACCTCAATTTCTACCTGAGATGGAGCTTATGAGGTACAGCAATATTGCTTCCTTGGAGGCAGCATTTTATTTGATACTCATCAACCATTAGAATTATCTAGGTAAAATTGGGCCTAAGTATTTGAAATAATTATAGAAATGCTGACTTCAGGGAGTTCCTGGCTAAGGGGTTCTTGATGGAGAAAGGTATTAGCACCTTGTAGTGGTTACAGTATGTTCAATTCATCATTCATCACCCTTTAGCATACAACTTTTTCAAACTTGCCTTTGAAGTGATAGAAAAAGTTTCTTCTTTTTTTTTTTTTTTTTTTTTTTTTTTTGGGGGGGGGGGGGGGGATCTTAGAGGGTGGGAGGGCTCAGCATCAATATTAACATGCATTATTTAAAATAATTATTTACAAGTACTATTAACAGATTCTGTTCAAATCTATGATTAGAGATACAGTTGCAATGTACTGGGTGGAAGTATTACTTAAAGAGTACTATGCAGAATAATATTTAAATAGCATTTAGCATATACTATTTGGACACATTATCAAGGATACTACAAATGTAAATAAAAATATCAATATTACTATTATTACTGTTTTCATAACATCTTGGTATAAAAGGCTCAGGGTGTGTCAGGGAGAAAGCAAGAATGTTCTTATATAGGCTGCATTTGGTATGCATTCTTGGAATCCATTATAGGTCAAGAACACATTAATGACAAAAACCGTGTTTGCATGCATTATCATTCTTGGATCATGGAATACGTTAACGAATGCAGCCCATTCTAGAATGCTGTTTACCCATTATGCATTCTGAACTCAAAATGGAAATGCCTCGCTTTTTAACCTATTTTCATTCTCTGTCAAGATTTTGAGAATGCATATCAAATGCAGCCATAGTGTACTTGTGCAGTTGTGCCAAGTATGGTGTACATCATATTGCTATGCTGTTTCTCATTTGCGTCACGTTATGATTGTTGCAGGCTTATGAATCCTTAATGAAAGCTTTTGTAGAGCACAATAAGGTGGTATATATTGAACCTTTTGTGAAACTTTCAACTATACATATGATGTTTTCTGTTTCTTATTTGAACCTCGAAAACAACATAGAGATGTATTTTGCATTCTCCAGTTTGGCAATCTACCCTATGGCTTCCGCGCAAATACATGGCTTGTCCCTCCAGCAGTTGCTGTTTCTCCATCAAAATTTCCGCCACTTCCAATGGAAGATGAAACCTGGGGTGGCAGAGGTGGGGGTCAAGGACAAAACAATAAGTATGATGATCGACCATGGGCCATGGAATTTTCCTTATTGGCAAACCTTCCTTCAAAAACTGAGGATGAGAGACTGGTCCGTGATAGAAAGGCATTTTTGCTCCATAATTTATTTTTGGATGTCTCAATCCGTAAAGCTGTTTCAGCAATTCGTCAACTTATGGGTGCGAATATGAGCACGGAAAATTTTCATAGTGGTCCCCCCGGTTCACTTCTGCATGAAGATCGTGTTGGGGACTTGTGCATTTTAGTGAAACGGGATGTGGAGGACACAAGTTCAAAGCTCCATGAGAAAGTCAACACCAGCCTAGAACCTGGAATTTCTTATAAGGATGTTGCTGTAAGGAATCTACTTAAGGGGATAACCGCAGATGAGAGTGTAGTGGTTCATGTGAGGATTTATTCCCCTTCTTTTCTGATTGTTGATGACTAATTCTGCACTAGAGTATAAACCCTGAAGCAACATGGTGAACTTGCAGGATACTTCCACATTGGGTGTTGTTGTCGTAAGACATTGCGGTTACACTGCAATTGTGAGAGTCATCGGTGATGTAAAGAAGGAAAACTACACAGCTTTAGATATAAATGTTGATGAGCAGTCAGATGGAGGTGCCAACGCACTAAATATTAACAGGTATATGGTTATACACCAGGAAAATTTTGGGATAACCTAATGGATATTTTTTTTTCTTCTCATGTTTTAATTGTTGACAACTAGACTGGAGATACTATTTTCCTGATTTGATCAAAACTAATGGATAATTATTTTTTTCTTCCTGTGTTTTAAATGTTGACAACTAAACTGGAGAAACTGTTTTCCAGGTTTTATCAAAACTGTCTAATGCATTATTTTTAAACAAATTTGTATAGCGCCCAGGTTCACAATTTCTAGTGTACAAAGGATGAAGTTCCATCCTTCTGTGGGTCATAATACCTGCACATGCATAACCAGGAAATACAGGAGGTAACCATTAATGTTACAATGAAAAACTATATGTAATAATGCCTCTTCGTAGCTGAATTGTAGCCATACAACTTGTAACAAAATAGAAAGATGAGAAGAAGGAGAGAATGGAGAGAACGGAGAAAAGGGAGAGATAATCGATTTGTATTCCTCTCCTCTTGGAAGTCACTAATTATAGACAAAATAAAAAGGGTAAAGTGATAGGTCTAGGACACCATAGGATAAGGAGTCCTAGTTACATTAGAGGTAAGAATTCCACATGACAAGGAATCCTAGATAAATAATAGATCCTAGTTAGACAATAATACTAGTTTTTAATTACATGTAATGAATTAAAGATAAGGAGGACTAAGTCAACAATTTAACTTAATCCCAAAGACAGAGATGGCAGCCAGCTTGGACAGCTGGTTAGCACTAAGCTAGTGACACCTAGACAAGCCTAGGTGAACCTAGTCAGCAGAATCAAAATTGTACAATCTTCAACACTGAAGAATCAGAATCTAATATAGTGGTAAGTGACTTTCTCCTCTACTATCCAGCAGATATGGCTGTTAAAAGGAAGTCATCCACTAAGAAAGATACATATTTGTGGAGAAATGTTATTAGGGAAAATAGAAAGGACATTTCTTCAGGAGTAAAAGTCCTCAAACTATTGACAGCAGATTTCAGAAAATGTTTAATGTATCATGTCATCTGCTTCTGTCAACTCCCATGAATTTCTCACACAAGTATTCAATTGGTTCGAACTTGTTTAGTAGTGAATTGGGACCAAGCCAAAAATGGCTCTTTTATAGAAGAAGAAGGAACCTATCCAATTTTTACAGTGCGATGGTTGGCTGTTCACGGACCGGCTGTACCTACCATTTTTTTTAGGGTTTGTTCAAGTGTTTCTATGTGATGCCTGGAAACCAGGGGCTCTGTGGACATATAGTTACATAAGCCTAGGGAAAGTATAACTAGGCGTACACCAGCTCTTAATTGTCTTAACTGATAAATTGTTTGAAATAATATGTGCTGTTACATGTGAAACCACAATCACACATGCTATGCATTCCATTAATTGAGCATAGACATCTTTATTATATGTATTGTCGGAAAAAGTCAAAGTCAAAAAACCTTTTTCAAAATAAAAGTTTCAAAAGATTTAAATTCAAAGTCTTTCCTTTTTGTTTTTGTTCCAAAATTTGGTTTTGGTTTTAGGAGGGAATTTTTCAATTTTTCAGTTTTGAGTTGGTCTATGTAATGTAGGACTTTTTAGTCCCACATTGCTTAGGGTTTGTGGAGGAGAGGTCTTTATTTATAGGGAGTGTCCTCTACCTATTGAGCCCCAAAAAGAAAGCCAAGCTCGGTTGACACACACATACTAGCGCGCTCCGGACCGGACAGCGACGACGACCGGGGCGCAGGCGCTGGGCCGCTGGCTGCTGGTGCGGGTGCGGGTGTGGGTGTTCTTCGATTCGAACACACCCTTACCCAGATACCCTTTTGGAAAGAGCTCATAAAAGGGTGCCTTCTAGACCGTCGATCTCAGGATTTGAGATCTGGCACAATCTGGAAGGTCCATTTGGAGGGTTACACCCCATCCAATTGCCACGACCAATGGGTATCTGAGCCTTATAAATAAAGCCCAGCCTCAAGCATCCAAATCACTCAAAAACCATTAAGGTTTCTCTCCTCTCTCTCTCTCTCTCTCTCTCTCTCTCTCTCCAACTCTCTCCCTCTACTCTGTTTGATCGAAGTCCATCTTCGTTGCTTTCAAAGGGTGGTTGATCTTAGCCGTCGGGTCTATATACACCTGACAGTGCGTGGACACTGGTTTGGTGTCCTTCAGAAAGGTTGTTTTATCTTGGAGGCTAGTTTGCGGGGACCTGCTGCACCAAATAGATGACAAATACAGTCTTAAAGAGAGTGTACCAACACGACTCAACCTTACATAGTTTTCGGTTTCATCCTATAAGGTATGTATTGTTACATTTAACTTATGGTACATTACTATATTTAATAATATAGATAGGTTGATGTATATGAATGTATGATTAATGCATATGTGACTATTATTTCCTGATAATTAATTATACAATAATTAATTATTGTTGCTTCATATATATTTTATTTATAAGTCTTTACAATATATATTTATTGCTGTTCCATAGCTTTATTTACAATAATTCTTAAGACTGTAGTTATTGTTATATATTGTAGAGACTGTTATCATGATCGGTTCTGAATCTGGTTTAACCACTGAGGTTGTTCTTGCTATTGGAAAAATGTGCATCATGTCCGAGTTTAATAGCATTGAGCCATTAAATGGTTCAAATTACAAACGTTGGAGGCAAATAATGCACTTTGCCCTGTCCCAACTGGGTGCCATGGTTGCATTTACTAAGAAAATGCTGGAGGACTCTGATGACCCTGAAATCAAGTCAAAGAGGGTTGTATAGATTAATGCTGATTTCCAATCCAAGAACAGGATCCTGAATGCAATGACCAATGACCTGTATTATGTGTATTACTCATATGACTATGCTTATAATATATGGGAAGCACTTGACAAGAAATATTCTCTGGAAGATGTTGGAAGTTAGAGATATGTAACTGCAAAATTTCTTAATTTTAAAATGAAGGAATATATGAGTGTGTCCATGCAAATGGACATGTTCCAGGTTCTGGTCGTAAGCCTTGTCAAAGAAGGGATCTCGCTACTAGAACAATTTGTTTCTGCAACATTAATTGAAAAGTTTCCTAACTCCTGGAGTGACTTTCAGTCACATATGAAGCACAAATCTAAGGATTGGACCCTGGAGCATTATATTATGCGAATCAAGATTGAAGAGAAGAACCATGAAACTGATAGGGTGGAAAAGGCCAAGGAATACAAAACCGAGGCCAACCTTGTGGAAAATGGCAAAATAAAAAAGAGGGGAAAATCCAAGAAGTTTCTTCAGGTGAAGAAAGAAGGCGAATTCAAGAAGTCCAAGGGAGGATGCTTCTTCTGTGGGAAACCGACTCACTTCAAAAAGGATTGCTGGGCCTTCAAGAAGAAACAGAGAAATGACAAAACCAAGGCTCATCTCACTGAAGAGGATTTGTTTGCAGTTGTTGTAACCGAGGTAAATTTGGTTGAAAAACCAAAGGAGTGGATCATAGACACTGGAGCCACTAAACACATTTGCGCTGACCAATCTACTTTTGTCAAATATTCTCCAGTCAAAGCAAATGATTTAGTGTACATAGGGAACTTTTAAACCTCACAAGTTATGGGCAAGGGTCAAGTAGCTCTGAAGCTAACTTTTGGAAAGACCCTTGTATTGAACAAAGTGCTGCATGTCCCAGATATCCGAAGAAATCTGGTTTTTGGTTTCAGTTTGAATAAAGCTAGAATAAAGCTAAGTTTTGAAGATGATAAGGTCATTGTACTACAGGGGGATAAGTATGTGGGAAAGGGTTATGCAAATAATGGTCTGCTTGTAATGAGTATTGAAAATGTTATGAATGAAATTCCTGCTTCTTCTTATTTGATTGAGTCCTTTGATGTTTGGCATGGTAGTCTAGGACATCATAGCATATCTTATATTAAAAGATTATCCAATCTAGGATATATACAAGGGCAACCCGAATCTTCGCCTCATAAATTCCCAATATGCATAGAGGCTAAAATAACTAAAAAAACCTCATAAGTCTGTAGAAAGACAAACTAACCTTTTAGAATTAATACATAGTGACTTGGCTGATTTTAAATCTCATGAATCAAGGGGAAGTAATAAATATTATATAATCTTCATTGATGATTATTTTAGGTATACTAAAATATATCTTTTAAAATCTAAGGATATAGCTGAGCATGCTTTTAAAACATATAAGCTTGAAGTTGAAAATCAAGTAAATAAGAAAATTAAAAGGTTGAGAACAGACAGAGGGACTGGGTATGGCACTCATAGTCTATCTCAGTTTTGTGAAGAAAATGGAATAATTCATGAAACTACTGCACCATATCAACCTGAGTTCAATGGTGTAGCAGAAAGAAATAATAGAACTTTAAAAGAAATGATGAATTGTTTTCTTATTAGCTCTGGATTACCTTATAACATGTGGGGGGGAAGCTATTCTATCTGCATGTTATATCTTGAATTGGATTCCTCCCAAGAGATCTGACCTAGTTCCTTTTGAGCTTTGGCATGGAAGGAAACCTTCCTTTCACCATTTAAGGGTATGGGGGTTTTTGGCCAAAGTTCAGATACCTGAACCTAAGAAAAGGAAGTTTGGACCCAAGACTTGTGACTGCATCTTTATAGGATATGCTCATCATAGTGCTGCATATAGATTCTTGGTTTTGAAATCAATTGAAAATGTGTTAGATGCTAACACTATAATTGAATCTCGTGATGCTGAATTTTTTGAACATGTGTTTCCAAAGTTGAATAATGCTACTCATGAGAACCCTGTTATGAATAATGATAGTAATAAAGAAGAAGAATCTAATGAAATGGATACTGAGTTACTAAGAAGAAGTAAATGACAGAGGAAATCTACTAACCTAGGTGATGACATGTTAATATATCATGTAGATAGAGACCCTTTACTTATCAAGAGGCAGTAACATCTCCAGATGAAGTGTTCTGGAAAAAAGACATTAAAATCGAATTGGATTCTGTAATATAGAATCACACTTGGGAATTGGTAGACCTTCCACCAGGGACAAAGCTTATTGACACCAAGTGGATATTTAAAAAGAAATTAAAGTCTGATGGATCACTTGATAAGTTTAAGGCTAGGTTGGTAGTAAAAGAGTTTAGACAAAAGAAGAACATAGATTATTTTGATACATTTTCTCCTGTAGCTCGTATTGTAACTATAAAAACTTTATTTGCTATTGCCTCAATCTATAACTTAGTTATTCATCAAATGGATGTTAAAACTACTTTTCTAAATGGATATTTAGAAGAAGAATTTTATATTAAACAACCTGAAGGATAAATAGTATCTGGACAAGAACATAAAGTTTGTAAATTAATTAAACCTTATATGGTTTAAAACAAACACCTAAACAATGGCATGAAAAGCTTGATCATGTGTTATTAAATAATGGATTTATTATCAATAATTTTGATATATGTGTATATGGTAAGTTTAATAATGGTAAGGGTGTAATTATTGTTCTCTATGTTGGTGATATGCTAATTATGAGAACAGATTTAAATGTTGTAAATTTAATAAAGAAAATTCTTATGTCTAAGTTTGATACAAAGGACATGCGAGAAGTTGATGTCATTTTAGGCATCAAAGTTATAAGAAAACCTAATGAGATAATATCATCTCAAGCACATTACGTGGAAAGCCTACTAAAAAAGTATGGGTATTATGAGTGCTCTCCAATAAAATTCCCTTAGAGGTAGGAAGTCATCTCATAAAACACCAAGGTGAACCAGTCTCCCAAAAAGAGTATTCCTAGATTATTGGTTCATTGTCATACTTGATGAACTCTACAAGACCAGACATAGCCTTGACAGTAGGAAAATTGAATCAACATACTCATAACCCAGGAAAGGAGCACTGGGAAGCTCTAACAAGGTTATTAAGGTACTTAAAGGGAACTATGAACTATGGCTTACACTATAGTGGGTCTTTCAATTCTAGAAGGGGATTGTGATGCTAATTGGACATCCGATACAGAAGAATCCTTAGCCACAAGTGGTTACGTATTTACTCTTGGTGGAAGAGCTATTTCATGGAAATCCGTTAAGCAAACCTGTGGTACAGGATTTACCATGGAGGCAGAATTTATAGCCTTAGAGAAGGCTAGGGCATAAGCCGAGTGGCTTAAAAATTTGGTGGTGAAAATTCCGTTATGGCCTAAACCTATGCCCCTAATATCACTACCTTGTGATAGTCAGACAGCCATTGCTAAAGCAAAAAAGCAAGATATATAACGGAAAAAAAAGATATATATGCTTGAGATACAACCTTGTGAGGTAGTATGTAAGTGAAAGAACGATAGCTATCGACTTTGTAAATTTAGAAAAAAATCTGGAAGATATATTTATAAAGTCACAAACCACCAGGTTCATTATTAACACATCTAAAGGAATGAACTTAAAGCCCGTGTCATAAGTCATGTGATGGAAACCCAACCTATGTGATAGGAGATCCCTGGAGTTAGGTTCAGTGGGTAAAAACGAAGTCACGCAGATGACTTGTTTAGTACTATAAAATTTTGCTCATTCTGGTTAGATGGTAAGGTAGTACTCACCACAATGAACAGATGATGAATCTCAAGGATTCTTAATCAAGCCAAGTTACCCCAGAGAACTGTGGGGGTGTATTAACTGTGGTGTACACCATGGGCTGACCTTATTGAATGTAAGAAGTGGGGCCGCTTTGAATGAGAGTTTTATGGTCGAACTCTCATAAACATTCATGAACCAAGATAGGGACAAGGCTGGTTTAAAAATATGTCCACCATTAAGAGATTTTCGAGGGTCGAACTGTAAGAGGTGGCTGGTAGGTCAGTCGGCTACACCAATGAGGAAAGGTTCAAGGGGCGTTGCTTCACCCGTACTCTGTAGCATGGCCTATCAAACCTAGTGTAGATTCAAGTCGAAAGACATCTGCAACGACGTCGCTTACAATTCCCATGAGATCAACTACCTGATTCCATTTTACTCTATCTTTTGAAACTTGTGGGGGAATTGTTGGAAAAAGTCAAAATCAAAAAGCCTTTTTCAAAATAAAAGTTTCAAAAGATTTAAATTCAAAATCATTCCTTTTTGTTTTGGTTCCAAAATTTGGTTTTGGTTTTGGGTGGGAATTTTCGATTTTTCGGTTTTGAGTTGGTTTATGCAATGTAGGACTTCTTAGTCCCACATTGCTTAGGGTTTGTGGATGAGAGGTCTTTATTTGTAGGGAGTGTCCTCTACTTATTGAGCTCCAAAAAGAAAGCCAAGCTCGGTTGACACACATACACGCGTGTACTCCATACCGGACCTCGACCGCTACCGGCGACAGGGGGGAGCACGGGCACTGGGCCGCTGGCTGCGGGTATGGGTGTGGGTGTTGTCGGATTCGGACACACCCCTACCTAGATACCCTTTTGGAAAGGGCTTATGTGTAAAGGTGTATCTCTACACATAAAAGGGTGCTTTCTCGACCATCGATCTCAGGATCTGAGATCTGGCACAATCTGGATGGTCCATTTGGAGGGTCACACCCCATCCAATGGCCACGACCAATGGGTATCTGAGCCTTATAAATAGAGCCCAACCCCAAGCATCCAAATCACCCATTTAAATCACCCAAAAACCATCAAGGTTTCTCTCCTCTCTCTCTCTCTCTCTCCAACTCTCTCCCTCTACTCTGTTTGATCGAAGTCCATCTTCGTTGATTTCAAAGGGTGGTTGATCTTAGCCGTCGGGTCTGCATACACCTGACAGTGCGTGCACACTAGGTGGATGTCCTTCAGAACGGTTGTTTTATCTTGGAGGCTAGTTTGCGGGGACCTGTTGCACCAAATAGACGGCAAATACAGTCTTAAGGAGAGTGTACTAACACGACTCAATCCTACATCATTTTCGGTTTCATCCTATAAGGTATGTACTGTTACATTTAACTTATGGTACATTACTATATTTAATAATATAGATAGGTTGATGTATATGCATGTATGATTAATGCATATGTGATTATTATTTCCTGATAATTAATTGCTGTTGCTTCATATATATTTTATTTATAAGTCTTTACAATATATATTTATTGCTGTTATATAGCTTTATTTATAACATGTATCAATATGCATTCCCTTGTGATAAATAGACTAGCTAGCAATCCTCTCAGTGCCCCGGGCAACTCATTGACTGCTTGGTGTTTTAACAACATTGGTCCAATTCTTGGTAGAGTAGCAAAAGTAATCAAAACAAGCAAATAAACTTTGTGGTTCTATCTGTTTTATGTATTTAATGTATTTTGTAGAGAAGTCTATTATGAATTCTATATCAAGTTAGAGAGCTAGCTCTATACTGTTTTACTTTTATTGGTACCCAATGCAAACATATTTTTGCTTTTATTTTTTAGCATGACATCATGGACTGATTAGTTGTTAAGTATTCCACAGCTTAAGGACTCTGCTTCATCAGTCATGTATTGCCAAGTACCAGTCTCCTCTATCTGATGATGGTCAGGAAGCAGCTAGATGCTTAGTGCGAAAAGTAATCAATGATTGCTTGACTACGTTAGAAGGGGACCCTCCTGTTACTGAAAGGTCTATCAGATGGGAACTTGGTGCTTGTTGGGTAGAACATCTGCAAAAGCAAGACACTCCAGCTAGCAATGGCTCAAGAAGCAAAGTAGAGGAGAATGCTGAATTAGCTGTTAAAGGTCTTGGGAAGCAATTAAAACTGTTGAAAAAGAGAGAAAAAAAAACAGATAGTATAGGAGAAGAGACTTCTAGCACTGGAAGCACCAATTTTGAGGACCGAAAAAAGGGCAAATACAATGGTGACACTGACATAAAGAAATTGATTCCTGAGGCAGCCTTTTTGCGTTTGCAAAAGACTGGAACTGGTCTTCATCAAAAGGTCACTGTGATGTTCTTGTTAAGATTCACTTGTTCATTTTTTGTTGGTATAATTTTCTCTTTCAATATTATATTCTTGTTATACAACCAGAACAGCAGTGGTCCAGGATAAAAGGCAGTCATTGTGCTAGCATAAATATGGCATTTTCCATGAGTTCTCTGTAGATATCTTATTCCTGAAACTGATGTGGTAAAATGGCCTAAGTGAACCATATAATTTGTAACATTCTCTTGGTTTGTCTGGAAAAGCAAATATACATGAAAAGATAAAGTGTATGTTTAAAAACTAAAGGTGGATGGTTGGAAGGTTAGAATTGCCAACGGAAAATTTTTGCAGTTCGCTCTAGCCTTCTGAGCATCCTACGTTTAAATATAATTGAAAAATCAAATAACTAGGACCCTTATTGAATTGTCTGGCTAAGCCATTCGAATTACAAATGGAAGATTTACAGCAATGGTCAGAATAAGGACACCACAATCCAAGCAATGAACACCAGCTTTTGTGCTTTTATCGATGGCTATATTTGGAATTAGACAAATTGTGGATTGGAATTCCAGATTTAACATGAAAGAACTCCTTACTGCTAGAGATTCCAACTTCCAACTTCACTTCCATGTTGTAGGAAACTGCAAGGAGAAGAATTACTAGAAAATGTGCCTATATTTCAAACTACAATGTACTAAATAAGAACTAGAAGAATCCATGGAAATAAATATTTTCTGTAGGATGATATGTTCTAGGTGATGTCTCAACTGATTTATCTTACGTCTTTAAAGTTTAAATTATTTCATTCAATGAATTCTGAGTTTTCTTTCATCATCTGGTGCTTGAAATAGTCTTTGGAAGAGCTTATTGAGATGGCCCACAAGTATTATGATGAAGTTGCTTTACCGAAGCTGGTAAAATTCTACCTCTAGATGGTTACTTTTGTTATCTGATCCCAGATATCAATAATATTCTTACAAACTAAACCTTTCACTTCTTTAGGTAGCAGATTTTGGATCACTTGAACTTTCTCCAGTTGACGGACGCACGCTAACCGAGTTTATGCATACTAGAGGTCTTCAAATGCGTTCCTTGGGACATGTGGTGAGGAAATAATCATTCTTTCAATGTTTTGAACTCAGATCTGGCTTGTCATTGCAAATATCTCCTGACACATTCAGTGTCATGGTACATTGGTACTGGCACCTTAAATGATAGACTAGCAGAAAACATTGAGCTCCATCAGAAGGTCTAAACTCTTGTTATCTGAGTGTGAAACTTGCATTGCAATCCATGTAGTTCTGTTTTAACTAAAAAAAAATTCCTCCTAGGATTTGGCAGTAGTTGGAGAAATCATCTTACTGACTCTTCTGCGATTTTAGAGCTTGCTTCATAATCTTTAGATTCTTGCTGGAGAACACACTTCTATTCTGTAAGGGATGTCAAATTGTGCATCTTGTGCATAGTTGTAAATATTCTCCTAATCTTATCATGTGGATCCAGGTTGAACTTGCACATAAGCTTCCCCATATACAGTCTCTCTGCATTCATGAGATGGTTACCCGAGCCTTCAAGTACATACTTAAAGCCATCATTGCTTCCGTTGGGAACTTGGGAAACTTGCCTGGAGCAATAGCCTCATCCTTGAATTTTTTGCTTGGGTCATGCATAAAGGAAAGCTACTACGATCAAGATTTAACCAATAATTATGCTCTTACACTGAGGTGGTTAAAGACCTTTGTTGCCAAGAGGTTTGGTTGGAGGCTAAAAGATGAGTTTCAACACCTGAGGAAGTTCTCAATTCTCCAAGGACTTTGCCATAAGGTACCCTCCATGACCAACCTTTTCCTTTCAGCTCCAGCTCCTGTCTAAACTGATATGCTTACTTATAATATCTCTGTAACCCAGGTTGGATTGGAATTGGCCCCAAGAGATTATGATATGGATAGCCCAAACCCCTTCAAGAAATCCGACGTTATAAGTGTAGTCCCAGTTTGCAAAGTAGGAATCATCTCCTCTCTCTCTAGCTGATTTTTTTTTTTTTTCCTTCTTTGATATTTTCATTCCAAAAACCAAATTTTGATGGATTTAAAACATTCTGTCGGCTTCTTTTCTGTTCTGCAGCATGTCACGTGCTTATCTGCTGATGGACGTAACTTGTTGGAGTCATCTAAGATTGCATTGGATAAAGGAAATCTTGAGGATGCTGTCAACTATGGAACAAAGGTACCAAATACACACTGAGATAAGCTACATGCATCACTTACGACTTTCATAGATCTGATTCTTTCTGCTTCACTTGGACTTGAAGGCATTGACAAAAGTCATAGCCGTATGTGGTCCCTATCATCGCACAACTGCAAGTGCATACAGTCTTCTGGCAGTAGTTCTGTACCACATTGGAGATTTTAACCAGGTAACAAACTTTTGGGATCAAGTTTGGTTTGAATTTAAAGAATGTTGCTTCCATAAGTAAGCAACAGAAACTTAATTTTTCTTGTGAAAGACATCTCAATGTTAGTTTAAGGAACTTACTGTGAAGAAAACAAAGCTATAAAAGCAAATCAATTGATGGGCATGAAGTGTAGATAGAAAGATAATAGTCCAATCATGTAAACCTCGGAACACCTTCTGGGAAACTGGAACAGCACAGAGGATTAGGAAGTCCAATCTTTGAAATTTTCAGAATGGCTCTCTTATGCAGAGAAACGAAATATACTTAGAGGCCACAATCTGAAAGATCTTACTGAATTACAACTTCCCAAGCCAAAAACCTGTGTGTGTGTGTGTGTGTGTGTGTGTATTACAACTTCCCAAGCCAAAAACCTGTGTGTGTGTGTGTGTGTGTGTGTGTGGTTCATTTACTTTCTCTCTTTCCCTCTTGCTCAGGCAACTATATATCAACTAAAGGCTCTTGATATCAATGAGAGGGAGCTTGGTCTTGACCATCCAGACACAATGAAAAGCTATGGGGATCTTTCAGTATTTTACTATCGTCTACAACACATTGAATTGGCTTTAAAGTACGTCCAGAAAGATCTCTCTTCCTGTTATATTTGGCTTGCTAAGATACAATCATCTTTCAGCTTCTATATTAGATGGCACATGTTGAATAGAAAATAGGAATAGTCATGATGATTAAAAAAAATTCCAGAGTTCTTACCTTGTAGGATATATCTTTTTTGCATATTCTCATTCATTATATCAGTCTTTATTGAAGATCTGGACAGTCTTTTTTAATCAATAATCTAATTTGGTTCACCCGTCTGACCTAATGCACAAACTGCAGGTATGTCAACCGTGCATTGTACCTTCTTCATTTTACATGTGGACTGGCACATCCAAACACTGCTGCAACATATATAAATGTAGCTATGATGGAAGAAGGCATGGGAAATGTTCATGTTGCTCTCAGATACCTTCATGAAGCCCTTAAATGCAACCAGAGATTGCTAGGAGAAGACCACATACAGGTATATTCTCTCTCTCTCTCTCTCTCTCTCTCTCTCACACAACACACACACACACACACACCCACCCACCTTCCCACACAAATTTACTGGTCTGAAATATTTTATTCCCTTTTCGTCCAACAGACTGCTGCCAGCTATCATGCAATAGCCATAGCTCTTTCATTAATGGAAGCATATTCCCTCAGCATGCAACATGAGCAAACTACATTACGAATTCTTCAAGCCAAACTTGGACAAGAAGACCTCAGGACACAGGTAACCATCACAAATGCAGAAATTTTTTGTCTATCATATTGGATTCATATGAAGCAATTTTGGGGATTCAGACTTCTTTATTGTCCTTTGATTGGTTACATAATTGAAACCATGATATGTTTGCAGTTAGACATCATTCGCTGGGAAATCTATACAAATTTGTAGATTTGAAAAGTTTATGTCATGTATTTCCCTGCAGGATGCTGCTGCATGGCTTGAGTATTTTGAATCAAAAGCTTTAGAACAGCAAGAAGCTGCCCACAATGGGATGCCAAAGCCAGATGCATCCATTGCAAGCAAAGGTTACCTTAGGTATTAATTTGGAATTTCCTGTTTACTTGGTCTAAAGATGTGGAACTGTTCTTTGGGCACCAAAAATTTTGATCCTTTGTTGCAGTGTGTCCGATCTCCTTGACTACATAAGCCCTGATCAAGATTCAAAAGGTAGAGATGTACAGAAGAAACAGCGATGCATAAAGGTACAACTAACTTACATTGTCTCTATTCTCTTGACACTAGAAACAACCATTCTTCAATCATTTGTTTTTTTCATTTTTTTTCTCCCTCTTTTTCAATTGACAAAATGAACATTCCCTCTTTTTTTTTTTTTTTTTTTTTTTTATCTCATCCATTTTAGACATACTATTTTTTTTAAAAAAGTTTTCTTTACCTTCTGCTAAATGATCTTAACCTAGTTAAATGTTGAATCAATAATTTGCTTGAGGTCTCACCCCTCAGAATCAAACTGTTTCTCTGATGGGTTTCATATATGATATCAAATACCAAAAGCTCAAGGTAACTTGAAAACCAGATCAGAATTAGTTTGGAAAATTAATTTGAAAACAAGTCGTTGGAAATATGTAATATATCAGATACATGAAATCAACAGTAAAGAAGAGCTACAGTATGTACATTCATTAAAATATCTTAAAATGAAAAGGTTCTAGTATTGTAACCTGTACTAAATGTAAGATCTTATAATACATCTTCTTTGCGGACAAAATGTTCCTCATTTTCCAGAAGAAAACTAAAACTATAGTTAAATTTAGCCCCTCTAGGTGACAACTAAAAAACAGAACCAAAAAAAAAAAAAAAAAAAAAGATGGTAGCATTTCCACCTAAGGGTCTCTTTGGTTTCATTTTTATTTTTATTTAATTTTTTTTGCTGACATGTTTTTGTAGGTGTTTAGTATCATTTTTGGGTGACATTTTTTGAAAAAAAAAAAAAAAAAAAAACCCAAAAAACAAAAAGCGGTCTTGGCATCTTTTTGATTTTTGGCCAAAAACACTTTTTGCCAGTATTTGCGCAAGAGATTAATAAGCACATTTTCTAAGCGAGGGTAAAATGGTAAAACCAATATTTTTATAACCAAAACCATCTCACCTGCTCCCTCTTTGTTTCACGGATTCGGCCACTATAAGAGATTTTTCTAGCCATCCAAACTCCGATCCGTTCCGTTGGATGTCAAGTAGAGCAAAAAATGTAGGGGTTTTCAAATTTCAAGTCGATCAGAGAAGGGAATCACTAGATATCGAGATTTGGAAAATTCTGCAACTTGAAGAAGTCCAACTCTTGTTCTTGGTTTCGGACACCGCCGTTGTCCTTTTCCAGCTGTCTAACCTCCAATCAAATCCGTTGGATGTGAAAACCACTAAAAGGTGGTAAAGGTATCTAAATTTCAGGTTGATCGGAGAAGGGGATCACAAGATATCAATGCTTAGAAAATTCTGCATCTTGAAGAAATCCAACTTTTGTTCTTAAATTCGGTCACCTCAGTTGTACCTTTCTGGCTGTCCAACCACCGATCAGATTTGTTGGATCTTAAGGCCAGCAAAAAAAAGGTAAAGATATCCAAATTTTGGGTCGATCACAAATGAGGATCACAGGATATCATGGTTTGAAAATTCTGTAACTTGAAGAAACAAAACACATTTTTATTTTTCATACAATACCAAATTTATTTCTCATTCTACAATCTATTATGTCTAGTAGCTACGAAACAACATTTTATTTTTGCTAAAAAATGATTTTCATAAATGCTTTTTGATAAATAGGTCAAAAAGCAAAAAGAAAAATGATACCAAGAGAGCCAAGGCTATCTTTGGTATCATTTATGTTTTTGTTAATGAAAATCATTTTTTATCAAAAATAAAAATGCATTCGATAACTACTAGCTAATGGATTATAAAATGAGAAATAGGTTTGGCCTCCCTATATGCCAAACAATTTTTATACCTTTGAATACTCATTTTGCATTCACAAAATCCCTAGCTTTACATTACAAACTGATTAAACAACTCTCATAGAGATGGTGATTTGATTTGTCTTTCTCATTTGGGCAGTGGGTCCTACCAACCCTTGGGTTATTTGGCAAGGCTTCCTATCAAAATCCCAAACACTGTTATGTGGTGGTTCACATCACTTTAGGGATCACAATCAACCATTAACCATGTTATATATCAATTCCAAAGTTGCCAATTGCATGATTACCTTCCCCATTTGCTGTGATTCTATCATGGCAACAAAAAATGATAATTATCTCAGTTCAAATGTTAAATAGAGCAAAATATCAAACAACAACAACAACAACTACAAAGCCTTATTTCAACTAAATGGGCTTGACTACATGGATTTTTGTCCTTCAGTCAGCTCTGTTTGATGTCATACTTGAAAGAAGGCCTAAGCTATGCATGTCTTTTCTCATCACCTCCCTCAGAGTCATCTTAGGTCTAACCCTAGCTCTTTAAGGTCCTTCAATCTAAATCAAGTTACTCCACTGTACTGGAGCATCTAATGGCCACCGTTGAACATGGCCGTACCATCTCAAACGACTTTCTCGTAGCTTATTATGTATCGGCACTATTCCCAAATCAGCTTTAATACGATCATTCCTTGTCTTATCCTTCCTAGTTTTTCCACACATCCATTTCAACCTAAGTTCATCTATATGATGCTCTTAACTACCCAAAATTCCGTACCATACATCATAGCCGGTCGAATGACTATTCTATAAAATTTTCCTTGCAGTTTTAAAGGAATACATTGATCACAAAGCACTCCAATTGCACCTCTCCTCTTCATCCATCCTATTTTAATCATCTGTGGAACATCATCCTCTATGTCACCCCCTTTATTTATAATTGAACCTAGATACCTAAAATGTTCATTTGTTGTATCTTCCTCTCTTCAATTTTCACTTAATTATCCGTTCTTGTGTAACTAAAGTGATACACCATATGCTCTGTCTTCGTTCTACTTATCTTAAAAACCTTTTGATTCCATTGTTGATCTCTATAACTCCAACTTGACGTTAATCCTTTTTCTTGTCTCATCCACCCAAACAATATTATCAGCAAAAAGCATGCACTAAGGAATTTCATCTTGAATGTCTTTGATTAAATCATCCATAATGAGAGCAAACAAGTAAAGGCTTAAAGCTGATTCTTGATGTAACGCAATTGTAATTAGGAATTCACTACCTTGACCCCCTACGGCTCTCACACTAGTCATCACATTATAATATATATATCCTTGACTATGTCCATATATATGCTCGAAACACTTCTCTTCTCTAGTATTTGCCAGATTAACTCTCTAGGGACTCTGTCATAAATTTTTTCTAGGTCAATAAAAACTGTATTGAGGTCCTTGCTTTCTCTAAATCTTTCCATGAGCCTTTTAAGTAAGTAAATAGATTTTGTCATTGAACCACCTGGCATAAAACCAAACTGGTTATCTGTAATAGTAGTTTCTTGTCTCAAGTGAGTTTCAGTAACTCTCCCATAGTTTCATAGTATGACTCATTAGTTTAATGTCTCTATAGTTATTGTAGCTGTGAATATCACCTTTATTTTTATAAATCGAAACCTTAATGCTTTCCCTCCATTCATCTAGCATTTTCCTTGTGCTTATAATCTTATTAAACAGATTAGTTAGCCAAGTTACTATATATATTCCTAGGCTCTTCCAAACTTCTATTGAGACCTAGAAAAAGCTTTGCCTACATTCATCATCCTTAAAGAATCTTTTACTTTTGTTACCTTAATTTTGGGTATATATCTACAACCTATGGTTAAGGGCGAGCCTTGGTGTGACAGTAAAGTTGTCATATTGCAACTTGGTGGTCAAGGGTTTGACTCACGGAAACAACCTCTCCACATTGTTGGGGTAAAACTGTGTACATTCTGTCCCTCCCTAAACCATGTAGTAGGGGGAGTCTTGTGCACTTGGACACCTTTTTTTTTTTTTTTTTTTTTTTTTTTTTTTTTTAATATCTACGACCTGTGGTATCTTGGTGGGTAATGTGGCATTCTGGGACACTAATACTCGAAGTGTCTTTATTTAGTAAGCTGTAGAAATAATTGTTTCATCTTTTTTTAATGTCTTCATACCATATTAGAACTCTTCCATCTGCACGTTTAATACATCAAACATGGTATAAATCCTTACTCTTCCTTTCCCTCATCTTAGCTATTTTATATAGATTTTTCTCCTTCCTTTGTGTTCAGATTGTTATAAAGATCTTCATATTTCTTTATCTTTACTTTTCCCATAATCTTTTTTGCTTCATTTCTGACAAGTTTATACCTTTTTAGATCCTCTATTTTCTTAGTCTTTTGTCATGGCTTAAAACTATCTTTCTTAACGTTAATGGCTGCTTGAACCTTATCATCCCACCACTAAGACTATGGCGGAATGACGTTTTTCTTTTGATACATTTAGAACATCTTTAGCAACTTTCATAATAGAAGTAGTCATCTTGTTTCTCATTGTATTAGTATCTCCTTCAAAATCCCGCTTTCCTTTGACTACATTATCAATAAAAGTTTTTATGGTATCTCCTTTTAAGCTCTGCCATCTTAGCCTAAGGCAAAAAACTTAACCTTTCTTACGATTCAGCGTAAGAGACACATATCCATGACCAAAAATCTATGTTGAGTAGTTAGGCTCTCTCCTGGTATTACCTTACAATCCTCACATAACAACCTATCAGACCTTTAGTTTAATATATATATATATATATATATATATATATATATATATATATATATATATTTATTTATTTATTTATTTATTTATTTATTTGGCTACTATGATGCCCACTTTTGAAGATGACTAGATGCTCCTTTCTTTTCAAGGTATGTGTTTACAATAGATAAATCATAAGCTACAACAAAATCGAAAATTGAGTCCCTTCCTCATTTTTCACTCCAAAACTATATCGTCCATGTACACCTTCATAATCTCTACGATCTCCCCTTACATGTCCATTCAGATCACGCCTATTATAATCTTTTCTCCTTGTCTAAAACTTTGCACTAATCCATCCATGTGTTCTTAAAATCATCCAACTCCTTAGTTTTTTGTTTTTTTTCTTTTTTTACTCTTTGTTGGAACCTTGGCCAAGTTGAGCAGTTGAGAGCAACTTTGTGTGTGTTGTCATTGTTGACAACCTTGGCAACCTCTAGACAGTTGGCAGAGTGATATGGAGGAGAGAGAATGTATGCAGATAGAGTGGATAGTTAACAGTCATGGTTAGACAGTCAGAAGCCTGTATGGAAGCCAGTGCACAGCTCTGTGTGCAGTGTAATGCAAGAAAGGTAGAGAAAGAAGAGATGGATGAAGAGAGAGAGAATAAAGAGAGAAATTAGAGAGAGAAGGAGGAGAGATAGTAGGGACCAGGTGGGTCCCACCTGAGGTGGCAAGCCACCTAGGCAGCTCTGCCAGCCAGGCCATGCCGTAACACAGCTTAGCAAGCCATGCACACAGCAGCAGGGCCATGTCGCTCGCATAGCAACAGGTCTATACCGTACGCACAGCACCAGGACCATGCAGCGCGTACAGCAACAGGGCCATGCTGCGTGCACAGCACAACAAGCCATACCGCGCGTACAGCACAACAAGCCAGCCGCATGTGTTAGGCATGTTGGGATTTCGGAGGGGCTTTTTGGTCCATCGAAATAATGGTGATTCGGGATGGTTGGCCCAGATCAAGCTGCGTTAGCTAGATGCAAATCCGGAGATCCAAAATGAGGCGGGATCCAGTGTATCTCGTCGCCGCGTCAAGATTCTCCCCCGAGGCATCCAATTGGGCAAATGCATTGTAATGTCATGATACACGATACATTAAGTGAAAGCCGTGATCCGGTGTAGCGCCTTACGGTGAGTCGGCAAGCCAGATCTCAATCCTTTGGTCAGGATCTCTGCCGAGTCAACCTGACGCATTGAAGTCAAATCGAATGGTCCAAAATAGTTTCCGCTTTTATTTGACAAATCCAGCGGCTGAAAATCGAGATTCTCTGATCCGCCATTCACGTTTCAACAACGACGTACATACATCAGTGGCGGAGGAGCTTGGGTGTATCGTGGCGCACCAAATCAAGTCCAAAGATTCTTTTTAATCTAATCTGAGTGGCCAAACTTTAAATGATGATATTTGAGCCGTCCAATGTCCGATTAAGGTGATTCAAAGTCCCATGAACTCCTTTCTTCGAGCTGAATCCGCCTGTAACAAGAATGTAGAACTTTGGTGAGAAAAGTTACGGGTTTTTGAGAAAAGTGGTGTTAGGGCTTTCCTTGAGTAAAAAATCCATCTCCACTTACCTCTCTATGACATTAATGGTCATCTGAAGCTTTGGAGAGGTAGTGTGAGCATGTGGTGAGAGTTTGGTGTGGGTGATGTTGTGCGAGAAGCGTTGGGAGAGTGCCGAAGTCCCATTTTGTTGAAGAAGCTTTCCCACCACCTTGGAGAGCTTGGGAAGCCCATTTGGTAAGCACCACACATGCCGTGATTACGCTGGGAAGGTAATCACGCTCAGAAACCCTATTTGTTTATGCCAATGTTATACGGGAAGGGTTCCTAATCATTCATTATCAAAAATTTTGTAATCTGTCAAGTTAGGAGTTTGACAGGATTGAGGGTTGTTGCCTATGACTTAGTTACAGCTGAGAATGTGGTCGATGTTTTAGCATCTGGGTTGTAGGTGCAATCATAGCATAAAAGTAGCGTATTGAGTATAATACGAAATCCTGGTTAGGGTATTGCCCCGTGGAGTAGCAATCACAGACTCACAGTGTGTGATAGGTGAACCACGTTACATAGTATATCATGTGGATGTAGATGTGCCTATTTATGTTGTGCATTTGAAGTGTGTGGGTTGCAGGTCTGAGTGTGTACAGTTGGTAGGCCAAGCCTCTGGTATGGATACCTGTAGGTGTGTGGCATGGTGTGTTACACGAAATGTGTTAACAGGGAAAATGTATGAATGACCACCCCAGTCAGCTCAAGGCAGCAAAGTGTTAACGGACAGCTCTTAGCAGCAGTGTATGTTTTGGTTGAGCAGACTTCACAGAGTTGGGAAGAATTTTAGTGGTCACTGATTCACCCCCCCTCTCAGTTGTAATCTGAGAACCACACCCTTCTATTTAGTCTCTTGAAAATGCAAGCT
The DNA here is from genome assembly GCA_028583415.1 of Protea cynaroides. Lineage (NCBI taxonomy): Eukaryota > Viridiplantae > Streptophyta > Magnoliopsida > Proteales > Proteaceae > Protea > Protea cynaroides. Next base: position 58,772,250 of record CM053276.1, read on the forward strand.
ATGTTAATTCTTCTTCTCCTCATCACATCTATCAATTCTAGACTCTTATCCGTTAAAGATTCTATGTTCCAGGATGGTAATCTAATCCTACGCTTATGGACTAGTTTCTTTACCCGCATTCGTCCACAGTAGGAGAACCCTTGTCTATTTATCACCGCATCCGGGCGCCGATGAGGCGGCACTTGCCCATTTTTCGCCACACGAGGGACCAAGTGTAACGCATCATTTACGGAGAACACCCTGGTATTATGCTGAATATCTTTTGTTTGTGAATCCATATTAAGGGTTTGGCTAGGTTTTTTTTTTTTTTTTGGATGTTGGCTGCCGACCTGACGCACCAACCCCCCTCCTTTATCCCGGCTTGGGGAAAAAAATGTCTATTCTTGACTGAAAAGGAAAACTCATCTTTCTCTTCCAAAAATGAAAAACCTAATCTTTCAAATCCCACCATGAATATTGCCCAATCGGATGTCTTTTGAGTCCAGAGAGGCTTACACATATCATGAATCATCATTCCTTGTTCTGAGAATCAAACTAGTCGGATGATTAAGACTAAAGAGTCCTGAGAGTGATTGGGTTACACAATCAATGGGTAGGTGGGATTTGACGAGAGAGAAGAAGAGAGTTACACAAGAATCCATTTGCCATTGAGAAGGGTCAAGGAGTCGGCGGGAGTGGGGTTAGGGTTCAAGGCCTCAAGCTTTAACATGAGCTCGAAAATTTCGTCCCTCATCTCACTGGAAGCAGCCCTCGATCCATGCTGGAGAACGTATCCACCAAAGCCTTCTTCAGCTTCTCCACTTTATAATCCCAAAACTTGAATCCCAATGTTCCACTGTGAACAATGATGTGGTCTATAAAACCTTTTGAACTTCTCGATATCAGACCAGAAAGGCTATCAGGAGAGCTTAAAGTGTGGAACTGAGGCTTAAGACAAATCAATCAAGAGAACCACAAGAATCAAGAATTGAGAAATCAATCATCATCACGATATCCCCAGTCCACAATCTCCTCAGAAAATTCTATATCATGATCTCCGCAGCCAACATTCTGTGCCTCAGGTCACTCTCCTTCGTTCTCTCTCAGCTCATGATCTGCTCAGTAAATTCCAGATCACAATCTCCTTTGTTGGATCTCAGCTGCGATCTCATTCATTCTTTGCAACTTGCATTTCCCTTTCAAACAACTCACCACCTCTGCACTCTGCAATTTAAGGTGGAAGAGGCTTTTGTTTTAAGACTGAAATGTCAAGAACACCCCCGATTTTGAGCCACTAAAACTTGTGGTCAACTCTTCAACACATAAATCGCCAAAAAGCATATAACAAATAAATGGGTCTTGACCTCTTTATGGTTTTTGTGTTAAGTCTTTATGGTTTTTGTGTTAAGTGTCACAAAAACAAAAACATAAATGATACCAAAGCGAGCATAAATCCATGAGTTGATTCAAAAAGTTTCTTCACTACCAAGAATCAGTGTTTACCTTCCTTTTCCATCTCTTGAAACTAGTGTCAGCTCATGGAATTTTTAATCCACCGAGTTTATTTATAGAAGAGACTTTGAATTTGCAACATTTTCCATCAAAACCTCCATCATAATTAATACAGGAAGAATGAAAACTTACTTTGCATGCTTGCAAGTTCTACTTTCTTGAGCTGAAATTTTGACTGCATCTTAACCATTTTTCTCCACCGTACATTTGGTGCTACAGGGTAATGGTAGAAACCACCAAGTACAATATGATGCTGCAATCACTGACAATATCCAGTTTGATCAAAGCTCAATGCACACTACTTTGGAAGAAGAAAACAGAAAGGAAGAAAATTCAGGTGTAAGACATTTGGAAGAACTTGAGGACAACGATAGTAGTGGCCGACATGAACCTGTGAATGAATCAATGGCAGGAGAAATCTCTGGTGAAGGGTGGCAAGAGGCCAGACGGTCTGGAAATATTGGGGGCCGTAAATTTCAACCAAGACACCAAGCTCTTGCAAAGTTAAACATGAGCAGATCTGAATCCTCTTACTATAGAGATACCAGATTCCACAGAAAAACAAAATCACCATCCTGGAAGACAATCTCAAAAACTGCATCTGATGAAGTTGCTGCTGCTCTAAAGCAGCCAATAACTCGAAGTTTGAGTCTTGAAGCAGATCAAACTAAATTGCAATCAAACAGTCCAGCTCGGAAACTTCCCTCAGCCCCATCTACTCTCAGTACTATGGCTTCAAAATCTCTATCATACAAAGAAGTGGCTGTGGCACCTCCTGGTACAGTTTTAAACCCATTATTGGAGAAATCTGAAGAAATGTACATGGAAAAAGCTAATAGCCACAGTTGTGATATTCCACCAGAGGCATCCAGTGAGGAAGAAGTCAGCAAGATGGTCATAGAAGTAGCAAATGCAGAAGAGGAAGAGCGCAAAGACTCTACCGATGATGAAGCTCAAATTGAAAACACCACCACTGATGAGGAGATTTCATTCCTGTCTAATCATGAAAAGGTCACAGAAACCAATGGCAGTAAACTTTCTGCTGCTGCCCCACCATTTAATCCTGGAGCATTCTCTTTGATGACTCATTCTTTCAACTCAATTGGCATAGGAGGTATATATGAGTTGAAAGACAACCAAGCAATGGTTTTGCCCCAACCTATGGGAATTTTTTATCCTCCGTCTGTTGCTGCTAGAATCCCTTGTGGGCCTAGATCGCCTCTGTATCACAGAAGCGGTCACTTTTTTCGCATGAAACAGGGTTTGCACAACTACCAAATTCCTGCTGCTGATAGAAGTTGCATCAGTCCTCCAAGGATCATGAATCCACTTGCACCTGAATTTGTCCCCCGTAGAGCTGGGCAATCAATTACTGGAAATGGTAATAAATGTGAGGTGTTGATAATGGAGGATAAAAAATCAGAGCTTGCAAGACAGATACTGCTTAGCTTCATTGTCAAGTCAGTCCAGCATGATCTGGATCCCACATTCAAAACTGAGACTGGTGAAGAGAAACATGAAGTTCAATGGCATTCTTCACAACCGATTGAAGGCGATAGTGCAATTATCAAAATTTCTTATGGGGATGAAGGTAAAATCGAGGCAATATCTCATTGCAGCGATCATGAACAATCGGAGATGGTAGATGAAGATAAGAATAAGAATGGAGATAGGGAAGGATTCACAGTTGTCACAAAGAGGAGAAAAAACCGACGCCAATTCACGAATGGGGTAAACGGATTGTACACTCAGCAGCAGTCTATATGTGCTTCAGTTTAAAGAGAAGGTGTGAAATGTTGTGAGATCATATTCTTCTTCTGTCTTCTATTTGTCACGGACGAGATCTCATATCACATGTTTAATATTGTATACGTTATTGAAATAGAAAGTAGTTGGAAGAGCAATGGCAATCAGTTTACACTTTTATTGCCAGATGCCCATTGAAAATTCGTAATAAGCTGATGAACAAGGATTATCCTTTAAATCAAGCGTAATTGATTTCAACATAATCAGTCTTGAATACCAATCTTCTGCCTCTCTTAACAATTGAAGTATAGGAGCTATTTTGGTTCTTTTTAGTTTCGCCATCTTTTCCATATCAGACGTGCAACACCAGCAATAATAGCAGCCAAAGTGAGAGTTTGTGGATTAAATCTTATTTTCCACACACATATTATGATTATTATCAATGGGTTGATCAATTTGTTAGGAATATCGCCCACCCGGTTCTAATCGGGTTTATTCAATTGGTGAAGTCACATGGGCCAACCTGACCCATGGATCAATAGTTTGACCCATATATACTTGCTTAAGGATGCACTATTTTACAATTTTAATGTCTTTTTGTTTCTTTGATATTTTATTAATTGAAAATATCACAGTTTTCAATATGCATGAACTCTTTTGTGACTTTTGATTTTGGAAAGAGAAAAAAAAAATTCATAATTATGATTATGTAATTTAGGTAAGAGTTTTACCATAATTCGGTTGGATTCATGTGTCATCAAATCCAAATTTACAATTTTACTTGATAATTAATTTGCATTGATTATCTATACACGAGAATGAGATTCCTGACACAAATATGAGTATTCATACGCATGTTTATGGAACTGGATCACTTGAAAATCTTTTATGGATTACAGTCAATTGTTTTAAGAAGAAGATTCTCTTAATTAGTTTGTGATTGAACCTCATGTCCTTCTCGTTGCAATTCAATATTATGGACTTTGGTGGACTAATCATTGATGCGATTCGGGCTATATATCAGAGTGTATGATGTTGACCTATAAATGAAAATGATGCTCAATAAGGAAAGCATTGTCCATATTGATATGTCTATCAAATGAGAGATATACAATGATTGGACCTATGATATGCTTCATAAATTATTTACAAAATAAAATTGAAAATATTAAATAATTATTTTATAAAGGTTTTACGAATTATTTTTATGTCTAATTAATGGTTTATATTATATGAATAAACATATCCGATGGACTAGGGTGGTGGTAGTAATTCAATACCCATAGGTCTATTATGTGATATTGCGGAATGGAGAGACATAATCATAAGAAAACCATATTTTTATGAAGCTTTTATTTTAGGAGAGAGGTTCCCTGGTCTGAATACTAGATAAATCAAGGGCATAGGATAGAAGGGGCCAATTACAAAACTTCATAAATAGGTGATTGAGATTTGTACGTTTTTGAGGGTGGATGATTCTAGGCCATGAAATCCCTTAATTAGTGGATAGAATAGAAAATTTTTTACCTTTATTTTATATCTTATTAGGGGTTCTTTTCTATGAAATATTGGTCGGATCATCCAATAGTATCCCACCAGTAGGGAATCTAAGCGATCATGCCTCTTAAGGACTAGTTATATTTAAAAGACAACTAAGAAATAAAAAGGAAACTTCCCATCGCAAAGAAATCTCTCCTCTTTCTCCCTGCGATTTTGTATCTCTCTCTCTCTCTCTCTCTCTCTCTCTCTCTCGTCCCTATCTCTTTGTCCTTTCTTATGTTCTTGAGGTTAGATTTTAGCAAGTATCAGGAAAAAAAAAATAATATATATATATATATATTGTAAAATTGTGAGATTTTATTCTTAATTTTAATTATTATTCTATTCAAATATCTGTGTTTTTTTTAGTTTTTTTAAGTTAATGACTGTATGATTCAGTTTATTAAACGGCCTATTAATTGATTGAATTATGTGGTTTATTACTAACCTGAATCTATAATCCGTAATTATTATGGTGTTCAGGAAAAGTAACAATTGAGCAGAACAATTATGATCCAAGTTTTTGTTACTTGCTTAAAAGAAACATAGAATGAATTAAATAATCTGACGCTTGTTAGATTGTTGTTCATCTTTAACTCCCTCCGAGAGTGTAGTGCTATCAATAAATTCATGAGGATTGCTTAATACTAATTAGTTTATTGATAAGAATTAAATTGTGTGCTGGGCTCAAATTAATGAAATTAGGGAAGGTAAGGATTGTTAAGCTTTTTGATAATCCTTAGTTAAATATTTGAATAGAGAATAATATATATGAGGTCAGTGATCAATTTGTAGCCGTGAGTAAATTTCCTTGAATCGACATCATTTATCATTGAATTTTTGTTACTTAATTTTCTTGTCAATTAAATTGCAAAAAAAAACCCCCATTTTTCTTGGTAAGTAGACAATTTGATTAACTAGTCTCTATGGATTGACCTTTACTTATCATTACTATTCATTATAGGTAGAGTAATTTATTTTTGGTTGCGCTCGACACGCATCAAAATTTGGTGCCGCTGTCGAGGACTAGTTTTAATCAGATTGTGATTGTTTTCATTCTATTTAATTTTTTTTAGTCACTTGTATTCTTACTTTTGTGTGAAGTTCTTTTTTTTCAAGTGTCTGTAATTTTTCCATTAGGTATTGCATGTGCATGAAATTTTGGATGACTTAGGGGCGCTACAAGAAGCTTATTTCGAAGAACATAAAAAAAAATAAAAAAATTTCTTTCCAAGGCGTTTCATGACAAGAGGATTATGAGAAAATAATTTGTAATTGGACAGAAAGTCTTACTTTACAATTTGAGACTTAAGTTGATGTCTGGTAAGTTACATTCTCGTTGGATTGGACCTTTTGAAGTTACTAATGTGTTTCCTTATGGTACAGTTGAAGTTCAAAGTTTCAAAACTAACAAGGTTTTCAAGGTTAATGGGCATCGACTCAAGATATTCTATGAAGGCTTTCATGAGTATACTATAGACGAAGTACAACTGGGGGATCCCGTTTATTCTAATTGAAGAGTATTGAGTCGAGCTAATGACGTTAAACACAAGCCCTGCTTGGGAGGCAACCTAAGAAATCAGATTTGTTTTTCTTATCATTTTTAATTATTTTTCCTTACATCTTTTCATTACATTTTTAACTTCCATTGGGGACAATGTCAGATTTAAGTGTGGGGGGAGGAATTATGATTTCTCTTTTGTTTTATTTTTATTTATATTTTTTAAGTTCTGTTTTTAATTTTTATATGATGTGTTAGAGAAAAAAAAATAATTTCAAAAGTTCAATTTAAAAAAAAAAATTTACTTCAATAGACTAAGAGAATATGTATGCCATGGATTAAACTATTTGAATGTGAAAAAAAAAAATTACATATATGAATTAGTTGAAATAACTTGCTAAATGAGCTTTGAATAACATTGATAGTTGCATTTAGAGGTAAAACATACCGGTTTAGTAAATGGAATCCAACCAAGTGAGCTTTTGAGCCAAACTAGATTGAGACATCTATGTCAGTCTTTATTTTCTTTGAAGAGTGATATTCTACTATGCTTTTGTATCTCTAGAACTTGTTTTAAACCGTGCCAAGATTACATTGATATGTGTAGACATGAAGATGATAAAGGCAAATAAGATTTTACAACCACTTAGCTTAAATGACCAACCTTATATAGTTTTACCCTTAGTGGATCCACTTTGAGCTTTTTAACTTTATTTTTCATTGAATCCTAAACCATGAGCCTTGAATTGTTTGTTTTTCTCATGTTTTACTAACCTTTGAGCTAGTAGAGCATTGAAAATTATCTAATGGGTTTGAGAGAGATATGTATTGAATAAGTATGGGGGTGCTATTCTCAAAAGTGATGGTTGTATGTCAAGAAGTTGGATGTAATGGGAGTAAATGATCCTTGTTATGTTTAAAATGTCATGCTATTAAAAAAAAAAATTCAAATAGCAAAGCATAGTTCTCAAATGAAAAGAAAAAGAATGAAAAAAAAAGAAAAGAAATTGGAGTTTGGGATGTTTTGTTGAAGAGCTTTATCTATGAGCCCTTATCATTTAGATTGTTCAATTTTTTTGTCTTAATGCTCTATTAGTTTCTTGGGTTTTAATGTCAGTACATTTTTTTTATCCGTACTCTGAACCTTAGCCCCATTATAATCTTTATAAAGACATTTTGATTCATGTATGTGTGTATTCTAAGTAATGGAGATTGTGGTGAATAAACAAGCCTATATGGTAGTGCATCTTCATAGGAAGATCTTGAGTGAAACAGTTAAATCTTGAATTATTGAATGAGTAGAGAGAATCCCAAGAGAAAATTTACTAAACATTAGCATATTCCCTTTTGAATAAGACTGGTATGTTAGATATTGCTCATATTTACTAAGTGACCTTTGATTATGACATATATTGTTCTCTTGATCTCTTGAATTAGTTTCTGATTCATGGTACACATATTCTTTGAATGTTGTAGGATGAAAGTGAAAAAAAAAATATATATTTAGTTTGCTCGAGGACGTACAAGAGCTAAGTGTAGGGGAATTTGATGGATTCATAATTTTGTATATTTCCCTTATATATATATATATATATATATATATATATATATATATATTAGGATCTTGAACCCTCGGGTTTGTGAAGGGGAGATTGCTTTCATTCTACGCAAGAGTTGTTCATGGATGTTGTTGAGCACTGGATATGCTTTGTGCTAGTGTTGTCATTATTGTTAACACATTGATCAGTCCAGGATAGAGCGTGCATAAGTTTTACAATGCAAGCAGTGTAATATTTTCAGCATGTATGGTCATACATCTGTCATTGTGTGGGTTTAGATTAATGGATGAGTATTGATTGAGGCTTGGTTAGACGGAACCCTATTGGGAGTGATCTTCCCAATTAACCATGTTATTGTGTGAAGCATCATGTGAGTCCATTGGTAATTTGGTCTTATTATGGGAGAGACTAAATTACCTTTATTTCAGAATTGATCTTTATTCCCTTTCTATATATAGATAATTATGCCCTTTATAACTATTATTGAAAGTATACGAAAAAGGGAATAGACCAGACCAAGGAAACGATGTAGTGAGAAACGTCTTCAATCGATATGGATCCAATATATTCTTCCCTATTTTCTTATAAACAATGCAGTGAGTTGACCAAGCATACATTGGGATCTTCTAGATCAAGCGGAAACATAATGGAAGCCTTGTGGTGATGGGATATAATCAAGCAGCTGAATTGATTTTAAAGAGACTTTTTCTCCTATAGTTGTCCGTTTAGAGTTTGTGTTGTTCTCAGTGTTGCCATCATGCATGGATGGATGATAATTTAGCTTGACATGAAAATGCCTTTCTTCATTGCACGTCTCAGACTCTCGACTTTATTGATCTACATGACCCTCTTTTGATGGCATATTTCGCACAACCAATCATAGTGTGACGCGTGTTCATCCGCATGTCGTAATGAGAGGACAACACATGTCCTGCCAAATGTTGCCTCCATGACGGTGAGAGGAAGCACGTTTAGGTTTACACGTGTTAGGTCTCTAAGTCGGTCTCTGGAGAGTTATGGAGATTCCTATTAAGATACGATGTGGAGAGTTAGATTTTACATAGGACTCGCCACCCACGAAGGGCGCACGCGACGACCTGAAATATCAGAAGTGGCGACTTCACTCAGCCTTAGGATCTTTATCCTATGGTTACATGAGATGAGACTCCAATAGAGTCATATAGTCCTAACCTGACACCATCACCGGATGGCGTATCCAGTTCTAATTACAGGTATATCATCTATATATACACTCGGTGATCACAAGTAATATCATTTGATTTCTCCTCACTCTGAGAATACTTAGGGGACCTCACTCTCAAAGGGGCTTACACTCTTCTTATAAATTCCATACTGTTTGCTCTGTTACAGACTTGATCGTCGGAGTAGACATCGTATGTCACCATCCGGCTCTGATAACCTTCATTTCTTTTGCAGGAGGCGAGACATATCAGCTAGTCCAGTTTCAGTAGTAACACCTCTCATCTTTGCCAAGTGAAGCACTCAATTAAAGACTTTAGACAGGACCCTCGCGCTCCGTTTGATCAATTAAGCTTGTCTTTTGGCTTATTTATGGGAATTCATATTAGTTCTAATCATATTAGAACATTCTCTTTTCTACAGCAAGATAAGAACCCAAAGACCTTTTTGCCATGGTTGTTCTTCTTTTTTTTTCTCTCCCTTTTGTTCCGATGATAATCACATGCTAATTTTTTTCATGATTATTTTGACTGAAAAACCGCAATGAACCTATGAAAAACAAAATGGAAATGACTAGTCTTTTCAACATAAAAAAAAAATGAAAATGACTGAATTCATGTCATTTGCACAAACAGATGTGCCCAACCAATATATTGGAGACTAATGTGGGTTGTGTTTGCTTGGCCCTTCTTTTATTGGGTTAGGTGGTGGAGGGGATTGTTTCTGTAAAATTTCAGAGGATTGTAGAATATAAGAGAGAAGCTCTATCATGCACCCGTAATCCCATTCAGAGCCCGGGTCACCCTTAACCAGGCAGAAGCACAAAGCCAAGCCTAAGCTGAGATTTTCATAATCCAGGCCAACCTCAAGCGGGCGAAACTGGTTTTAGGCCTATAAATACTGAGCTGGGCCTGGATTTTTTAAAATCCAGCATAATCTGACCCTGTTGCACCTTTAGTGAGGATCAATTGCATCTAAGGGTGTAAATCAGTTAATAAATGGTTTATCGGTTCATTTGATTCGATTCAAGGTTGTTATTAGTAGAAATCAAAACAGAACCGATTAATAATCGATTAACATTTTCCAAATCAAAACCAAACCGATTAACAATCGGTTTATCAGTTTTCTATATTAGTTTCAATTAATCAGTTCAGTAACTGTTCTTACATAATTTGAATAAGCTTGGACAATGCCACCTTTGGGTGAACATTATCAAACTGAAGCATTTACAAACAGACCCTTGAATTTGAACGCATCATAATGAAACAGGTTGCCACTTTGGTGGTCACACCAATTTCCACCATGATATGAATAAATCTCAACTTGCAGCTCATGTGGGACATCATGAATGTTTTATTTACACAACTAAACAGGTCTAAACATCCATATAAATATACACAATAGCTCAATCAATCAATTTTGTACAATAACTTAATGAAAAATTAGCAAAAATATTGTAAATCGAGTTCCCATGGGATATTTTTTCATAATAACATATTTTTCAATGTATCAAAATATACTAAAATATATATTAGATTGAAGAACATTAAAAATGGAGTCTAACCAAACAAACCAGAGGTCAATCTGACCTTCCTAGCTCCCAGAATCATTGTTTAATGTCCTTTTGTTAAAAACAGAAACCAAACAATCCCTTATAAGAAAATCCTGTCTGGGTCGGTTTGGTTGGGTTTGGTTCGAACCGGCTTGGTCACAATATAATCGATCTGGGTCTGGTCCGGTTTTCTTTAACTCTGGTCTGAAACAGGATCGGGTCAACCTGGTCCAACCGAGACGGATCATGATCCGGGTTGGGCTCGATCCGATTACATCTTATTCGGTTCGAAAATAGTCCGGGTCGGGTCGACCCGGTTTCACCTTATGCGGGTCGAGAACAGTTCGGTCAGAGTCAACCCGATTCCACCTTTTCGGGTTGAAAAAATAGTCCGGGTCAGGGTCAACCCTAGTTTGATTGTACCAGGTCTGGGTTTGGTTCGGATCGGGTTAAGCCGACCCGGGTTACCTAGGTTGAGGTTCTGACACTGGGTCGGTCTCGGGTCAACCTGGTCGCCCCCCCCCTTTTTTTTTTTTTTAATCCAGCGAGTGGATCTCACTCGCTTCTTTCTCCGACGCGTGACGGCACGTCCGATGGCCGATGACGATGATTTTTATATCGCCATGATTGTCTCACGGAGATCTACACATTGATATATTTTTCTTGTAATTTTGATGGTCGAAAAATTATCCGATTATTTTAAATCTCTTCTTTTTCACCAAAAATTAAAATGGGAACAAAAAAGAATTTTCTCCATGTTTCAATACTCAATGATTTTAAATCTATGTGGAATGACTCTAATACCACTGTAGGATTTTCATTCATCCTAATAAAATTTATTTCAATGAATCCCATATGGAAAATAAAATACATTTGAGTAATAACATAATCAATAAAATAGATGGGACATACCTCTTAGTAGAAGATTGATTTCCGTCCTTGTCTTTTGTCTGATTCCCAACAGAGATCTTCTACATTCTCATCTCCCTTAGGTATGGGTTCTTTTGTTTTCACGCAGAGAGAGACTATAGGGACCCTGCTTCATATTTATAATGAATTGGATTTCAAATCTATTTCAATTCCATAATGGAATAGATTTGATTTATAATTAGAAATGGATAATCAATCAAACCTTGATTGGATTCCCACCAGTCATAATAGACAAGTAAAATAATGTTGCCCATAATAATAAAATCTGAAAGATTTTACAGTTTATAAGGATTACTTAAAAAGTCTAAGTTATTCAATTTAACCATTTTTTTTTAATCTAAACCATTTGTTTTGGGGAGAATGCATAGTAATGTTAGAGTATTAATAGACATGCATGGACATATATGGATGCATAAAAATACGAAAGAGGTATTTAATTAATTTAATTTAGACTTAGAAATTTGAAAGATGATTTTTAGGAAAAATTTCAAATACACCCTTAGAAGTATTTCTAACATCATTTACCACTTACAAGTTTGAAAAACCAACAACTACCACTCATAGTCTTTGCACCGTTAATCAAAGAGGCCCAATCCATTAATAGAGTCCCGTTAGATGCTGATATTAGCTCAAATAAAATTTTTCATAAACAATATTACCCTTATAGGAAAGAGAAAAGACCATTTTACCTTTCTTCTTCATCTTCTTTCTCTCTTTTTCTTTTCTTTCCTCTTCTACTCTTCTTCGTGGGCGATGGTCTGTGGGATAGCCGCCATCACCGTCGCTGTGGATGGAGGAGATGGACAAATCAGAACATTTGAAATCTCTCTGACCCATTAGGGAAGAATTGATTGGTACCTTTACAAAGAGAAAAGAAGAAAGAAGAAAATGTTCAAATCCGGGGTCTTGGAAAGCAATCCGAATCGTCTCCTATGCGTACGGGCATAGGAGAGGAGGCGGAGACCGTCGGATGACCGCCACATGGATATGCGGTCATCCGACGGTGTTAAGAGGAATGATTGAATGAAGGATGTTGTCGGGTTATACACTGGATCTCTTGCCCATTTTGAATTCCATTCTCTCAAACAACAGACCCGAGGCTTCTGAAAACAAATGAAAAAACGAGAACCAGAAGGGAGGAGAGGAGAGGAGGCGGAGACCGTGAAGAAGGTTTCTGGGAAAGAGAAGAGGCGGAGATCCAGGCGCAGGTTGAAGCTCCGGTTATTGGGAAAGAGAAGAGGCGGAGATCCAGAAGACGAATCGAAAGGGTGACCGACGTTTTGCCCATTTTGAATCTCTTTCTCTAAAACAACAGACCCGAGGCTGCAGAGAACAAAAGGAACTGCGAGAACCAGAAGGGAGGAGAGGAGAGGAGGCGGTGTCGTGAAGAAGGTTTCTGGGAAAGAGAAGAGGCGGAGATCCAGGCGGTGTCGTGACTCCGATTTCTGGGAAAGAGAAGAGGCAGAGATCCAGCACCAGATTCGTCTTCTCCAAAGGTGTGAAAACAGAACCAGAAGGGAGGAGGAGAAGATGCACCGGGTTTCCATTCAAAACCCCTCTTCGTTCATATTGAGTGGGAGAAATCCGGTTTCCATTCGAAAACCAAGGTGAGAGACTGAAGGCTTTCTTTAAATTTTTCTTCAGTTGTTTTACAAGTCTGTTTCTCCTCTCCTTGAATCCCACCTAATCTCTTGCAATGTTGGCATTTCAATGGTGGAAGTCACCTCTGTTTTCTACAGTTCCTGAGCTCTAATTTTTTTTTTTTTATGATTAATTACTGTAGTATGAACTGAGAAGATGAAACATTAAAGATCTGATATTTGTGATGAAATTTTTTTGACCAAGTAAGTTTTCTCACCGTTACAGATCTGATATGGAGCTTGTAGTCAGTGTCTTCTTTCCTAGGTTCAATCTTAAACTTTTTCTCTGCAAGTTTGTTATAGGATCTGTTCTCATTAGTTCTATTTGGTATGGTGGATCCGCACTAATGAATCTGATCCGGGTTCTCTGCTTATTTTTTTTTCGGTTTCTAAGCTGGTTTTCTTTATTTCTTTATTTTGGGTTGATAACATTTTTTTCTCGGTCATCTTGGTGTGGGCTTGATCTGTTGTTGACATTTGAGATTCATTTCCTTTGCTTCTTCTTCATTTTGGGTTGGTAGCCATTTTTTTTTATTTTTCTGGTGTTTGCTGTTGTTTTTTTTTTTTTTTGTTTTTTTTTTGTCTCTATTGATGTATGGCTTCGATGCATTTTCTGTTTTCCTATATGGATATTGATTGGGTATTGAAGAGATCAAGTTTGCCTGAAGTCAATACAACCTTCTTCTCTGTTACATTTTCTGCAGCAACAGAGAAAATATTGTTGCTTGATTACCCTGCTGTTGTTGCCAAGGCTCCTGCATAATTAGAAGTGAAATATGAAAGTATTTAAATTCCATATTAATCTTTTTGAATATTTTTGTCTCTATTGTTGTATGACTTTAATGCATTTTCTGTTTTCCCATATGGATATTGATTGGGTATTGAAGAGATCCAGTTTGCCTGAAGCTTCAACTTGCTTCTTGGAGAGGGGGTGTTTGCTGTTTTTTTTTTTTTTTTTTTTTTTTTTTTTTGTCTCTTTTGATGTATGGCTTCTTCACATTTTCTGTTTTCTTACATGGATATTTTCACAATTTTAGTTTTCCATGATTTTGGGTAAAACATGAGACTTTGGAATTTATCTTAGGAGTTGGCATCCTGTTGATTGATCTGTTATGTTATTACAGGTTACTCTATTAATAACATGGATGCCAAATGTGAGGCTTGTGGTGTGACATGTGTGACATGTACAACCAATGAAGGAAAAAATATTGGAAGGAAATACTATCGTTGCCCAAGGTGTCAGATGTTTGTTATGTGGGTGGACCAATTGAATCAATGTCCATGTGGAGCCGGACAATACAAAGTTAGAACGGCGAAAACAGGAGTAGTTACTATGATTTCATCTAATTATGTGTTAATGGAGCCCTCATGGTGTATTAATGGAGCCCTCATGGGATTCCCATCTATAATTCTGTGTTGTTACAATGATTTCATTATAGCAAAGTCTCTGTTTCAACTGTAGACACACAAAAGCTTACATTTTGAAACTATTAGAGTTGTAGCTGATATAGAAACTGGCATGTAGTTTTGGAATAAAGAAATTAAGTTAAGCAGTAGTTCCTCATATGGAGTTATAGCTGATATAGAAGATTCGGGGTTTCAGAAGTTGAGCAATGCAATCAGGGACCATCCATTGATCACATATGCTTTTATTTATTTTATTCATCAGATTCGTATATTTGATTTTCCCTGTTGTTTGATGTAAATTTATCTTAAGTTTGGATTGGACTTAATATGAATCTGACTGATTGTTTATCTATAATTAAAAAGTGGATCGGGATGTATCCTGATTCATCCCGATCCACTTGGATCACTGCCACTTTGACCTTACTACAGAGGATTTTTTCCCCCTTATAATAGAATTCCCTTATCATTGCTTTCGTCATCATTTTATACTTTAAACACAATTCCACCTCACCTTATTTTACTTTTACCATATCATTCTATTGATTAATGGATTAATTAATTATTTTTGTATTTTATCTTTATCCGAACGGACCAGTAGAACTGTTACCTCCATAGTTAGATAAATATTATAAACTCACAAGACGGCAAAAATGTGATACTAGTGGTGTCTTTAAGGCACAATATGGGAGGAGGAGAGGATGTGAATCCAGAATTGAGCCCATGCATGACCTGCTGAGTGCCTACGTTTAATTGATAAAATGCTTAACTCTACTAAGCTCTTTAAAATATTATAAGTAACACTACGGTAATAAATTTAAGACACTCTTTTCTTCTATACAGAGCAGGTGCATGCATCTATTCGGTTGCGTGATGAGTTAAAATGCTTGTGAGGGAGACACTCACAAAAGATAATGTAAGCAAAAACAAACTACAAACAATGTCGGAAAATCACTACAGAACAAAGACATTCGAACAACCACACATAAAGAATCCCCCATTACCACAAACGTTACCATTGGCGTAATACAAATCCTTTCATTTTTATAGTATTCCTTCCTTAGTCTAAGTCGTCCCCTCTCCACAACATCCCAACTCTCTTTGGTCCTAATGCTGCAACTTCATTTCCTGCTCAGGGCCACTTGTCATCAACCCACCTCTCCAGTTTGATAGCCAAGCAATTCATAAGCGTAGGCTCGAAGAAAAACCTTCATCATGGACTTACGGATTGGACAATGGGCATTCCATTTTACAGATAAACAATCAGTCAGATACCGCTATAGAAAAATGTAAACACATGTTCAATGTCAATACCGCTATAGAAAATTATAGATAAATGTATCTTCAGTACTCAGAATTTTTATCCATAATAATAAACTACTTGTGTTTTGCAGTTACGAATTGCTCTTTTATCCAAGATATCACCTTGATCATAACTCTTTACGAGTTACAAACAGCTTTCTACAGTACGAGAACTTTGACGTCCTTGTATGGGAATATTTACCACTCGATCACTCTAGCAAAGGTAAGCTCGAAGAGAGTGATCATGGAATACAGAACCCAATATGTGAGCCATTGCTGATCGTCTACAGGAGACTTGGTCTCAATTGCAAGAGATTGAGGCATATCTGTGCATAAAACAAACAGTAAAAACATAACCTCAGCATCTAAATTGCCTGGATTTCATATAAATGAGAAAGGAGTGTAAATCCCACTTACAGAGGGTAAGCCAGCGCAACCAAAGGCCTGTGGATCGAACACAGACAACAAAGTTATTCAACGAAAATATTCATTACTCTTCAACAACGAAATAGTTGAAAAATGGAAAACTAAGCAGCCATGAGTTCATCCTGAATCTAAGAACAGGAATTCCCCAGTTACAGTCTCTTTCCATGTCTGTCCTTGTATTTACACCAAATAATTCACAACTAGCAACAAAACTCGAGATTTTTGTTGGATCATTCATGTATATGTGTGCGTATGAAAGTAATATAAAAGACATACCCAGCAAGGACGTCAAAGTACTTCACCATCAACCCAAAATGAAGAAGAAGCAAAGGAAATGAATCTCAAGTGTCAACAACAGATCAAGCCCACACCAAGATGACCGAGAAAAAAATGTTATCAACCCAAAATAAAGAAATAAAGAAAACCAGCTTAGAAGCCCGAAAAAAAAAGAAGCAGAGAACCCGGATCAGATTCATTAATGCGGATCCACCATACCAAATAGAACTAATGAGAACAGATCCTATAACAAACTTGCAGAGAAAAAGTTTAAGATTGAACCTAGGAAAGAAGACACCGACTACAAGCTCCATATCAGATCTGTAACGGTGAGAAAACTTACTTGGTCAAAAAAATTTCATTACAAATATCAGATCTTTAATGTTTCATCTTCTCAGTTCATACTACTGTAATTAATCATAAAAAAAATTTAGAGCTCAGGAACTATAGAAAACAGAGGTGACTTCCACCATTGAAATGCCAACATTAAAAGAGATTAGGTGGGATTCAAGGAGAGGAGAAACAGACTTGTAAAACAACTGAAGAAAAATTTAAAGAAAGCCTTCAGTCTCTCACCTAGGTTTTCAGAATGGAAACCGGATTTCTCCCACTCAATATGAACGAAGAGGGGTTTTCAGAATGGAAACCTGGTGCGTCTTCTCCTCCACCCTTCTGGTTCTGTTTTCACACCTTTGGAGAAGACGAATCTGGTGCTGGATCTCTGCCTCTTCTCTTTCCCAGAAACCGGAGTCACGACACCGCCTGGATCTCCGCCTCTTCTCTTTCCCAGAAACATTCTTCACGACACCGCCTCCTCTCCTCTCCTCCCTTCTGGTACTTGCAGTTCCTTTTGTTCTCTGGAGCCTCGGGTCTGTTGTTTTAGAGAAAGAGATTCAAAATGGGCAAAACGTCAGTCGCCCTTCCGATTCGTCTTCTGGATCTCCGCCTCTTCTCTTTCCCAGTAACCGGAGCTTCAACCTGCGCCTGGATCTCCGCCTCTTCTCTTTCCCAGAAACCTTCTTCACGGTCTCTGCCTCCTCTCCTCTCCTCCCTTCTGGTTCTCGTTTTTTCTTTTGTTTTCAGAAGCCTCGGGTCTGTTGTTTGAGAGAATGGAATTCAAAATGGGCAAGAGATCCAGTGTATAACCCGACAACATCCTTCATTCAATCATTCGTCTTAACACCGTCGGATGACCACATATCCACATGGCGATCATCCGACGATGGATATGCGGTCATCCGACGGTCTCCGCCTTTTCTCCTATGCCCGTACGCATAGGAGACGATTCGGATTGTTTGGAAAGCTCTTCTTTGGGATTTAGAAGAAGAAAAACTGCTCCTCTGCCATCACCGATCAAAATCGATCCATCCTCCTCTTTCATCATTTTCTCATTCTGGCTATGCTTAGTTTAGGATTGACAGCCATCATTGTCAGAGAGACAGATTGATCAAATTTGAGAATGGGTGAGGAGCAGGGGAAGCTAAGGTGGAAATCACTAGCGGTGGTCTCGGTGTTTCGCTGAAGTTTGATGTTAATTCATTAAAAATGCTCATCCGTTTGTTCTCTGCTCTTTCCTTGTTAATGAGATTTCTTTCCCTCCTTCAAGAACAAACGTCTGCAAATTGAAATAGTAGAATCCTTATGTGACCAGTTTATTTCTGGTTAACATTAATATTTCCCTTTCGTCTTAATCGGTTGTTGTTTCTTCTGTTAACCTTTTTTTGGGCAATGGGGGACAAGCAAATCTCAGTGTGGTGGCTGGATCACAACTAGTTGGAGGATGGATGGACCCCCAATCAGTTGAAGGAGCTCCCTCAAATGTTCTACGATGGCTGACGCCGGTGGTTAGTAGGGGATTTGGCGATGGGTCTGCGGATCATATCAGGGAAGGGTGGGTCGTTTATTGCCGCAACTGAGATAGAGGCTAATGACGGCCAATTACTGTTAGGAGGGGTTTTGCCATAAAACCCTGGCGGGTGGATGCTGGTGGGGAGGTAGCTGATCAGCGGATGGGTTTGGATGGATAAGGGTTACAACCACCGCCTTGTAGTACAGGTCCGGTGGAAATTGTAGCGCCGGTGGCAAACTCTAGTGGGTTCTTTGTTGATCTTGGTAAGTTTCTGGGATTACAAACACAAGTTGCCAAAGAAGGAAATATGCAAGATCCTCAGAATTTTGAGAATAAGGGTGGTCAAGAGCATCTCCAGTGCAGGAAAAGGAGATCCCCAACGTCATCATCTTTTCTTATTGTGCATGAGCTCAATTAAATTCGTAAGAACTTGATCAGAGATCCCCATCTCTGTCTCTGGGAATAGGGTAAGGTGCCTTCCCTACCTCACTATGATTCATCCGAGTGGGATTGGCTGAGGGAAACATTAGCGATTGAAAATTGTCCACAATCACGTAGACGCAGAGGTGACTCCAACGTTAGGACTTGGCTGAGAATGACAATGAAATAGATAAAAAATAAATGTAATTTTTATTAGAAGGTTAAACTAGTAATTTTATTTATTTTAAAATTTTTTTAATTTATAATATGAAAGGTAATAATGTCTATCAATATTTTAAGTGATTTTCGTTATTTAAGTGGGTGCAGTTGATGATTTTCTTAACCTCTGAGTGGTAGTTGATGTTAGAAATACTTCCTATGATCTACGTGAAATTTTTTTCTTAATATAAATCACGTTATCTACTTATCTCTCTATCCAACAATTGGGATCGACATATCATTTGACCAGATAGAAGGGATGATAATAAAACTTGTCACAATAATAATTTAACTTTTTTTTATTTAAAATAGACCACACAATTAACGGAAAAAAAACAAACAACTACATTGCACTAAAACCGTGTACATACTATATCGTACACGGTTTGTCCGATATTAAACTTTATAATAATGAGAAATTCACGTAGCCCACTAAGGATACACTTCAATGAGAGACCTCAAACCCAAGATACGAGTGATCTTATAGTGAGAAAATCCAGACTCCAAGAAAAGCTTCTCCCACTCTTTTTCAGTCCTTTCTCTTCCATTGTAGGAAGTCATCATTAACATATCAAAGAAGAGCTGCGTTTGTGTAAACATGGGCTCTACCTTCTTCTGATCATCTACCACCATATCTACAATGATCACCTTCCTTAGGTTTCCTCCCTTCTCCCCGTTAGAGATCGCCTCTTTGCTTCTCTTCAATATCTTTATGCATTGCTCATCATTCCAGTCATGCAGAATCCACTGTCATGCCAAAATCCATATATACAAAGTTAGGATTAGTTCACAAATAGAAAAACTTAAAAAAAAGAAAAAAAAAAAGGAGTTCGATCACTTACCTTCAGCAAAACTGCATCTGCATGAGGGATAGACTCAAACATGTCGCCTGCAATATATTTAAGGTTCTCATTACCGTCCAGAGTAACGATCACATGTGGGAGATCAAACACTGCACATTTCATGGTAGGGAAGGTTTCAGCTATGGTCTTAGCCACAGTTCCAGTGCCACCCCCTACATCAACCAATGACCTTAACCCTTCAAACACACCCTTGCCCTCTGTAACAACAATACTCATCACCAATCGAGCGTCACTTGCCATGGCCTCATTGAAGTTTTTGTTGAGCTCAGTGTCTTCAGCTGCGTAGGCCCAGAAATTCCTCCCATGAGTAACTTCAAATGGTGTGAGCCCATTCTCTTGAAACAATGCACTCATTGAATGCCAAGGTGTCACCAAGATCGGATCAAGCATTGATTGCAAGAAAGGTAACACACTCATGGTGTTATCCTTAAGGAGAAGCCTAGAAGATGGTGTGAGCACATATCCTTCATTTTGAATTGCGAAGAAACCAGAGTGCACCAGTAAGCGCATGAGGCGGAACAGACAAGCCGTCTTCGTCTTTGGGATGGCAAGCTTCGTGGCCAGTTCAGAAAGGGTGATGGGTTGGTGATGGTTGTGGACAATATCTGGTATGCTTAGCTGAACAGCACATCTTAGTGACATGGAGTTTATGAAGCAGAATATATGGTTCCATAAATGAGCTTGAGCTTGGAGCAACTCTTTAGAACTCTCTTTCTCAATAAGATCCATTGGTTTGCTTGCTATTTCAAGAAATCCAAGCTCTTACTCACATCTAAGGCTCTGTCGAGTGTCCAGACTGAAGATTTATTTATAGGAATTCGACATGGATTAATTGGTCTGCCGAATCTATGCAATTAGGGGGAGCATGAGCACATTGCTGGTCATGTGTTTCATGTGATTTTTACCTTTGCAACTTAAATATAATGACTATGAATCTATGCAATTAAGGGGTCCATGAGCACATTACTAGGTCATGTGTTTCATGTGATTTTTACCTTCGCAACTTAAATATAATGACTATGACTGGGAAATGTGATTTTTACCTTCGCAACTCAAATATAATGATTATGACTGGAAAATGCGAGCTTTTTCTGATGCAGAGTACGTGGACAGCAGCACTTATCTCCAACAATAGGTGGTAATTAACAGCCATCATACCTAAACATCTTTCTATACGATAAGCATAAAAATAATCCACCATACTTACACAACTCGTGACAATGATGTATCAGAAGTTTAGGTTGGGAGTACAATCGTAAACAGACTGATTTCCCATACAGATGGCCCTACGTCTTTGACTGTATACATGATTTAGGTCTCTCCATTGTCACTATCTTAAAAATAGTTGAGTATTTGTATGGTAATGGTATCTAATAACCCATTGATGAAGTATTGCTCTTTTTGTTCCCAGCATTTAGTAATATTGCTTGGATATCTGACTTTAGCATTCAAGGTTCACCCTCGGACCTAAGACCACCCTCTCTATTTCTTGGTTCTGGTTCATTACAGTGCAAGTTTCTCCGTCAATGTGTCGGTCTCAATTTCAGCGGCAATATCATCCATGAGATATCATTGGACCATGATGAAAACTTAAATATATAGAATGTATTTTCGTATTTAAGACAGAGGTTTTGGTTTTTTGCACGATTCAATGGACACCGATGGCCAATAATGATTCATACACCATATCATTGCCGATATGAAAACCCATATCCAATTACTACGTAGGGTGGCATTATTGCCAATAGAACAAAATGCTTATGGCTGTATTGCGACCTGTTTCACCTAAGGGTGTCAAAACTGGGCCCGGCCCGGTACCACGGATCGAGCCAGCCCGATATAATCCGAACCCAGCCCGGACCGAGTCTTAATGGGCAGGTTTTGGTCTGAGCTTGTAAAGCCCGACACCATTTCAGCCCAAACCGAAACCAAACCGGACCGGTCCGTTAAGAAGCCCGAATTAGTCCAAACCGATAAAACCCAACCCGAACACCGGTAAGGCCCGTTCGGGCCCAATTTCTTAATTTTAATGGTTTTAAATTTTAATAGATTATGTTATACTATTAGAGTTCACTTCATGATCTAGAAGATTATGTGAATCTATAATTGAAAAGATTATGTTAATTGTTATAGTTTATTAAATTACATACATATGGAAGGAATAATGCTAATTTTATAGATAGAAATAATAAAATAGGCTATATAGTTTACATATAAAAGGGGCCCGATAAGCCCGATAAACCCGATCCGAACCGAACCAACCCGAAATCACCTCAATAAACCCAGTCCGATATCAAACCGACACCGGACCAGCCCGTTACTTATTGTGTCCAGCGCAGCCCACCCCAGCCCGAACTCTTAATGGACATGTTTTGGGCTGGACTTATAAAACCCGACACCGGTTCAGCCCAGATCGAAACCAGCCCAGACTGCCCCGTTGACACCCTTAGTCTCAACAATTGGATGAGATGTCGTGAGTCGTCAAGAGCCAAACCAATAGTCATCGACCTATAGTCCCTTTGAATCACGTTTTTAGTATGAAAATTTGAGTGTGAAGATATGTAATAATAATTGATAGTGGATTTTTTTGGTAACAATTGATACTGGATTTGCTATATTTGTATTAATAATTTGGATACTGGGGTTCTTTACCCAAAAAAAAAAAAAAAAAGTTTGGATAGTGGGGTTTGGTGTATTATAGCATAAATAATTGTTAAATTTACACTCAGAAAAGATAAGGAATTGAAATAAAAAGGGAAGGGTTTTAGGAGTGATGGGATCACGACACTAAACTCTCATACGGATAATGATGACACCTTAGTAGACATTTAATTCTCCTGTGGTTAACGATGACACCTCATCTTTGAAGATCCGTATCCTTTTCTCCCAGTGGTTCTGGGAGGAGAGTAGCAGCCTTATCCGGATGACCTCCACGTGGCTTTCAGGGAATCCGAGACTCATGTCCGAGCCGACACCCAGCCGACAAATTCAGCCGATAGGAGGTGTCGGCTTGGACGTGGGTCTCGGATTCATCCGAGAGCCACTTGGCGGCCATCCGGGTAAGGCTGCCGCGTCCTCCCAGAACCACTGGGAGGAGACGATGTGAATCTTTTGAATGTTTGAAAGTTTGAATTTAAACTTTCACTCAAACTTGTATGAGTCACCAATCCCTTCAATCATGGGATCAATCTTGTATGAATTACCAATCCCCTCAATCATAGATTTAACCCACAATATTATACATGTAAACTAGTATAAATTGACACATTGAAGTGAATAAAATTCTCTAGTTTTGCAAAATTCTAATTGTGATTACATTAGTTTTATGGAGGATATGGCTTTTTTCTGTCTTTTCTTTGGGGTAGAAAGAGTTTTTTTTAATAAAAATAAGATTGAGGGGTTTCGTCTTTTGACTTTGTCTATTCATGTCAATGGACGGTGAAAATTTTGACTTGTCACCTCGATAAGGTTTAGGACCTATAAATTATTTTTCATTTGAATAAACACTATTGACTCAGGACTTAATGGATTGCTTTTTGGTCTTACCAAAGGAAGGTTAAATGTCAAGTTATGAATTGAGAAAGTGCTATGCCCTCAATTCCTCGAGTCCATAGACCAGTCTCCTTCTGTCCTATCTTTTCCTATATTCTGACTTTAATATATGATTTGGTCGAAGCTAGACTAGGCATCTAAGAAATATGAAACCGCAAGAATGAAATAAGATTCGAGATGAAATGAGATTTGAGATGTTACAATAGGAAAACTTAGAGGGTTACAATACGAAACCGCAAGAATGAATGAGATTCAAGATGTAAAACACATAGAAATGGACTACATTTATCGGTTAGGTTTGGTCCACTAAAATGGATTTATTGGAGTCACACTAAATCCTAATAACAAGGGGTGGGGACCAGAACCATACATCGTGGGGCCTGTGATGATGGAACCGTGTGTGCAGTGGGTTTTTATTACTTATTGATCTGGATAGATGGGGATACATCAATAGGGAATGGGGCTCATACAATAAACCATGCATTTAAGCAAAGCATATTTAACATAATACATATCGGGTTCAAGCACTTAAACCAAACAGAATATTTGGCCAAACCAAACACGACTAAAAATTGGGCCTCAAATAATGAACGAAATTGTAATTTGGGGGGCAAGGTTGAAACTATAATCATGGAAGAAAATCAGACTTGAGGTTAGTCCAAAACTATTAGATCAATTTAGAATTACAAAAATAGATCAGATTTGGACACCAAAACTGAGCCCAGCCCAAATGTGTAGATTGAGCCCAAGCACAAATGGGACGGCCAAGCACAAGATGGACCACGTTTGAATCACATATAATGACGAACTATGAAGCAAATGGTGGGATTAAACCAAAGAAAGAATATGGCTAAGCCGGATCCAACATATAATCAGGCCAATTCAATGCGTTGAATTAAACCAGAACACAATAAAAATGAAACAAGTTATAGCAAAATAAAACCGTAGGTTAAAGCAAGATAGGATTGAAATCCTCTCCATCCTCGGTATCGGATGGAGAGGGGGCGGCCCCCTTAGATGTGTGATATGGGATCCGCATCCTCTCCTCCCAGTGTTCTGGGAGGACAGTGGCAACATATCCTGGATGGTTGCCACGTGGCTCTCGGTGAATCCGAAACACACGTCCTAGCCGACACCCAGCCGACAAGCCAAGTCGACAGAGGGTGTCGGCTCGGACGTGGGTCTCGGATTCACCGAGAGCCACGTGGCAACCATCCGGGATAGGTTGCCACTGTCCTCCTAGAACCACTAGGAGGAGACGATGTAAATCCGTGTGATATGTGGGGGTCGGATAAAATCCGAGCTGGTGCATAAGCCGACGGGGGGTGTCTGCTCACCTTATCGGCTCGGATTTTTTCGATCCCCACGTATCGTGCATCTAAGGGGGCCGCCCCCTCTCCATCCGATACCGAAGATGGAGAGGATTTGGATCCAGCAAGATAATGCCATATGTTACAACTAGAGAAACGGATTACAAACAACGAAATAAGTTGCAAAAACTTACGGCAAGAAACAATTCAAAACAAGATAATAAAACAAAATGTAATGGTCATTCCAACAAATCAGAGTTTACAAGCCAAACCATTCCAACAAGATAATTTTAAAATAAAGATTACATGTCCAGCTATTCCAGCAAGATAGGTTCAAATTTAGTGATTACATGCCAGCCCATTTCAACCAATAAATTGAGTTCGAAGAAAAAATTATAGGACAGTAAAGGAGTCGATTGAAAAAAGAAAAAGTTCCTAAAAACAAATCAAGAGGAAAGAATAAAAAAATAAAAATTTAAGAAACTTACAATATATATATATATATATATATATATAAGATATAAAAAAAAAAGAGATTATAGAGAAAGGAAAAATGTGGGCAGAATTTTAGAGGGTTACAATAGGAAACCGCAAGAATGAAATGAGATTCGAGATGTAAAACACATAGGAAAAAAAAATTTATGCGAATGGGGATACATTGGAGGGAATACAAAATCGTCTCATTTTATCTCAGACCTCGCATCCTAATCTAAAGGTGGGTGACTAACCAACTGCACAAATCTGGCATTTTTCCAACCCAGTAAAAATCTTGTGGATACTCACATAGCAGATCTCCATTTCCAACAATTAATAATACCAAAACAATTGATAACAACAAGAAATAAAAATGATAGCCTGTTATGCTCTTCTACACTAAATAGTTAATATGTAAGAGCCTATGTAATTATGCAAACAAAAAATCATAACTAAATAAACTATAGGGAAATCATCCACACCCCCCTTGTATTTTGCTTTTAGGTCACCAAACGTCTAACTTGGTGATTAATTTCATGCGCACCCCCTGCTATTAAGTTGACTTACAGAAAATATAAAATTTCCAAATTACCCTCTCTATTAACTTGAGAATCAAATAACAATTTTGCCATCACCTCTATTTAATGTTCAACCCCTCATATCTTCTTGTCATAACCAATTCCAAAAGCTCTATGTTTATTTATTTATTTTTTCTCTATTTAAAGCGATGCAACCCTTGTCCTCACCCATATGGCCATCCCCGACCCACTCTCTATTCAAGTAGACCAACATCTTGCATTATAAGGTCAACCCATATTCAAGTCAAGATCCAAGGGAAAGCCTAAGCTCAATTTATGGTCTACAACCACCACAATCCAATTTGGAACTAGCTTATATATGGTCCATGCTATTAAAATCAATTTTTAGCACATCTATTGACTTTGAAGGTATTTTTAGAATATTTACTTTTTAATTTTAAAATATCAAAACATGAAACTTGTTGCCTTATGAGTTAAATTTCGTGGGAGAGTTGATTTTATATTAATCCAAGCTATATTTAGAGAGTTATGACATTTTTAATGAGAATGTGTAGAACAGTCTTTTCATGTGCTTTGGTGAGTGATGATGTGGACATTCTTCTTGAAGCTTCATTATACATTCTCCACTAGTGTGACTTTTCATATGTATTAACTAAGAGAGTTTTTCTAGAATCATCTCCTTGACGCAAGTCTCTATGCTTAAGAATAGAATCAATACATTGGGACAAATTTCTATATAATAAAATTATTGAATCATTTATATTTTTCTTTTATTTTCTCTATGTATAATCTCAGTCTTAGGATTATAAAGGATGGTTGAGATTATTTTGAGTTGTTTAAAGATTTGTAAAACCTATAAATAGTGGCTAATTTTTATATAATAGAAAGAAGATGATTGGCGGATGAAATTTGGATTGAAGCTTGTCTTCTCTTTTGAACCTTGAAGAATTCATCTTTTAAAACTTAGAACAGTTTCATTTTAATTTTGAAGAGTTGGATTTTTTTTTATTTCTTGAAACTTAGAAGAGTTTCACTTCAACGTTGAAGAGTTGAAGCTTTCTTATCACACCTTAATCTAGAAGAGTTCTATCTTGAAACCTTAAATAAGTTTCATTTTATCTTAGAAGAGTTGAAATTTTATTTATCACCTACATCTATGAAGAGTTGTAGGCCATCTTTGGACTTGATTTATATCCTAGAAGAGAAATAAATCACTTTACTTTCATTCTATCAAATATTACTTCTTTGTTCTTATATACTAAAATTTTTTCAAAATCCATTTCTACACTTCATGTCCCTTTTAGCCATTTTGTCTTATCTTTCACTCAAAATCTAGAAAAACATTCTTCACGAAACCTATAGCCCCATGAATTACCTTTAGTTTGCCTCTAGATAGATCATTCCAATTTGTATTGAATAAGTTACAGTCATTCTTTTGAAGTTGTAGAATTTGACATAATTCTGTCAAATTCTACATAATTTTTGCTTGCTTTAATTTTGTATAAATTCACTTTTCCAATCCATTCTTTTGAGAAGCCTAGGGTGGCTTATATCATTTTCCATTACCAGTATCGTTACTTTGCAAAAAAGTTAGTACAAAAACATTGGAAATCCCACTTATTAGCACCATAACCGATTTCGAAGCAGGCTTAAACCAATTACATGATCCATCCTTCGTTTCTCGCATTATTGATCTCATGGGTATCGAAATAAGTTTTCTAAATTACAATTTTCAAACTTGGGGAGCTTGATTCTGGCCATCCTTGGGACTTTCAATGACATCATCAACAAAAATCAGCTCTTCATTCTCAGACTCTAGTTGCAGCAAAGATCCATAAATTTAGAACATCTACTTAGACCACTTGTTGATGATGATGATGAGAGCTACTTGTCATCTTCATTCAACCACAAAGACGAGATGCCCAACTTGCCATTCGAGAATCAGACATCTTTCGATGAAGATATTCGTGTGGCAGATGGTTCTTTTAGTTACAATGAAAACCAAATGCATAATAGACTGAATCTATGCAACTAGGGGGACCATGATCCCATTGTTGAGTCATGTGTTTCATGTGATTTTAACCTTTGCAACTTAAAGATAATGACCATGGTTGGAAATGGGAGCTTTTCCTTGGCCACGACCCATCCACTTTTACAATAATTGTAGGTCGATGTAGAAACACTAAATATTGCTGAAAATAATAATAATGCATGTATTCATGATTATATGAATTACTAATTACAATCGATTGATTACAGTGGTGTACTTATGTTTTTCTATACAACCGTGAGTAGGTTTCCTAACATACACGTGCACTTAGAGTTTATATTTATATTAGATTACATTAGG
Source organism: Protea cynaroides (assembly GCA_028583415.1). Taxonomy (NCBI): domain Eukaryota; kingdom Viridiplantae; phylum Streptophyta; class Magnoliopsida; order Proteales; family Proteaceae; genus Protea; species Protea cynaroides. The sequence goes on from CM053276.1 coordinate 58,800,392, forward strand.
TAGTGTTTTATCTAGTATAGAATTCTATAGAATGGATACAACTCATGTGAGATAGGTAGGAAACGTAAGATTCATTATCCACGGTTAGTCATGGGATATTGCATGTGAGATAGATCGTTCAATATGCCCCCAGAAGCTTAAGGTGGGCTAACCTTGAGCTTGCCTCTAAATGTAACAAATTGTGAAGATGATAGCCCCTTGGTCAAAGCATCAACAAGTTGATCCTATGTGGAGATAAATTGAACAATCAATATCTTACGAGCAACCATGTCACAAACAAAATGAAAATTGATCTCAATGTGCTTTGTACGAGCATGAAACACTGGATTGGCATAGAGATAAGTGGTCCCAATGTTGTCACACCAGAGAACAGGTGGTGATTGTAATAGAACACCAAGCTTACGAAATAAGGAGGTGAGCCAAGTAAGCTCAGCTGTAGCATCAGGAGGGCTTTGTACTCAACCTCTATGGAAGAATGAGCCACCGTACGTACATTACTTTTGAGATGACCAAGAAATAAGATTAGTACTCAGATAAATGGCATATGCACCTATGGATTTTCTATTAGAATTGTCTCCAACCCAATCAACATCAGTAAAAGCTTGTAATTGAAGGGATGTACAGAGATCAAGAAGGAGCCCATGAGAAGCTGTGTCCTTGAGATAGCGTAATATATACTTAACTAGAGCCCAATGATCAAGGGTAGCTGAATGCATGAAGTGACAGACACAATTGACAACATAGGCAACATTCGGTTTAGAGAAAGTGATGTACTGAAGAGCTCCTATAATGGAGCGGTGCTTGGTAAGATCATCAAAGATAACATTCCCAGAGGAGGAAGGCTTCACACTAGTGGCAATGGGAGTAAGCATAGGCTTATAGTCAGACATGCTTGCACGCTGTAGAAGATCCAGAATATACCTATGCTATGTGAGAAGGAGACCACCTTTCTGTGGAATGGCTGAGATCCTAAGAAAAAAATTCAATGGACCAAGATCCTTGATCAAGAATTCTTCTCCAAGACGATTAAGAGTAAGGCGTATCTATGAGGCATTATTGCTTGTCACAATGATATCATCTACATAGATAGGAACAAAAATCAAATCATTTGCAGTGTTGCAAAAGAACAATGATGGATAAGTTAATGAGGGGATGAAACTAATAGATATCAGATAATGAGAGAGCCATTGTAACCAGACTCGGTGCTTGCTTAAGCCCATAAAGAGACCGATGCAACCTATAGACATGAGTAGGCCAATTCTCGTCAATAAAGCGAGGGGGTTGTGTCATATATACTTCCTCTGACAGATAGCCATGTAAGAACCCATTCTGGATGTCCAACTGATGAATAAGCCAGCCTTGAGAGACAACCAATGATAAAATGGTACGAATGATTGTGGGTTTGACTACTAGACTAAATGTCTCTGAATAATCCAACCCTTATTGCTGATGATAACCCTTTGCAACTAGCCTGGCTTTGTAGCGTTCAAGAGAACCATCTGAATGTCTCTTGATCTGATAAGCCCATTTGCATCCCATTAAATTCATTTAAGACTGAGGGGGGACTAGAGTCTACAAATTTTTTTTGGATAAGGGCACTAAATTCCTCATTTATGGTAGTTTGCTATTCAGGGTGGGGACGTGCTTTAGAGAAGCCGGTGGGTTCCTCAATGTGAGGGGCAGTGGTGGTATGATGGAGGGTGGAGGGGAGGAAGGTGGCGTGGTTTGTGAGACGGCAAGGTCATGGGATGAGTGGTAGGAGTGGTTGGTGGGGGTAAGGGAAGTAGAGGAGGAGATGGTGGGAGGTGTGTGGGGTCGGTGGTGACATGGTTGTGGGAGGAGGGGTGGTTGGTGGCTGGATGTAAATATCAATTAGTCTTCTAGTGTGGTGGGTGGTGATGAAGAGGGGGTGGGTGGGCTGTTTCTGGAGGTGGAGGGTGGTGGGAGGGAGAGGGCTGGTGAGTGACGATGGAGGGTGAGCTGGTTTTTTTTTTTTTTGGGGGGGGAGGGGAGGGTGATGAAGTGGTGTGGATAGATATGGAGAGCCAAGGGGTTAGTGGAGGGGAGGGTGTGGGTGGCGATGGGCCAAGAGGGGGGCATCGTGAAGGGAAAAGATGCCCCATCAAAATGAACACAGTGTGCTATGTAGAGTTGATTCGTAGTGAGATCAAGACACCTGTAACCTATATGGGATGAGTTGTACCCAAGAAAAATAGAAGGAGTGGAGTGGAAGTCCATTTTGTGATGATTGTAAGGACGAAGATAAGAGAAACAGAGGCAACCAAAGGATTTTAGGAAAAAAATAGTTGGGGGGTTGGTGATGAACCAATTCATAGGGTGAGAGATTGTTGGAGACACGAGAGGGAGACGATTAATAACGTAGATAGTAGAATCAAAGGCATGATGCCAAAAACATTGTGGAACCAAGCTATTAGCGAAAAGCGTCAAGCCAATTTCCACAATGTGATTGTTCCGACATTCAATAGAACCTTGTTGTTCATGGGTGTGAGGACAAGATAGGCGATGAGAGTTGCCTAAGGTGGTGAAGTATGGATGAAGAGAGCGATACTCACCACCCGAGTCAATTTCAATAGCCTTTATTTTTCAATTGAATTGATGTTCAACTAAGGCATGAAATAAAGAAAAATAGTAAACATATTAGATTTCTTTGCAATGGGATAAAACCAAGGATATTTTGTATTATAATCCAAAAAAAGAACAAAGTAATGGTGTTCATCTACAGAGGGAACAGGGGATGGACCCCATACATCATTAAATATTAAATCTAAGGGAGAAGTACTGAGAGATGGGGAAGGGGGGGCGGTGCGAGAGAAAGAAGACTAGCTTTGCCTAATTGACAAGCTTTACATAAAAAAGATGTACGTTGACTAGTAGAGGCAACTTGTTAATGTAAATGAGATGACGAAAAACACATTTACGTGGATGATCGAGACGATTATGACAGCTTATGGAGGAGGAGTGTTCAGCAGTATAGACTAATGGGGATTGTAGTGGAATGGAAAGTAATAGAGACGCCATTTATTGGGTTGGGTAGTAGAGGATTTTGAGTGGAGCGATCCTTGACAAAAAAAAATGAGATGAATTAAAAAAATACATCATTATATGAAGCAAAACATTGAGATGAGAGAAAGGTCTGGAAAGAGAGGGAACATGCAAAACATTAGAAAGCTATAAAAACTGGATAGGGGAGGAAATAGAGAGAGAACCAGTGTTAGAGATCGATAAGCCCTTACTGTCACGCCCCAATTCCGCACTGTTCAGAATGGTGTGATGAACCGCTAATATACCAACGGTTCAACCAGGATCTCAAATAGGTTGTGTCCATTTGCTTAAACCATACACATCCACAACCATAATCAGAGTAAATACACAATAGCGAAAGTCTTAAATATTAAATGAACTGAGAATCTAAATGTGATAATCATAAATAAAATATCCAATTATCTTTCATTGACTGAAACATAAGTAAATAAAATAATCAATTACATTTTCTCAATAATCCAAATAAAAATCTAATCGAAAATGCATGAGTTGCATTCTCATGACGAATCATGCGTCTCCATTATATCTTCTGTGTCCATCGCCGCAACGTGCTCGTATGGGGAAGCATTCATATAATCTTCCACGGTCATACCTGCATCATCAACTAAAAATATTCGAATTCGAAAAGGGTGAGCACACATCACGGCTCAGTTAGAAAATAAAACAATGCAACAAACATATGCATGCATTCAATTCATATCTTTGGTCTGGTATATAAGTTTGCAATGTGCTATAGAAAGGTTCGGTGGCCGCCTCGCCTCTATACACAGGGTGTGTAAGCCCACCCAATGGATCAAACACCATTGTCGTCCACATCTACCCCACCATGGAATAGAGATAGAGCTAAAGTGCCTAGGACCGCACCGCGTCACACTTCCCCTGATGCTCTACCCATACCAACACGTAAGCCCTTGTTGGCGAGGGCTTGTAAACTGGGCTCGCAACTAATCAATCCTAATGTCAATCAGTGTATCCAAGGCCTCACCCCAACATCCCTCAATACGTCCATAGAGATAGAGCTAAGGCCCCCTGACAAAGTCAGAGACTACACGGTCCGAGACCACCTTCCCTGACGCCCTACGACGTAATAGTTTTGCTAAGGTAATGGCGATATGACGATGCTAGTGGACAAGACTTGAGTAGAGATAGGCCTAATGTGCTTAGGACCGCACCGAATCATACTTCCCCTGATGCCCCACTCGCATCAAATACACTAACCCACACAACATTCACATGCCTATTCCTAGCATCATCATCATCATCATTATCATCATGTTGTAAATAAACTGAATTAAATATACATGAACAGTAATAACAGGAATATTAGATGACATGTTGAATGCACATTACAAGCATACACACATAAAATCAACCATGGCATTGGACTCAATAAATAAAAATAGTTTATTATTAGTCAATTAGTTTAGGTCCTGTTCCCTCACCTTTGATTGAGTGTAGATCCTCCTTCAAGCTTTAAAAATCACTTTTATATTACTAGGAGAACCTAACAAGTCGATAGATTTTAATTAGAATTAATTCCAATAATTTTAAGCTTGCTGTATTGCTAGGGTCGCAGGTTGGGTCGCAGGTAGGGTAGCAGTTGTCAGCGACCCCAGGGTGTAGGGTCGATCATAGGATCGGTTACCCATCGACCCTAGGGGCGACCACAGCTTCCCTGGACTTCCCGAGAGCATGGGGTCGATCTTGTGGTTTAGTAGTGTCGGTTAGCAATCGACCCTACATGCAACCACATAGTTTGAGTCGACCTTTCATCTACAGTCCATCCTATGATTGTTCTATGGCTCAAAATTTTAAGTTACACACTTTACTTTATTTACAATGATTTCCTCCATGGATTCCATTGGAATTTATCCATGGATGGATGATTTGGGTTTCTCCTAGATCTTACCCTATTCATGAACTATTCTAGGGTCTTACATAATTCATGGAGAATGTATTCATACCTTAGGGTTGCTGAGATTCAGAGATTTCTCTGAATTTCTTCTCCTTAGTCTTCTTTTCCAATTCTCCTTCTCTTCTCCTTCTCTTCTCTTTCTCTCACTTTCAATTAGGGTTTCAAAAGGAGTGAAAGTGGATATGAATTGAATGAACAGTTAAATGTTTAATCATTTGAGCGTACATCTACTGATTTATACCTGATTTAGTAATGTACAAAATTTTTCTCCAGATTATACCTGATTTACTGATGTATGAAATCATTCTCCAGATTTACTCCTGTAGTGCCTTGACCAATGGCATTATATATTCGATAGAATCTGTAACCATGAGGATAAGAATTGTAAAACCTCTATTTCCATGTATTTGAACCACCGTGCAACTTAACGATCTTTTGATGCCGGTTGGATTACCACAGATTTACTCCTGATCCTTTAAACCTAAGTTCACTAGATAAAACAAGTGTCCTTTATCATGCTGAATTTGAAAGGAGGAGGTGAATCATTTTTGGATAAATATTCTGATTCTTACATTTCTCGACATCCATTGAAAAGATGTTTAGTGATAATAGAATTATTGGAAGAAAGATGATTGGATTCAGATTAAGATTCTATAGTCAAGAGACCTCAGATAAAGTAATGGAGAATCTATTTTGAGATTACTGAATGGATGGATATGAGTTATGTCTATAAAAGAGTGCATGAGCAAAAGTGAGAACCATCAAGGGTAGCCAGTAAAGAAATAGATAGCACTCAAGTAGAGTTAAAGATGACTATATCGGTATGAATTTTGACAAGGTAGAAGATTCTTAAAGGCAAATCTAAGAGTGGATACCAGGATAAAGTCAAAAATCATGGCATTAATACTACTTAGTTTAATATAATGATAATTGAGTTATGTCCAATGTTGAGTGATATGATTAAGAAAAGACCAAAAGAGTTTGGCTGAATTAATGAAATTATAAGCATATACCCTAATGCTTATAAATAGATTTGGGATATGAGATTTTGACGATAGTCTTTGAAAAAAAAATCATAAGAGATGAAGGAACTAGATAAGCTCCTAAGACCTTAATATCATATTTTGCTAGTTCAAGCCCTTTTGGACTAAATGTTGTATTACATGAGTGTTATGATCAATGTCCAAATCGTATGGATGGATGAAATTTGGACGCAACCTAATTAGACTTGAGATGGCAGACTTTGACGTCATCTTGGGAATAGACTGGTTGTCTCAACACTCTACAAGTTGTTATGTGCATAGAAGAGGTTATCATTCAAGAATAAAAGACGACATATAATTTAGTTTTATTGGAAGTAAGTTGCTCAAGAAGTGAAAGCTGATCCTCTCTATGCTAAAAGCGAAGAGATGCTTTGAAGAGTAATGAGTTGGATATATGGTATCTGTGGTATACGTTACCAAAGAAGCACCACAGATGGAAGGTATAGATGTGATGCGTGAATTTCCTGATGTATTTTCAGGAAACTTATCGGGTTATCATCTGATTAACTGACCGAGTTCGTCATCGACTTGTTACCAAGGACGATACTTGTGTCAAAGGCACCTATGAATAGATCTTATAGAATTGAAGGAACTGAGACTCAACTACAAGAGTTATTAGACTAAGGTCCTAATAGGCAAAGTATTGCATCACGGGGAGCGTCAATTCTTGAAGAAGAAGGACGGTAGTGTCCGATTATGTATAGATTACCGGGAACTAAACAAGCTCACGATCAAGAATCAATATCTACAATCTCAGATCAATGACTTGTTTTACTAGTAGCAAGGAGCAAAGGTATTTTCTAAGGTTGATCTTCGATCAAGATATCATCAGCTGAAGAATTTGGACAGCGATATCTCGAAGATAGCTTTTAGAATCGGGATTGGCCAATTATGAGTTCTCAATTATGACGTTTGGATTAACCAATGCCCTTACATCTTTTATGGAGCTGATGAACTAGGTGTTTCATGACATGTTGGACACGTTGGTCATAATTTTCATAGATGATATTTTGATTTATTCCATGAATGAAGCAACTCATACAACGGATCTTGGAGTAGCTCCACAACAGTTGAAAAGGGAAAAAGCTTTATGCCAAGTCCAAGAAATATGAGACATGATTAAACAAAATGATCTTCTTAGATCACGTAGCATCATAAAAAGGGATTAAAGTGGACCCTATTAAGATAGAGGTAATCTTATGGTGAGAAACACCTAAAGAGTATTGCGAAGATCAGAAGTTCTTGGGTTTAGCAGACTATTATAGACGATTTTTGGAGGACCACTCTAAGATCGTAAAACCTCTTACCAAGCTAACCAAGAAGGGAGATGAGTTTAATTGGACTAACAAGTGTGAAGAATGGTTGATATCAACTCCTATATTGATCGTTCTGGTACTAGGGAACCTTTTACCCTATACATCAAAGCTTTCGGATTGGATCTAGGATGCGGGTTGATGCAAGGTAAATAAGCGATTGCATATGTTTTAAGAAAACTGAAGGAGCATGAGACGAGTTACCCTACACATGATCGAGAATTATCGGTGATGAATTATGCAATCAAGACTTGGAGACATTATCTAAACGGAGGAGAATTTTAGACTGAATGGGAACACAAGAGTTTTATTTATCTCTTCATCAGAAAGAGTGGAACCTGAGGATGAGAGAATGGATAGAACACTGAAGGATTAAGACTGTGATATTCAGTGTCACCCGAGCAGACTAATGTAGTAGCTAAGGCCTTAAGCAAAAAGGGAATTATGAAGTCCGAAGAAGGACCCAGTATAAAGGCTGTCTTATGTTCCGCAGTAACAGATTCAGATTTGGAAGAAGAGTAACATATAATAGAAACTCGTGATGATCCAATTGAGCGAGAACTTAGGGATGAAGAAAAAGTAGTAATTTTGTTATATCTATATATAAGAACGGTACAAGAAGATTTAGAGAAAAAAAAACCTAACCCTGACTTACTTTGGATGCGGAGACGGTACTCAGATACAAAGATAGACTCTGAATACATGAAGGTAAAGACTCGGATATCATGAAGAGGATAAGGATAAGAGCCCATTGTACTCCATATTCAGGACATACTGAAGTACCAATATGTATCATGACCTGAAGAGATTGTACTGGTAAAGAGGGATGATAACAAAGGTGTCTTAGTGCGTGTTCCAGTGTCTGAATTATCAGCAAGTAAAGGCTGAAAGACAAAGACCAACATGGCTCACAACTAAAATTATCGGAGCCAGTCTGAAAGTGGAACTGCATTACAATGAACTATGTCACTGATTTGCCACTGACTCATAGATCGGTTGACGCAGTTTGGGTGATTGTTGATCGCCTTATGAAGATAGCTCATTCCATTGCTATACGACCTCGGTATGCTTTGGAGCGGCTAACTAAGCTATATGTGGATAGTATTGCCAGATTGAATGGTGTGCATGAGAGTTTAGTGTTGGTCCGAAGCTTATGCCTTATCTCGAAGTTTTGGGAGGATCTACAGAAAATAATGGGGACAAAGTTGAAGTTTAGTACCGCACTTTACCTCAAACCGACGGACAGTCGGGGCGGACTATAAAGATCCTAAGAGATATGCTCCGAGCTTGTAAAATTGATTTCAAGGAACTTGAGTTGAGAAGGTACTGTGAATTGAAGTTGCTATTAAGCTACCATGTAAATGTCACCTATATAGCATGGTACGGTAGAAATGTCAAACCCCTCTATTTTGGAATGAAGTTGGTGAATGAAGAATTTTAAGACCTAAGTCTATGGCAGAAAACTGTCGAGAGGCAGACAAGATCAAAGAAAAGGGCTAAGACAGCTCAAGTTATCAGAGAGACACCTAGACCTTGACTTCGCCATAAGTGACAAAGTGTTTTTGAAGATATCACTTATGCGTAGTTGAAACGATTAAACAAGTAGGGAGGTTGTATTCTATATATGTGTCGAATCTTATAAACTTTGGAGAGACGTAGAAAAGTTGCATATCAATTAGTGTTACCGCTATCCATGTCTAGTGTGCATGATGTATTTGGTGTGTCTCTATTGAAGAAGTATATTGGAGATCCATATCAAAAAAATTGACCCCGAAGTCACTGGATTAGATAGAATGTTTAACTATTGAAGTGGTACTAGCCTAGTTCACTAGTTGGAAGGTACAATGTTTCCAAAGCTGGGATAATTATTATATGAAGATAATCTGACGAAGATAAGACGTGGAGAAGATGGCATGGAAAGAAGAAGATGCAATGCGGAAATAGAATTCCCACCTATTGACTCCGAAGTAAATTCAAATTTTGAGGACAAAATTTATTTTAAGGATGGGGGAGTTGTAAGATCCGTACGTTCAAATTTTGAGGATGAAATTTCTTTTAAGGGTGGTGGAGTTGTAAGACCCACACGCCACGAACCCGGTCTAACCTTACATTTCGTGTCGTGACCCGTCTACATATCATGGTCGAGCCAAGTGGACCAACTATGTGAAGAAACCCAAGACCCAATATGAAAATTTACTCAAAAACAGTCAAAATGAGGGTAGGGTTGCATGCGTAAACAGGTAGGTCCGACCCCCCCATCGACCCCCACCATCGACCCGTGACCAGGGGTAGCAGGGGTCTCGGATTGTCCGACCCCCCCATCGACCCCCGGTAATCGGGAAAAACAGCACGAACCAAAAATTAGGAAACTTTCCTAATTTCAATTGGAACTTTTCCTAAACTCAATGGGACTTATTTTGGGAGGTTTTACTCTATAAATAGGACGTCCCTACGCCTCTTTCACTCCTTTTACAACCCTAATTGGATTGAGAGAAAGAGAAGAGAAGGAAGAGAAGAAGAGAAGGAAAACTTGAAGAAAAGGCTAAGAAGAAGAAGAAGTTCAGAGATATCTTGGAAACTCAGACTACCATTGGTATGAACCTTAATCCCCATCTGAATTGAAAGCTTAGAATAGATTATGATGAAGTTAGGTTAGGAGAAACCCTAATACCATCCATCCATGGTTAGGTTTCAATGGAAACCATGGAGGAGATCATTGAAACCATGTAGGTGAATAAAGAATAGTTCTAAACCATAGAACATGTGTGGAATGGATTGTAGAAGCAAGCCATAGGACCCCAAACATGAATGAATGGACGAAATTTGATATTTTCGACTCAAACCATGGGGGGTCGCACCTAGGGTCGATGGAACATCCGACCCTAGCATCGACCCCCAGCATTCGGGAAGCCCAGGAAAGGGGTGGTCGCACCCAGGGTCGATGGAAGGTCCGACCCTGGCATCGACCCCCAGTTAACAACAAGCTGTAAAAAAATTAGAATAAATTCTAATTAAATTCTATCGACTTTGTTAGGTTTCTTCTAGCAATATAATATCAATATAAAGGTGATTCTTAAGGCTTGAAAGATGATCTAAAAACAAGCAAAGGTGAGGGAACAAGATCTAAACTAATTGGTTAATAACAAACTATTTTTATTTCTTGAGTCCAATACCATGATTGTGATATGCGTGTATGCTTGTAATGTGCATTCAACATGTCATCCAATATTTCTATTATTACTGTTCATGCATATTTAAATTTATTGATTATAACATGATGATGTTGATGATGGTAGGAATAGGCATGTGAATGTTTGTGTTTGGCTGGTGTACATTGTGTGGGTAGGGATGGTGTCAACCGATACTTCGATGCCGTTCTCATCGGGGTATATTGTGCCATGGTCTATTCAAGTCATGTCCACTAAGCAAGTGTTAGTGTGCTTGATGCGAGTGGAGCATCAGGGGGAGGATGTGACATTGTGGTTCAGCCTGGTCACCAGACTCTAGCTCTATCTCTACTCAAGTCTTGTCCACTAACATCGTCGTATCGCCATTACCTTAGTGGAACTAATATGTCGTAGGGCATCAGGGGGGACGTGGCATTGTGGTTCAGCCTGGTCACTAGACCCTAGCTCTATCTCTATGGATGTATTGAGGGATGCTGGGGTGAGGCCTTGGATACATTGTTTGATATTAGGGTTGGTTAGTTGCGAGCCCAGTTTGTAAGCCCTCACCAACAGGGGCTTACGTGTTGGTATGGACAACCGGTACAGCCATGCCATTTTCATGGGGTGTATATTATCCATGGTGGGTGCATGTAGGGCGACAGTGCCGTTTTCATTGGGTGTTTCCACACATTCGTTTATAGAGGTGCGGCGGCCACCTATCCTTTCTATAGCACATTGCAAACTTACATACCAGACCAAAGATATGAATTGAATGCATGCATATGTTTGTTGCATTATTTTATTTACTCACTGAGCTCAAGTTGGAGAGCTGACCCTCGAGCGCGTAATTCTTTTAGTTTCTGATGTTGCAGGTACTATGATTGAAGATTATATCTACACGCCAACATATGAACGGGTGGAGGCTATGAATGAGCAAGCTGTGGAGAACGAACATGGTTCGTTAAGAGAGTGTTTCAACTGTGGATATGTTTAGTGTTTACACTTCGTATTTGGATATTGTAATATGTATTAAGTTATATTTTGGTTATTTGGAAATAAATGGAATATTAATTATTTATCATGACTAGACCTCAGTTCATTGTCTGTAAGACTTCCGCTATTTACTTTATTACCTCTGATTAATGTGAAATGTGTTTTGGTTTATCATATGTGGGATAGCCTATTCGAGATCCTGGTTGAACCGTTGGTTTATTAAAGATTCATCAAACCATTCTGGTTGGTGCAGAATTGGGGTGTGACATTAGCGGCAGTGGTACATGTTGTCAAGATATGGAGACATTACTTGTACGGAGAGAAATTTTAGATTAAATCAGATCATAAGAGTCTCACTTATCTCTTTAATCAGAAGGAGTTGAATATGAGACAAAGAAGATGGCTGGAACTATTGAAAGACTATGATTGTGATATCCAGTATCATCCGGGGAAAGCTAATGTGGTAGCTGATGCGCTGAGTAAAAAAGCAATGATAAAATCTCAAGGAGAGGTTAACACAACTGCTGCAATGTGTACTATCGGAAAAGTGTTCAATTACGGTAATGAGCAGTTCGTGATAGATGCATTGGGTGAACCAACCAACCAAGGGTTTATTCATCGATTTTCAAATATATTTGCCACATTGAAGATTGTACCTGATATAATTGATGAAGTGAAGACAGCTATTAAATCAGACCCTTATCTAAGAAAGGTACAAGAGGACATTAAAAAAGGTAAGACTATCCCTGAGTTCGCCTTGGACGATGAAAAGGTACTGTAGTACAAAGGAAGAATATGTATACCTGAAACAGAAAGTTTGGACATTAGACACCGACTAATGAAAGAAGCCCATACCACCATCTATTCGATACATCTTGGAAGTACAAAAATGTATCATGATCTAAAGAAATTATATTGGTGGAGAGGAATGAAAGCAGATGTAGCTAAATTCGTGTCTAAATGCCTAAATTGTCAGAGGGTGAAGGCTGAACGACAAAGACCTGCAGGACTGTTACAACCGTTACCAGAACCAGCATGGAAATGGGACTGCATCACTATGGACTTCGTCACCAGGTTACCATTGACTCCCTGAGTAGTTGATGCGGTTTGGGTGATTGTAGACCGCCTAACTAAAATGGCTCGATTTATAGCTATACGACCTTAGTATACACTGAAGAGGTTAGCTAAGTTGTATGTGGATAATATTGTTAGATTATACGGTGTACCTGAAAGCATTGTGTCTGACAGAGATCCACGATTTACTTCAAAATTTTGGGAAGGATTGCAAAAGGCTATGGGTACAACATTGAAGTTTAGTACTGCATTCCATCCTCAGACAGATGGACAGTCGGAGCGTACCATTCAGATTTTAGAAGACATGCTTCGAGCCTGTGTAATTGATTTTAAAGGATCATGGGGTGAAAAACTACCATTGATCGAGTTCGCTTATAACAACAGCTATTAGGCTACTATACAGATGTCACCCTATGAAGCTCTGTATGGTAGGAAGTGTCGAACTCCTTTGTTTTGGAATGAAGTTGGAGAACATAGCATTGTTGGACCAGAATTTGTTGAAGAGACATGTCGAGTAGTCGATATTATCAAGGAAAGAGTAAGAACAATTCAGAATCGTCAGAAACAGTATGCAGATACTTGACGCCGAGACCTTGAATTCGTCATAGGTGATAAGGTATTCTTGAAAGTATCACCTATGCGAGGTTTAAAATGGTTCGGACAGAAAGGGAAACTAAGTCCGAGATATATCGGGCCATATGAGATTCTAGCCAAACGTGGAAAAGTGGCTTACCAGTTAGCACTACCACCATCTATGTCAAGTGTGCATGATGTATTCCATGTTTCATTATTGAAGAAGTACGTCAGAGATCCAATGCACGTTTTGACAGTAGATCCACCTGATTTGACTGATGATTTGACATTTGAAGTAGCACCAACTGAAATCACTAGTCGAATGGTTCAACGACTACGCAACCGTGACATCTATTATGTTAAAGTCTCCTGGAGAAGCAGAGATATAGAAGAAATCACATGGGAAGAAGAGAATGCTATGCGAAAGCAATACGCTCATCTTTTCTACTCGGAAGGTATGTACCAATTTCGAGGATGAAATTTTTAATAAGAAGGGGGGAGTTGTAAGACCCGTATCAAACTAACCGGTTTTACCACCTTGTACTAGGTCTACCTATCATGGTCGTGCCAAGTGGACCAAGTGCGTGAAGGAAATCACAAGACCAAGTATGAAATTGACCAAAAATAGTAAAATTGAGGGTAGGATCGCATGCCTAAACAGGTAGGGTCGACCCCACCTCAACAGAGTCTAACCCATGACTTTTCAGTCCTAGGGTCGGATGACTTGAGACCCTAGGGTCGACGGGTCTTGCGACCCTAGCATCGACCCTAGGATGACAGACTGAAACCGTAATTAGGAAACTTTCCTAATTTCAAGGGGATCCTTTCCTAATCTCGATGGGACTTATTTTGGAAGGTTTTTTTCTATAAATAGGACGTCCCTTAGCCTCTTTCACTCTTTTTGGAATCCTAATTGAAAGTGAGAGAAAGAAAAGAGAAGGAGAAGAGAAGGAGAAGAGAAGGAGAAGATAAAGAGAATTGGAGAAGAAGACTAAGGAGAAGGAATTCAGAGAAATCTCTGAATCTCAGCAAACCTAAGGTATAAATACAATCTCCATGAATTATGTATACCCTAGAATAGTTCATGAATAGGGTAGGGTCTAGGAGAAACCCAAATCATCCATCCATGGGTAAATTCCAATGGAATCCATGGAGAAAATCATTGTGAACAAAGGATAGTGTGTAACTTGGAGTTTTGAGCCATAGAACAATCATAGAATGGACTATAAAAGTAAGCCAAAGGATCCAAACATGAAAGAATGAACTGTAGGATGAATGGCGACTCAAACTACGTGTGGTCACACCTAGGGTCGATGGGTAACTGACCCTATGACCGACCCTACACCCTGGGTCGCAGAAAACTGTTACCCTACCTGCGACCCTAGCAATACAGCAAGCTTAAAATTATTGGAATTAATTCTAATTAAAATCTATCGACTTGTTAGGTTCTCCTAGTGATATAAAAGTGATTCTTAAAGCTTGAAAGATGATCTACACTCAATCAAAGGTGAGGGAACAAGACCTAAACTAATTGGCTAATAATAAACTGTTTTCGTTTATTGAGTCCAATACCATGTATGATGCTATGATTGTATGATTGTAATGTGCATATCACATGTCATCTACTATTCCTGTTATTAGTGTTCATGCATATTTAATTCAGTTTATTTACAACATGATGATGTTGATGATGCTAGGAATAGACATGTGAATGCTTGTGTGTGGTTAGTGTACTTGATGCGAGTGGAGCATCAGGGGAAGTGTGATGCGGTGCGGTCCTAAGCACTTTAGCCCTATCTCTACTCAAGTCTTGTCCACTAGCATCGTCGTATCGTCATTACCTTAGCAGAACTATTACGTCGTAGGGCATCAGGGGAGGTGGTCTCGGACCGTGTAGTCTCTGACTCTGCCGGGGGGCCTTAGCTCTATCTCTATGGACGTATTGAGGGATGCTGGGGTGAGGCCTTGGATACACTGATTGACATTAGGATTGGTTAGTTGCGAGCCCAGTTTGCAAGCCCCCGCCAACAGGGGCTTACGTGTTGGTATGGGTAGAGCATCAGGGGAAGTGTGATGCGGTGCGGTCCTAAGCACTTTAGCTCTATCTCTATTCCATGGTGGGGTGGATGTGGACGACAATGGTGTTTGATCCATTGGGTGGGCTTACACACCCTGTGTATAGAGGTGAGGCGGCCACCGAACCTTTCTATAGCACATTGTAAACTTATATACCAGACCAAAGATATGAATTGAATGCATGCATATGTTTGTTGCATTGTTTTGTTTGCTCACTGAGCCGTGATGTGTTCTCACCCTTTTTGAATTCGAATATTTTTAGTTGATGATGTAGGTATGACCGTGGAAGATTATATGAATGCTCCCGCATATGGACACGTTGCAGCGATGGATGCAGAAGATATAATGGAGACGCATGATTTGTCATGTGAATGCAACTCATGTGTTTTCGATTAGATTTTTATTTGGATTATTGAGAAAATATAGTTGATTATTTTATTTACTTATGTCTCAGTCAATGAAAGATAATTGGGTATTTTATTTATGATTATCACATTTAGATTCTCAGTTCATTTAATATTTAAGACTTCCGCTATTGTGTATTTACTCTGATTATGGTTGTGGATGTGTATGGTTTAAGCAAACGGACACAGTTTATTTGAGATCCTGGTTGAACCGTTGGTTTATTAGCGGTTCATCACACCATTCTGAACAGTGCGGAATTGGGATGTGACATGGCATGTGCAGTGAGGGTCGGTATGAGAGTCTTGAACTCATTGCGAAGGGCACAGTTCATCAGCAATAGCCTTAGCTCATTTTAGGAAGGAGCTAATGAACTCATCAGCTTTGTGTTTCAGATCCTGGAAAGAGATGTGAAGAGATAGGATCCAAGTATTTGATGTGGATGCATAAGCTGCCTTAAGGGCATCCAAGATTTGTTTTTTCTTAATGTGAGTCCAATGATGAGGAAAAGGGCCTCATCGGAGAGTGATGAGATCAACAAGCTCATGAGGTTGTAGTTCTATCATTTCCATGCTGCTATAGTGATGAGCACTTAAGTGGTCAGCGCTGAAGAAGAGCTGGTAGAGGATGTGGCGGGTGCTTGTGGACAAGGAGAGGATCTATCTTGGTGGCCAAAGAGATCCTGACCTTAGAGAAAGAGCATGATTTGAGCACATTAGAAGAGGTGATTTGGGAGTTAAGTTTGATGGAGATAAAGTGATGAGCTTGTGAAAATTTGGGAGATTGTTGTGACACCACCAAAAGGAGTGGTGGAAGCATTATGGGAGGTGTCAGGCGGTGGCCATTGATGGATCTGATACCATGTAGCTAGACACACCAAATATTGCTGAAAATAATAATAATGCTTGTATTCACGATTTTGCTGTGTAAATGAATTACTTATTACTATCGGTTGATTATAGTGGTGTACTTGTGTTCTTCAATACAATCGTGAGTAGGTTTCCTAACACACACACACCTAGAGTTTGTATTTATATTAGATTACATTAGGTAGTGTTTTACCTAGTATAAAATTCTATAGAAGGAATACAACTCATGTGAGATAGGTAGGAAATGTAAGACTCGGTAGCCATGGTTAGTTATGCGATTCACATGTGAGATAAGGGTTGTTCAATAGTGGATCTGTCTACTTGACAAAGGCTTATGTCAGTGAGACCAATTTCATTTGAGACAGGCAGGGTGACAGGATTTTTCTTGTGATCTAACAAATGCTTATTGATAATGACAATAATCATTGACACTGATCATATGCCAATAAGAATATTCCGATGTAGAATGAGAAGAGTTAACTTGCACTTATGTGTACTATTAAGAGAAAAATATGCCCGACTTCATAGCTAAGGCATGTGGTCTGCCACGTGTTAAGAATTCAAGCCCATTATGGCCACCTTAGAGCCACATCAATAGGCTCAGCTATGTGCATACACATACACTCAATCATCATGACAGTAGACAAAACCATATGGATGCCCATGTGCCAAATCCTACTATGGGATCTCAGCAGACAAGCTACATGTAGGCCCTTGTGGAGACCTCGTCCCATGAGGCACCACGTATAGAAACAAAAATAACCCACCTGAATGTATGTTGCCACGGGTTGAGAAAGAGTCCCCCTTTTCAGCATGATTGAGTAACCCAGGAAGGCAACAAGCATGACACCTATGACTACCACCTCAACACACTGAGACACGTGTAGTAGCCATGTAAGGCCATCCCTTTTTAATCCTATAAATACCCCTCCACTTTGAAGGTAAACGGTTCAACTTTTTGCATTACTAGATCCACTAGGATATTTATCCACACCTTAGTCCACTCGGACTATCCATAGATCCACTAGGATATCTATCCATATTCCAATCCAAAAAGGGTTATCCAAACCTTAGTCCACTTGGACTATCCATAGATCCACTAGGATATTTATCCACACCTTAGTCCACTCAGACTATCCATAGATCCACTAGGATACTTACCCACATTTTGATCCAAATAGGGTTATCCAGCCCGAACTACGTGGATTCTGATTCCTAGGTCAAACCCTAGGATACGTAGGCCATTTGGGAGAATCCCAAATTCGGATCCACAGCTTAGTCTACTCGGACTATCCATAGATCCACTAGGATATTTATCCATAATTTAGTCCACTCGGACTATCCATAGATCCACTAGGATACTTACCCATATTTTGACCCAAATAGGGTTATCCACCCGAACTACGCGGATTCTGATTCCTAGGTCAAACCCTAGGATACGTAGGCTATTTGGGAGAATCCCAAATTCGGATCCACACCTTAGTCTACTTGGACTATCCATAGATCCACTAGGATATTTATCCATACTTTAGTCCACTCGGACTATCCATAGATCCACTAGGATATCTATCCATATTCCAATCCAAAAAGGGTTATCCAAACCTTAGTTCACTTGGACTATCCAATAGATCCGTTAGGATATTTATCTACATTTTGACCCACATAGGATTATCCATATTCCAACCCAGAATGGGTTATCCATATTTTGACCCAAATAGGGTTATTCTTAGATCCACTAGGACTATCTATCAGTCCACATGGACTATCCAGATCCTAACCCATAGGATTTCTCAGCCTTTCAAGCATAAATTTCAACTTGAACAAAGAACTTAATCATGCACAAGCATAAATCACATCCATAAACTTTAATCACACCTGAACTATGATGGTGAACCTGATTTTCAGAATAAATCCGTAATACGTAGGCAATCTGATGGATACAGATTCGGTTCAATGATATCAAACCACTTGGTTTGGTTTAATTTAATAAATAGAGTCTAGCATAGGAAAGGTATAGGAGATCGATTTCGATCGGGCGGTTTGGGTGCCTAACCCCTTCCCATAACCATAACCTGACACTTACCCAATCTCTGATGGACCAGAATTCCAATCTAAGGGTCATGAGTCAATCGAAGTCTTACCTAGGGGTGAGATTTCACATTTCCAAGGTCCTAGACCTAAATCTAGGTGGCGACTTCTAAAGATTTCAATCGTCCTCACACCTACCTCAACTTTCTTTCGATGATACCAAGGACACTGAGCCTCAGCTTCAGTAGAAGGGAAGCGAGATGCATCGTAAGGTCTAGGCATCTTGGTATAGGCCATGATAACTACAAGAAAAAGGAAATAAGAAAAACAAGTTGGAAAGTTAGAAATTTGGGTAGCATAACGGCATAAAATGGGAAAAGCCTTACTTTTCACCTAAACACCTGGGTAGGAGAACTTACATGGGGCATAAACCATCCTACAAGGTTTATTTAATAATTTTTTTTAACTAATTAGATTGAATTTGAGGAAATTTCGAATCTGGGGAAAAAACCCCAATTTCTAGGTCAAAATTAGGATTTTCGGACTTATGACCAAACCAACTGATGAAACTCAAGTTTTCTTGAGGGCTTTCATCCGTTGGGTGGCCAATAGTAAGGACCACCAATAAAAATCAAATTTTTACTGTCAAATAAATTTTAATTGGAAGAAAACTCTACAAGTGGTGAGTATGACAGCCTAAAAGTAAGAAAGGAATAGAGAACAAACCTTGAAGAAAAGAACAGAAGTTGTCAATTGAGGATGGAACCACCAAATTCGTATGGATGACACTGTAGCAATCCAGTGGTGGCGAGTTGAATTGAGAGTGTAGGAAAACAAGAGAGAATGAGAGGGAAAAGTTTCAAATCAGGTTTAAAAACCTGATTTTAAATTGTGCGATCACACAACTAGACCAAAACCGTCGATCACACGATCGACCATGCGATCGACCATAGGGTCTCGGGAAGTTGCTAGGGTTAGTATGGTCAAACCTATGGACAATATCGACCACACGATTGATTATTGTCTGTTTTAGCTCTGTTAGGCCTAATGCCTCGTAATTTATTTTTTTCTCCTTCTATTGTGGGACTAACAAAATATTACCATTCTACCTTGTCTCACATGTATAGCCTTTCCGACACTATTCTACCCAAGAGTTTAAATGGCCTGGCATAAATCAAGCAGAAGGGGACGAAATGCAAACCCACCTCCACCACCACCTACGGAGGTCAATGCCAATGAAAACCAAGAAAGACAAGAAGAAGATGCTGTGAATCAAAATGTTACGCCTCAAGATGTTCACCCCCAGGCTAATCCAACTAACTTACCAGCACCACCAACAGATTTGGCCACTATTATGATGAATTTGGCACAACAGGTACAACAGTTGCATCAGATGCAGATAAACATGCAAGCTGCCTTAGGGATTGGACCACCAGCTACAAATACCACTCCAACACCTCCTGGTAGCCGCTGCCAACGAAAACCAAGAAAGACAAGAAGAAGATGCTGGGAATCAAAATGTTACGCCTCAAGATGTTCACCCCCAGGCTAATCCAACTAATTTACCAGCACCACCAATAGATTTGGCCACTATTATGATGAATTTGGCACAACAGGTACAACAGTTGCATCAGATGCAGATAAACATGCAAGCTACCTTAGGGATTGCACTACCAGCTACAAATACCACTCCAACACCTCCTGGTAGCCGCATCGTGCCTCTCATTAGCAGCATCGTGCCTCCCGCACCTGTCGTTAATAATACAGTGCCCATTGCACCTATGGAGAACAACACCGTACCCACAGTCAGCAAACTCCAGCAATGCAAACCCCAATTCAGAATCTCAGAGTACAACAAGGGATGAACAACTCAGGGAATTACCAAAATGAGCCACCTATGTATGGCTACTATGCACAAAATCATCTTGACCACTCCAGGCTGATCGAGTGTTTTCTAAAGATGAAACCAAAGGAGTTCACGAAAAAACCATCAGATCCATTGTGGCCAACTCACTGGATTAACGAGATGAAAAGAAATTTCATGATGATGACTATTACAGAAGAGGAGAAGGTATTGTGTACAATATTTATGCTGAAAGGAGATGCATACCACTGGTGGAAATCCACTCGAGGTTATCTGTTGACCAAGCACACCCAGTTGACCTGGGCTATCTTCAAAGAAGCCTTCTTTGAGAAGTATTTTTCCAGGAGTTTCAGGATCAGTTGGAAAAAGAATTTTTTAGTTTATATCAATGTTAGATGACTGTCGACGCTTATCAGCAGTGTTATAAAAAGCTGTTCTTTTTTGCTCCCACCAGTATGCATAAGGAAGATACTAAGACCCATAGGTTCATCATAAGACTTAGGGGAAGTATCCGAGAGCACGTGTTGAGATTGAAAAAGAAGATATATAATGAAGCTGTGCAAATAGCATGAGTTTTAGAGTCTAGTCAAAGGGAGAGTTACTTTGCTCAAAACAGTGGTATAAAGAGGCCTAATGGAAATTCATTTAATGGAGGGAATACAAAGACCTTCAAATCATTCTGTACCCAAGACTTCAATATAGCAGCTAAGACTACTCCAAGAGCCCAACCTCAATAGAAGCAGGATAATATTGGAGTCAAATGCTTCAACTGCGATCAAGTGGGACATTATTCAAGGGATTGCACTAAGCCAAGGAAGCAGCTACAACAAGGGAAGGTTTATGCAATTACTTCTGAGGATGCTGCTGCATCGTCTGATGTGGTCACAGGTATGATTCAAATTTATATTTTGGAATACCTTGTGTGAGCATGCAGACTAATTTAGGAAAAATCACAGGTTTCGTACCTATAGCTAACATACCAGCCAGAGTGCTTTTTAACTCTATAGCCACACACTCATTTGTATTTGTGTCCTTTAGAAAGAAGCTATATATACCCCTCAGACCATTAGACTACAAGCTATTAGTATGGTCACCTATGAGATTAGAAGCAGAGTTAGACCAGGGTTATGGACCATGTCCAGTTCTCATAAATAGACGAAGCTTGGACACCAACTTGGTGTAACACGAGATTACAGACTTCAACGTCATCATAGGGATGGACTAGTTATCTAAGCATTCCACGAGTTTGCTTTGTGCTGAAAAGAAAATATCATTCAAGGACAAGGAAGGAGCATAATTCAGTTATACAGAAACCAAACTTCCCTGTAAATGAAAACTCATTCTTTTTACATTAAAGGCTAGGAAATGCCTCGATAAAGGAGTTGTAAGACTCGCACTCCATGAACCCGATCTAAACCTTTAATTCATGTCGTAATAGGTCTTCTAATCATCACTGGGCTAGACAGGACGAGCGGATGACAACTAGGTACCAAAATGGACCTAAAAGTATGATATTTTTCATATCGGTCTATGGCATCGGTCGATGGTACCGGTCAACCGATATGTCTGCGCAAGCAGACTGGTTAGATCAGGAAACAGATTTCTGTGGCTCTCGCTTTTTAAATCTTGAGCCTAAGGACTTTTCTAACGTAGGGAAACTTCCTAAACTCTATCCTAGTCTAATTAAGGACCCTTAAACCTCCTTAAAACTCCTTGATTGATCCTCACAAACCCTAGAGATTTGAAAGAGATCGAACAAGGAGAAGGAGCTAAGAAAGGTGAGAGAGGAGCCGCCGTTGGACGAAGAACACCATAGTTGCCAACCAACGGTAAGTGCTTGAACTTCTCTCTAAGTTAAGCATTATAGATGATTAATCATGAATTGATCAATACCATGCAAGGCGAGGTATTGATCTAAAACCCTTAAATTTGCTGTCAAACCCTAATACAGTCGATAAACCCTAGATTCGAATTCTAGGCAATGAATCATAGGAACTAGGACTTGAATGGGACATGAAACAACTCTATCTCGTTGCTCAGGCCTAGAATGCATATGAGAAACCCTAGAACCAATAGGGGGTGAGCGACGAAAGGTGAACACCAAGTTGGTGGTCTTCCGGAGGGATACCGGTCGACCATACCAGTCGCACCATATGTGACCGATACTGCGACCGGTACCTCTCGGGGACTGGTCTGTGGGGGACTGGTCGACCATATCGGTCATGCCTTGCCCCACAGTATTGCAATCAGTATGTACTGCGAGGGTATTTTCAATACCAGTTGGTTTTTCGACCAACGTGAACCTTAAGAAAATTATTCTAATTCAACCCTAACATCGTGTAGGACCCTGTGTTAGCAAGTTTGGATTCGGTGACGTGGAGTAAGCTAGCATTCAAGCGTCAGGTACGGGAATCAGACCTAAACCCTAATAACTTAATAACAGTAAAACGTTGTTAATAATTATGATTATGTGGAATGGTGTTTGTGCATACTCACATGTCATCTTTACTTTCAGTTATTGTATTGTTTATGCATACTCGCTATGCTAGGATGCGATTGTTAGGCATGTGATTGTTTTCATTGGTGTGTGGAATGGGAGGGCCTGGGGTTTGGGATCATTCCTCACACTAGCACCTTTTTGTATCATTTTTGTCTTAGCATGCTTGGTGCGGATAGGGTATCAGGGGGAGGAAGTGGCACTGTGGTCTCCGACCTGGCCATTAGACTCTAGCCCTATCTCTATGCCATAGGGAGCTGTGCTGGGATAGGGCCTACTATGATGACATATATGATTAGTTAGTTGCGAGCCCAGTTTGCAAGTCCTCGCCAATAGGAGCTTACATGTTGGTATGGGTAGGGCATCAGGGGAAGTGTTGGCAGTGTTTGATCCGGACACTTTAGCTTTATCTCTATTCCATGGTGGGTGCATGTGGGATGACAGTGGTGTTTGATCCATTAGGTGAATTCACACACTTGTGTATAGAGGTGTGGTGGCTGCCAATCCTTTCTATAGCACATTACAAACTTAAAACCAGACCATAATGTGAATGTTACTCATGCATGATGTGTGTTGCATTGTCTGATTGTCTTATTGAACTAAGTTGTGAGCTCACCCTTGTATATATACATGTTTTTAGATGTTGATGCAGGTTACACTGTTGAGGACTATGTGGATGCTCCAGTATATGGAAGAGCTGTTGCCCTGGAAGTGCAAGCAGGGGAGGACGAGCATGACGCTTCATGCGAGTGCCCTTTCTGCGTGTACTTCTAGGATATTTGATTTGTTTAGTTTATTTATTTTCAGTTGGATTTATAAATGATGTAAGGATAATTATTTATGTTTTGGTATTTTGAATAATTGGATAATTTATTTATCAATAAAAGTACTTAGTTCATTTAATTTAAGACTTTCACTGTATTTAATTATATTCTGATTATGGTTATGTACAATTGTTTGTATGAGTGGACATGGTCTTATTAAGATCCTGGTGTGAACCGTTGGTTTAGTGACGGTTCACTACACTTCTGGTTCAGCCAAAATTTTGGTGTGACAACTTGGTATCAGAGCTCTTAGGCTCTGTCCAACAGACCATACATACACTTGACTGAGTCAATGAACTGAGATAGGAAGAATTAAAAAGATTTAATAAAAACACACCTTAAGCACCTGTTTGAGGCCTGAGACTAAATATGAAAGAGCATAATATACTATACTCAAGGTAAAATTAATAAACAATCATGCTCTAGATAAGAACCATAATGACAAGTGAGAATAATCATAAACTTCCACCAAATTGAAAAGGAAACTGTATCAAGAGTAGAATATAGAACATCCAAAGAGCTAGAAGTTAACAGGGTACAGTCCACAAGCCAAACAGTTACCCTGATATAATAAAAACTATACTAAGAGGAGAAAAAAATAAAGTGATCCATCATGGGGTTGGGGGCATAGGAGGAATAAGGTCAGTAATGTCACAGTCACACTCATATGTGACCCTGAGCCAGTGTACCTGCTCCTGCGTGACTCTGAGGCTATGAGAGAGGCGCCCTAGGTCACGGTTCATCTCGCGCTGGGCATCCCGAATCTCCATAAACATGCCCATCACGGTATCAGGATGAGGCTGGGATGGTCCTGCTGCAGGTATGGGCTACGGTTCCGATGCTGAAATGTCCTCCATCTGTTCATCATCATCACCCCCTACCTCTTCTGCATAAGCTACATCGGCTACTGCTGCTACTGCTGCCGCCGCTACCACTACCCTCCTAAGCAGATGAGGACAAGCCTCTAACTCCTCATCACTGATCGATAGATTCTCCATCCTCATCTAGACAATGGCATCCCAGTCAATGTCTGATGTCATGGTGTCCTCGACCGTAATTTCATCCCTCATGTCCACTTAAAGGTGCTGCAGGAGTGTAGTGATAAGTCGGCATATGGAAGGTTGCTTATCTGGTCGGGCATGTAGCCTGACGCATGGTCCTGATGATAATATAAGGAAGACAGACCTGCTCCCTAGTGCAGACATAATAAGTCAGGTATTGGGTGAGCTGAGATAACTCATTGTAATGCCACTCTGAGGGACAATATTATGCTGGATATCGATTGGTAGTAATACTGTACCCTCAGCATATGTTAGCTGTAACACAGTGCCTACCATACCGTAGGTCCCAGTAATGCACACCCCAGTGTAGAAGCTTGGTGTACTATAAGTAGTGTATCAAGGTGGTTACCCTTATCAGCCACTGATGTATGGGATAGCTGCATCATGGCAGAATGATTTGACAAGGGTTGAGGAATATTTTCTAAAGATGAAGCCTTAAACGTTTCAGCAAATGATCAAATCTATTGTGGCCATATAACTAGATATGTTTATATAGGATGCGGTGCGTTATTGACTTACTCTTATGATTATAAAGGATGCACATACCTGATTCTAATTCTCGTACCTTGATAGAATACCTTCTTGATTCAACCTATCAATTGGAGTTATAGATGTTATTTCCTTAGAATTAGTCCTGATTATACCAATCTAAGCTACTCCCATGATCGACACCATGAATAGAGATATGAACCGAATGAATATTTAAAGATTTAATCATTCTGAATGTACATCTTTTTTATTTTATACCTGATTTATTGATGTACCAAAACTTCTCCAGATTTACTCTTGTAGTGCCTTAACCAATGGCACTATATACTCGATAGAACCTATAACCATGAGCCACTGTACAACTTAACGACCTTTGAATGATGGTTGGATTACCATAGATTTACTCCTGATCCTTTAAACCTAAGTTCACTAGATAAAACAAGTGTTCGTCATTATACTGAATTCGAAAGAAGGAAATGAATCACTGTTGGATAAGCATTATGAATCTTACATTTCTCGACATCCATTGATAAGATATTTAGTTAATAACGGAATTATTGGAAGGAAGATGATTAAATTCAGATTAGATTCTATAGCCAAGGAACCTCAGATGAAGTAATGGAGGATCTATTTTGATATTACTGAATGGATAGATATGAGTCATGTCTATAAAAGAGTAGATGAGAAAAAAGTAAGAACTATCAAGAGTAGCCAGTAAAGGAATAGATAGCACTCAAGTAGAGTTAAAGACGGCTATATCGGTTTAAATTTTGACAAGGCAGAAGATTTTTAAAAGCAGATCTAAGAGTGGATACAAGGATGAAGTAAAAAATTATGGCATTGATAGTATTCGGATTGGTACAAGTAATACTGAGTTATGTCCAATGTCGAGTGAGATGATTAAGTAAAGACCAAAAGAGTTTGGCTGAATTAATGAATTTATAAGCATATACCCTAATGCTTATAGATAGACTTGAGATATGTAATGAGTAAATAGTACTTTTCGAGATATATGAAAGAGAGATCAGGGTAGAACATCAGTGATAAAAGAGATGTAAGCTACTGAGTGCAATATGAGATTTTTGACGATAGTCTTTGAAAAATCATAAGAGATGAAGGAACTAGATAAGCTCTTAAGACCTTTATACCAGATTTCACTACTTCAAGCTCTTTTGGACTAGATGTTGTAGTGGGTAAGTGTTATGAATATTTTCTGAATCATATGGATGGACAGAATTTGGATGCAACCTAAATCGACTTGAGATGACAGACTTTGACGTCATCTTGGGAATAGACTGGAAGTCTCAACACTCTACAAGTGACTATGTGCATAGAAGAGGTTATCATTTAAGAACAAAGATATTAGAAGCTTATTGCTTAGGAAGCGAAAGCTCATCTTCTCTGCACGAAAGGCGAAGAGATGCTTTGAAAAGAAAGGAGTTAGATATATGGTATCTGTGGTAAATGCTACTAAAGAAGCACCACAGATGGAAGATACTGATGTGATGTATAAATTCCCTGATGTATTTCCAAGAGGCTTACTCTGTCACACCCTAATTTTGTAAATCTCAGAATGGTGTGATGAACTGCTAATAAACCAACGGTTCAACCAGGATCTCAAATAGGCTATTCCCGTGTTATCCAAACTTACACACGTCCATAATCATAATCAGAGTAAATACACAATAGCGGAAGTCTTATAATAACATGAACTGAGAAACTAAGATGATATCATTAATTTAATAGCAAATTATTCTGTTTTCAACTGAGACATAAATATTTAAATACCAAATACATGTCATAATAAATCCAATAAAGAAACCTATAAAATATCTAGTCAAATACACACGAGTTGCACTCGCAAGAGGAGTCGTGTGTATCCTCTTCAGCTCCAGCTTCCATGGCTGCCACGTTCTCGTACGCAGACACGTTCATGTAGTCTTCAACGGTATAACCTGCATCATCAACTAAAAATATTCGACGTCGAGGGGTGAGCACACATCACGGCTCAATGAATAGCCAAAACAATGCAACAATACATATGCATGCAAATCAATTTATATCTTTGGTCCGGTTTAAAGTTTGCAGTATGCAATAGAAAGGTTTAGGTAGCCAAAGGTCGCATTTATTGACCCCGCCTCTATACACGAGTGTGTGACGTTACCCAAAGATCAAGTTTATCGTCAACTCACCTGCACCAAATCATGGACATTATATAACAAAGGTTACGTTTATTGCTATATAGTGCCATACCAACACGTAAGCCCCTGTTGGCGAGGGCTACAAACTGGGCTCGCAACTAACCAATCCTAATGCCAAACAGTGTATCCAAGGCCTCACCCCAACATCCTCAGAATGTCCATAGAGATAGAGCTAAGGCCCCCCAATAGAGTCAGAGACTACAAGGACCGAGACCACCTCCCCTAATACTCTACGACATAATAGTTCTGCTAAAGTAATGGCGATACGACGATGCTAATGCACAAGATTTGAGTTAGAGATAGAGCTAAAAAGCTGAGACCCGCCAAAGGTTAACGTTTATTGACGTTCTCATCACACCTCCCCTGATACTCGCTCGCATCAAGTACATCAACCACACACATACAAGCACATGCCTATTCCTATCATCATCATCATCATCATGTTATAAACAATAAAGTAAATATGCATGAACAAGTAATAAAAATATTGGATGGCATGCTGTATGCACATTACAAACATATTCGCATAATCAAGCATAGCATAGGACTCAAGAAATAAAAAACAATTTTTGTTATTAGCCAATTTAGTTTACAGTTCTGGTTCCTCACCTTAGCTTGCTAATAGATACTTTTCCAAGCTTTAGAATCACCTTTACAGTGTTATTATATTGCTAGAAGACCTAACAAAGTCGACAGAATTTAATTAGAATTAATTCCAGATTTAAAAACTACTCTATTAATTTAGGGTCGGAGGTAGGGTCGGAGTCAGGATCGACCCTGGGTGCGACCCTCCCTTAACTCTGAACTTCCCAAACACTGAGGGTCGATGGTCAGGAACACCTAGGGTCGGATGGTCATCGACCCTCGGTGCGACCCTCGGTGCACTTTGGTCCAGTTCCCTCTTTTAATCCATTCTTCGTGCTTGAGATCCTATGGCTTGCTCCTACATTCCATTCTACATTCATTCCATGGTCTGAAACCATGTATAACCCACCTAGATAGCTTTCATGCACTTCCTATGGTTTTCCATGAGAACCTAACCATAGATTGATGGTTTGGGTTTCTCCGAGATCACACTCTCAACATTAACTAACCTAAGGTCTGTAGAAACTCATGGAATTAGTACACATACCTGAGAAGAATAATCTTTCTCTGCAACTCTTCTCTTTTGCCTTAATTTCTCTTCCTTCCCTTTCTTCTTCCTCTTTCCTTCTCCTCTCTTTCTCTCAATTCGATTAGGGTTGTGAAAGGAGTGAAAGGAGTGAAAGTGGCTTAGGGATGTCCTTTAAATAGAGTAGGAACATCCTAAAATAAGTCCCTCTGAGATTAGGAAAGAATCCCAATCGAAAATTAGGAAATTTCCTAATTCTATTACCTACGGTAACCGAGGGTCGATGGGAGGGTCGATGATCCCGTCGACCCTAGGGCTCAAGATGTCCGACCCTCCCTTCAAAATTGAGGGTCTGACTTTCTGCTTTGGGAGGTCCGACCCTGCTTAGCTGGGTATGCGACCCTCCCTTCAAAATTAGTGTTTTTGGATCGATTTGATACCTGGGATCTCGATCTCCTTCACGCCCTTGGTCCATTTAACTCAACCATGGTAGGTAAATCTGGTTCAAGGTGGTAAGACCGGGTTAGATTGACACGGGTCTTACAACTCCCCCCAACTTATAAAAATTTCGTCCTCGAAATTGTACGTACCTTCTGAATCAAATAAATGAGGGTATTGCTTTCGCATAGCATTCTCTTCTTCCCATGTAACCTCTTCCATGTCTCTACTTTTCCATGTGACCTTAACATAGTAGATATCTCTGTTGCGTAGACGTTGAACCTTTCGACTAGTGATTTCTGTTTGTGTTACTTCAAACGTCAAATCATCAGTCAATTCCAGCAAATCCACTGTCAAAACATGCGTTGGGTCTTTGACATACTTCTTCAATTGGAAAATGTGAAATACGTCATGCACACTTGACATAGATGGTGGTAGTGCTAACTGATAAGCCACTTTTCCACGCTTAGCTAGAATTTCATATTACCCGACATATCTTGGACTTAGTTTCCCTTTCTGTTCGAACCTCTTCAATCCTCGCATAGGCGATACCTTCAAAGTACTTTATCACCTGTGGTGAACTCCAGATCTCTTCGTCGAGTGTCTGCATATTGTTTCTGATGGTTCTGAGCTGTTCTCACTCTTTCCTTGATGATGTCGACCACTCGGTAAGTCTCTTTCACAAATTCCGGTCCAACAATACTACGTTCTCCAACTTCATTCCAAAACAAGGGAGTTCGACACTTCCTGCCATACAGTGCTTCATAAGGTGACATCTGTATAGTGGCCTAATAGCTATTGTTATAAGTGTGGGTGGAATGCAGTACTAAACTTTAGCGTTGTACCCATAGCCTTTTGCAATCCTTCCCAAAACTTGGAAGTAAATCGTGGATCTCTATCGGACACAATGCTTTCTGGAAGACCATGTAATCGAACAATGTTATCCACATACAGCTTCGCTAACATTTGCAGTGTATACTGAGGTCGTATAGGTATGAAGCGAGCTGTTTTAGTCAGACGGTCCACAATCACCCAAACTGCGTCAACTACTCGAGGAGTCAATGGTAGTCCGGTGACGAAGTCCATAGTGATGCAGTCCAATTTCCATGCTGGTTTCGGTAGTGGCTGCAACAGTCCTGCAGGTCTTTGTCATTCAGCCTTTACTTTCTGACAATTTAGGCATTGAGACATGAACTTGGCTACATCTGCTTTCATTCCCCTCCACCAATATAGTTTCTTCAGATCATGATACATTTTTGTACTTCCAGGATGTATCGAATAGATGGTGGTATGGGCTTCTTTCATCAGTTGGTGTCTAATGTCCATACTTTCTGTTTCAGGTACACATATTCTTCCTTTGTATTTCAGTACTTTCTCGTCATCCAAGGTGAACTCAGGGTTAGTCCTACCTTTCTCAATATCTTCTTGTACTGTTCTCAGATAAGGATCTGCTTTGATAGCTGCCTTCACTTCGTCCACTATATCTGGTATAATCTTCAATGCCGCGAACATATTCAAAAACCGATGAATAAACCCTTGGTTGGCTGATTCATCTGTTGTATCTATCACATACTGCTCGTTGCCGTGATTGAATACCATTTCGGTAGTACACATTACTGCAGTCGTGCTAACTTCTCCTTGAGATTTTATCATTGCTTTTCTGCTTAACGCATCCGCTACTACGTTCGCTTTTCCCGGATGATACTGGATATCACAATCATAGTCTTTCAATAGTTCCAGTCATCTTCTTTGTCTCATATTCAACTCCTTCTAATTAAATAAATAGGTAAGACTTTTATGGTCCGACTTAATCTGAAATTTCTCTCCGTATAGGTAATGTCTCCATATCTTGACAGCATGTACTACTGCCACTAGCTCCATATCTCATGAGTGGGATAATTTTTCTTATGTACCTTTAACTGTCTTGAAGCATAAGCAATTACTTGCTCTCCTTGCATAAGCACACATCCTAGTCCCAGTCCCGACGCATCAGTGTATAAAGTAAATGTCTGTTCTGGAACGAGAATAGTTAAAATCGGGGCAGATATCAATCTGGTCTTCAGTGTTTGGAAACTCTTCTCACATTTATCGGTCCACACAAACTTTTCACCTTTCTTAGTCAAACTGGTAAGAGGTACGGCAATCCGAGAATAATCTTCTATGAATCTCCGATAATAACCAGCTAGACTCAGAAAGCTTCTAATTTCTGAAACGCTCTTTGGTGCTTCCCACTTCACAATAGCCTCGATCTTGCTGGGGTCCACTTCACTTAGCCAAAACTCGCACTTTGATAATTTGGCATTTAACTTCTCTTTCCTTAAACGCTGTAGGGCTGCGTTTAGGTTCTTGATATGGGTTTCCTTGTCCTTGGAATATACCAATATGTCATCAATAAATAATATAACCGACGTATCCAACATATCGTGGAAAACTCGGTTCATAAGTTCCATGAACGTTTCCGGTGCATTAGTTAATCCGGAAGACATAACCAAAAATTCATAATGTCCATATCTGGTCCTGAATGCTGTCTTTGGAATATCACCTTCTTTAATCTTCAGCTGATGATAGCCTGATCGAAGATCGATATTAGAAAATACTCTTGCTCCTTGAAACAGATCGAACAAGTCATCGATGCGAGGTAGTAGATATCGATTCTTGATTGTCAGTTTATTCAACTCCCGATAGTCGATGCATAATCGAACGCTACCATCCTTCTTCTTTACGAACAACACCGGTGCCCCCCATGGAGATATACTGGGTCGAATATAACCCTTATCCAGTAGTTCTTGTAGTTGCACCTTCAGTTCCTTCAGTTCCATAGGAGCCATTCTATAGGGTGCTTTTGATACGGGTGCGGCTCCAGGTACAAGGTCTATGACAAACTCTGTGGCTCGGCCGGGTAGTAATCCGGGTAGTTCCTCTGGAAATACGTCAGGATAGTCCCGCACAACGTCAATATCTTCCATTCGTGGCGCGTCCTTGGTTAGGTCGACCATGGATACTAGATACCCGATTGCCCCCTTCTCAAGGCACTTCTTAGCCTTTAGTGCTGAAAGTATGAGCTTGCGTCTCCGGGGAAGTTTGGTTCCCGAAAAACTTAGTTCTGCCCCTTCTTTGTCTTTGAACGTTAGCTTCTTTTCGGCGCATAACAGATTTACAGAATGCAAGCTAACCAGTCCATTCCCAAGATGACATCAAAGTCTGCCATCTCAAGTTGTATCAAGGTTGCTTCTAAAGTCTTCTCTCCAATGAGAACTGGACATGGTCCATAACCTTTCTCTAGTTCCACTTCTAACCCCATCGGTGACCGTACAAGTAATTTGTAGTCTAATGTTTTGATGGGTAATTTCATCTTCTTTCCAAATGACACAGATATAACTGAATGAGTAGCTCCGGAATCGAAGAGTACTCCGGCGGGTACGCCATTTATGGGTACAATACATGTGATTTATCTTTAGTTAGTCTACATGCTCATTCAATGTAATTATAACTTTAAAAGTTTCAGTAATACCTGTGACCACATCGGGTGATGCGGCCGCATCCTCGGATGTAACAGCATATACCCGTCCCTGATGTAACTACTTCTTGGGCTTTGGGTACTCCCTTGCCATATGTCCGGGTTGGTTGCAGTTAAAACACTTCAGGACTTCAGAATTTGGCTTTGGCTGAGGTTGAGCTGCTGGGGTAGTCTTGGTTGCAACAGAAAAATTCTGGGGACGGAAAGGCTTATACGTCCTGTTATTGCCTCCGTTGTAGGAATTTCCGGCTGGCCTTTTGATGCCTCTGTTCTGAGTAAAGTAACTCTCCTTCTGGCTCGATTCAATCACTCGAGCAATCTGGACAGCTTCATTATAAATTTTATTCTCTAAGCCTAGAACATGTTCCCTGATGCTTCCTTTCAGTCCCGTGACGAACCTACGGGTTTTGGTATCTTCTTCTTGCATGCTAGCCGGTGCAAAGAAAAATAGCTCTTCGTAGCGCTGTTGATATGAGTCCACAGTCGTCTGTCCCTGATATAGGCTTAGGAACTCCTTCTCCATCGAATCTCTGAAGCTCCGTGGAAAATATTTCTCAAAGAAGGCTTCTTTATATATAGCCCATGTCAGTAGGGCATGCTTGGTCAGTAGATATGTCTTTGTGGATTTCCACCAATGATGTGCGTCGCCCTTGAGCATGAAGGTGGCGCATAGTACTTTCTCTTCCTCCGTGATAGTCATCATGAGGAAATTTCTCTCCATCTCGTCTATCCAGTGGGCTGGCCACAACGGATCAGACTGTTTGCCGTTGAATTCTTTGGGTTTCATCTTCAAAAATCTCTCCACTAGTCGGGAGTGGTCCAACTGGTTTTGGGGGTTTGCCCCAAACATATGGTGTGGATACTGGTAATCACCCTGAGCTGCTTCTGGAACCTGCACTGGAATCTGTGCAGCAGGTTGTGGAGGTGTCTGATGAGCTGGGTGGTTATCCACCGGTGCTGCACTGGCTTGTCCTGTGTGCATGGGTGCAGCCTGAGTGGCTTGAAACATGATTCTCATGGCAACTTGCATCTGAGCCTGTGCATGTTGCATCTGCTACAGCTGATGTGCCAGATTCATCACCACTATTGCTAGCTCTGGTGGTAGAGGTGGCAAATTTATAGGGTTTGCCGGTTCTGGGTTACCCGGTGCATAATTGTTTTCTTGACTGGTCTCCTCCACGGGTGGTGGTGGTGGGACTGCACTTCGGGTCTGTCGGGTTACTCTACGTCCAGACATGATTCCTTTCGGTGATTGGTGGTGCCTGAAAATTGTCAAAATAGGTGAGGAGTCATTTATATTTCATGTAGGCACGCTAACAGATAATCAATTCTAATTCTAGCTCATTTTATAAAAAAAAATACTGTCTTTTCTATGCAGGGTCGATGGTGAGGGTCGATGGTATGTCCGACCCTTGGTATCCGACCCTGGGAATGACCTGTTCTTCCTGAGAGCTGAGGGTCGATGCGAGGGTCGATGGGTGTCCGACCCTCAGTTTCGACCCTTGCTTTTCTGTCAGATTCCCGAGAGCTGAGGGTCGATGGGTGTCCGACCCTCAGTTCCGACCCTTAGTTTTCTGTCAGGTTCCCGAGAGCCGAGGGTCGATGGGAGGGTCGATGTATCTAGTCGAATTGTCCGACCCTCGGACCATAAATCAGATTTTTAAGATCCGATTCTGGGTCATTTCTCACTATTCCTCCTCCGTTTCGACTCGTCTCTCCTCTCTGAGTTGCTACAGTGCTACTCCACTGTTTTTGATCGGTTTGGCTCCGGGTTTCGACGTCCACGTCATCCCTACAGGTACGTCTTCCCATTTTTACCTGTTTTTAGGTTTCCATTTCTAGTTTTTTGCACCTTTAACTTGTATTTTCCAAATTAAAATTTTTCCAACCGTAAAAATTCAATTTTTATTGGGGGCTTTTGTTATTGGTGTCTCGAGGAACGAAAGCCCTCAAAAATTTTTGAATTTCATCGGTTGGTTGTTGAGAAATTTGAATTTTTGCTCGTTTGCCCTAATTTGTCAAAATTTTTCGATTTCTTGAAATTTCTTCAAATTGGTCTTCGTTAGTTAAAATTTCCTACTGTATGCGGGTTATAGGATGTATTTTAACCTACGTAAGTTCTCATGCCCGCTTGTATGATGAGCAATAGGGCTTTATGGTCAACTTATGTCGTTATTACATCAAATTTTGGATTTTTATCCTACTAATTCCTTATTTTTCATTCTCTTTCTTATTTGCAGATACCATGGCTCGTACCAAAATACCCAGAGTGCGTGATCCACTTCGCTTCCGTTCTAATGAAGCCGAGGCACAGTATGCCGACTATGCCCGTAAGAAAGTGGAAGGGGGTCGTATGGTGAACTTGGCTGAGCTAGCCTTGTTCAACGTAAAGAGGGCATTTGGTGATATGGGGTGGCTCCCTGTCATCACCTACGACGCGTGCACATGCCCGGATTTGGTCCACCAGTTCTATTGTAATCTCCAGGTGGTGGGGAATTACAATGACGTCGAGCATGGTCAGGAGTTACGCATCACCAGTTACGTAAAGGGGGTGCACATTTCTTTTGATTATCGGCAACTGGCCGATCTGTTGGGCATACCTTACAATGGCCCCATGGTGTACTGTGCGCCTGGAGAGCCACAGTTTGTTTCTATGGAGATGAGGGCAGAGATCGACAATCAGTTGCTCCGTCCTGATCGATGGCAGATGAGAGCTTGTTATTTGCGTCCAGCTCCATGGGTCTTCTGCAAGATTATCCAGCATAATCTGATCCCGCAAAGTGGGCACTATGAGAGGGTTTCTCAGCTGACCCAGTTTTTGATCTATTGCATCTGCACCAGACAGCCGGTCTGCCTTCCCTACATCATCATGCGGACCATGATTAGTGCTACATTGTCCGGGCATAGGGGTAATCTACCCTATGGACGCATGATTACAGTTCTTCTGACCTGTCTGGGGGTTGACCTGGTAGATGAGAAGATCCAAGAGAAGACCTTCTCGTCGCCTCTAGATTGGGAGGCAATCTGCAAGATGGGTATGCGGGATGCCCAGGTTAGTGATGAGGAGAGGAACGAGATGGTGCATCCTCACACTCGTGTTGAGATGGCTGATGCCGAGGCTGCTGCTGCCGCTGCTAGGGTTCGCGTGGATCTTGTCGACGATGATGACCGTATGTATATGGACGTCGACTCGATATCACCGCCTTCACCCACACCTACGGCTGGTGTTGGTACTTCTTCTACTGTGGATCCAGTACCTGAGGCTGGTCCTTCTCATGCGGCTGGTCCTTCACTCCCACCCTCTGACATGATGGAGATGCTGCAGGAGATCAGGGAGGCTCAGCGCAGATCTGATCTGAGGAAGGAGGAGTTGCTAGACGCCCAGCGTATGAGGGTGGATGAACTGTTATTGGTCCAGCGGGCGACTGATAGGAGAGTAGCCGATCTTGCAGCTAGTCTCCAGACGACCCAGACCCAGGTGGCTTGGTTGACTAGGGTCTATGCTGAGGACTATGACCGAGATCGTGAGGCCTCGCCTCCTCCTTCACCTCCATCTTCTTGATTGTACTTTATTTTCATGTACTACAGAGTAACTGTCCGGGTTGTGGACTGTACTCTGCATTAGTTATGTATATACATTTTGTTTCTATCTCTCATTGTATTTAACTTATTTCCCCTTTAATAGATGCATTATTCTCTTTTTAAATTTGGTCTCAATCATCACTGGTGCTTATAATGTATTAATATTACTGTTTTTATTTTTATCCTATCTCAGTTCACAATCATCTTGAATGGATGTTAGTTCGGCGGGCAAGGCCTGAGATGTTCTGATACCAAGTTGTCACACCCCAATTCCGCACATCTCAGAATGGTGTGATGAACCGCTAATAAATCAACGGTTCAACCAGGATCTCAAATAGGCTATCCCCGTGTTATCCAAACTTACACACGCCCATAATCATAATCAGAGTAAATACACAATAGCGGAAGTTTTATAATAACATGAACTGAGAAACTAAGATGATATCATTAATTTAATAGCAAATTATTCTGTTTTCAACTGAGACATAAATTTTTAAATACCAAATACATGTCTTAATAAATCCAATAAAGAAACCTATAAAATATCTAGTCAAATACACACGAGTTGCACTCGCAAGAGGAGTCGTGTGTATCCTCTTCAGCTCTAGCTTCCATGGCTGCCACGTTCCCGTGCGCAGACACGTTCATGTAGTCTTCAACGGTATAACCTGCATCATCAACTAAAAATATTTGACGTCGAGGGGTGAGCACACATCACGGCTCAATGAATAGCCAAAACAATGCAACAATACATATGCATGCAAATCAATTATATCTTTGGTCCGATTTAAAGTTTGCAGTATGCAATAAAAAGGTTTAGGTAGCCAAAGGTCACGTTTATTGACCCCGCCTCTATACACGAGTGTGTGATGTTACCCGAAGATCACGTTTATCGTCAACTTACATGCACCCAATCATGGACATTATATAACAAAGGTTACATTTATTGCTATATAGTGCCATACCAACACGTAAGCCCCTGTTGGCGAGGGCTACAAACTGGGCTCGCAACTAACCAATCCTAATGCCAAACAGTGTATCCAAGGCCTCACCCCAGTATCCCTCAGAATGTCCATAGAGATAGAGCTAAGGCCCCCCGGTAGAGTCAGAGACTACAAGGACCGAGACCACCTCCCTGATACTCTACGACATAATAGTTCTGCTAAAGTAATGGCGACGACGATGCTAATGCACAAGATTTGAGTTGGAGATAGAGCTAAAGTGCTGAGACCCGCCAAAGGTTAACGTTTATTGACGTTCTCATTACACCTCCCCTGATACTCGCTCGCATCAAGTACGTCAACCACACACATACAAGCACATGCCTATTCCTATCATCATCATCATCATCATCATCATGTTATAAACCATAAAGTAAATATGCATGAACAAGTAATAGAAATATTGGATGGCATGTTGTATGCACATTATAAACATATTCGCATAGAATCAAGCATAGCATAGGACTCAAGAAATAGAAAATAGTTTTTGTTATTAGCCAATTTAGTTTGGAGTTCTGGTTCCTCACCTTAGCTTGCTAATAGATACTTTTCCAAGCTTTAGAATCACCTTTACAGTGTTATTATATTGCTTGAAGACCTAACAAAGTCGACATAATTTAATTAGAATTAATTCCAGATTTAAAAACTACTCTGTTAACTGAGGGTCGGAGGTAGGGTCGGAGTCAGGATCGACCCTGGGTGCGACCCTCCCTTAACTCTGAACTTTCCGAACACTGAGGGTCGATGGTCAGGAACACCTAGGGTCGGATGGTCATCGACCCTCGGTGCACTTTGGTCCAGTTCCCTCTTTTAATCCATTCTTCGTGCTTGAGATCCTATGGCTTGCTCCTACATTCCATTCTACATTCATTCCATGGTCTGAAACCATGTATAACCCACCTAGATAGCTTTCATGCACTTTCCTATGGTTTTCCATGAAAACCTAACCATAGATTGATGGTTTGGGTTTCTTCGAGATCACACTCTCAACATTAACTAACCTAAGGTCTGTAGAAACTCATGGAATTAGTACCCATACCTGAGAAGAATAATCTTTCTCTGCAACTCTCTCTTTTGGCTTAATTTCTCTTCCTTCCCTTTCTTCTTCCTCTTTCCTTCTCCTCTCTTTCTCTCAATTCGATTAGGGTTGTGAAAGGAGTGAAAGTGGCTTAGGGACGTCCTTTAAATAGAGTAGGAACATCCTAAAATAAGTCCCTCTGAGATTAGGAAAGAATCCCAATCGAAAATTAGGAAATTTCCTAATTCTATTTCCTACGGTAACCGAGGGTCGATGGGAGGGTCGATGATCCCGTCGACCCTAGGGCTCAAGATGTCCGACTCTCCCTTCAAAATTGAGGGTCTGACTTTCTACTTTGGGAGGTCCGACCCTGCTTAGCTGGGTATGCGACCCTCCCTTCAAAATCAATGTTTTTAGATCGATTTGATACCTGGGATCTCGATCTCCTTCTCGCCCTTGG
The DNA here is from genome assembly GCA_028583415.1 of Protea cynaroides. Lineage (NCBI taxonomy): Eukaryota > Viridiplantae > Streptophyta > Magnoliopsida > Proteales > Proteaceae > Protea > Protea cynaroides. The sequence goes on from CM053276.1 coordinate 58,838,971, forward strand.
TCCATTTGACTCGACCATGATAGGTAAACCTGGTTCAAGGTGGTAAGATCGGGTTAGATTGACACGGGTCTTACATACTCGGGTTGCCACCTAATCATGTAACCGAGTTCGTTATCGACTTATTACCTGGGATGGCACCTATGTCAAAGGCACCCTATAGGGTAGCTCCTATGGAGTTGAAGGAATTGAGTCTCAACTACGGGAGTTATTAGATAAAGATTCTAATCGGCTAAGTATTGCATCACGGGGAGCGCCAATGCAATTCGTAAAGAAGAAGGATGGTTGTGTCAGATTATGTATAGACTACTGGGTTCTAAACAAGCTCACGATCTAGAATCGATACCCTTTGCCTAGGATCGATGATCTGTTTGATCAGTTGTAGGGTGCAAAGGTTTTCTTGAAGATTGATCTTAGATTAGGGTATCACCAATTGAAGATCAAGGTAGGAGATATTCCGAAGACTGCTTTCAGAATAAGGTATGGGCATTATGAGTTCCTTGTAATATCATTTAGATTGACTAACGCTCTAGTGGCGTTCATGGAACTGATGAACCGAGTGTTTCATGACATGTTGGACACTTCGGTCATTGTATTCATTGATAATATCTTGGTTTACTCAAATGACAAGGAGACTCATGCAACACATTTGAGAGCAGCCCTACAACGGCTGAGAAGGGAGAAACTTTACACCAAGTTTAAGAAGTGTGAATTTTGGCTGAAGGAAGTAGCCTTCTTAGGTCATGTAGTATCTGCAGACGGTATCAAGGTAGACCCAAGCAAGATCATAGCTATAGTAGGATGGAAAGCACCAAAATCAGTTGCAGAAATTCGTAGCTTCCTTGGATTGGCTGGTTACTATAAAAGATTCATGGAAGACTACTCAAGAATCGCCGTTCCACTTACCAGACTAACCAAGAAAGGAGAAAAGTTCATATGGACAGATGAGTGTGAGAAGTGCTTCCAGACTCTGAAGTCAAGACTAGTCTCTACACCTATCTTGACCATCCAAGCACCAGGCTTGCCATTCACCCTATATACAAATGCTTCAGGGTTGGGTCTTGGATGTGTGTTGATGCAAGGAGAACAGGCGATTCCCTACGCATTAAGACAGTTGAAAGAGCATGAGAAGAACTATCTTACGCATGATCTAGAGTTAGCAGCAGTCATTCACGCAATCAAGACTTGGAGGCACTACCTTTATGGTGAAAAGTTTCAGATTAAGTCAGATCATAAGAGTTTGACTTATCTTTTTACTCAGAAGGACCTGAATAAGAGACAGAGGAGATGGCTGGAGCTATTAAAAGATTATGATTGTGACATCTAGTACCATCCGGTAAGGCAAACGTCGTGGCTGATGCCTTAAGAAGAAAGTGGGCATTGAAACCCGAGGCAAGACTTAGTACAAATGTTGCACTGTATATTACAGCCTCAGGCTCAATGGAGAATGATGAAGGGCATATATTAGAGATTGCAGAAGACTTAGTGGAACAAGGCTTGATTCATAAGTTCATATTGATGTTCGTAGCCTTGAAGATCTCACCAGATCTAATAGATGAGGTAAAAGTAGCAATCCTACAGGACCCACACCTCAAGACTATGCAAGAAGATCTAAAGAAGGGTAAAAGCAACCCTGACTTTACCTTGGATTCAGACAAGGTACTCAGGTATCGTGGACGATTATGTATACCTGAGAGTGAGAACTCAAATATCAGAGACATAATTATGACAGAAAATCATTACACCCCATATTCGGTACATCCAGGAAGCACCAAGATGTACCATGATTTAAGAAGATTATATTGGTGGAGGGGTATGAAAGTGGATGTAGCTCGATTTGTACTCCAATGTCTAAATTGCCAGCAAGTGAAAGCAGAAAGATAGAGATACGCAGGTTTGCTACAACCACTAACGGAGCTAGCATGGATGTAGGATTGTATCACAATGGATTTCGTCACTGGCCTACCCTTGACACCAAGGTCAGTGGATGCCATGTGGGTTATAGTCGATCGACTTACCAAGACAGCTCGCTTCATCACTGTCAGACCACAAAATACCATGGACAAGCTAGTCAATCTATATGTGGATAATATAGTCAGACTTCATGGCGTCCTAGAGAGTATAGTATCTAACAGAGATCCCCGTTTTACATCAAAGTTTTGGAAAGGATTACAGAAAGCAATGGGAACCAAGTTAAAGTTTAGTACAGCTTTTCATCCTCAAACAGATGGGCAGTCAGAAAGAACTATTCAAATCTAAGAGGATATGCTCCGAGCATGTGCCCTAGATTTCAAAGGAGCTTGGGACGAGAAGCTATCTCTTATTGAGTTTGCTTATAACAATAGTTACCAGACTACGATCCAGATGGCTCCATATGTGGCACTCTATGGGAAAAAATGTCGTACACCTCTATTATGGAATGAGGTGGGAGAGAGAAGGATTGTAGGACCGGAGTTCGTGGAAGAAACTTGTCGAGTGATTGATCAAATTAAGGAAAGAGTGAAGACAGCTCAAGTTCAACAAAAGCACTACGTAGATAACCGACATCGAGATCTTGAGTTTGCAGTGGGTGACAAGGTATTCTTGAAGATATCACCTGTGGGAGGTCTGAAACGGTTCGGTAGGAATGGAAAACTATGCCCCAGGTATGTGGGATAATATGAAATTTTGACCAAACGTGGTAATGTGGCATATCAACTGGCTCTACCACCATCCATGTCAAGCGTTCATGATGTGTTCCATGTTTCTTTATTGAAGAAGTATGTTAGGGATCCATCGCACATCTTAACAGCAAACCCACCAGACTTGACGGAGGACTTGACATTTGAGGTGATACTTGTGATGCTCACAAGCCAAAAGGTACAACATCTCCGAAGCAAAGATATCCATTATGTCAAAGTGCATTGAAAAATCCAAGATGTAGAAGAAATCACTTGGGAAGAAGAGAACGTAATGCGAAAGGAATACCATAACCTTTTCGATGAACAAGGTACATATAAATTTTGAGGCCAAAATTTCTTTTAAGGGTGGGGGAGTTGTGAAACCTACATGCAAATTTTGAGGATGAAATTTCTTTTAAGGGTGGGGTAGTTGTAAGACCCGCACTCCATGAACCCGATCTAAACCATTAATTTATGTCGTAACAGGTTTTCCAATCATCATTGGGCCAGACGGGACGAGCGGATGACAACCAGGTACCAAAATAGACCTAAAATTATGATATTTTTCATACCAGTCTATGGTACCAATCGATGGTACCGGTCGATCGGTATGTTTGCGTGGGCAGACTGGTTAGATCAGGAAACAGATCTCTGCAGGTCCTACTTTTTAAATCTTGAGCCTAGGGACTTTCCTAATGTAGGGAAACTTCCTAAACTCTATCCTAGTATATTTAAGGACCCTTAAACCTCCTTAAAACTTCTTGATTGATCCTCACAAACCCTAGAGAGGAGAAAGAGATCGAAGAAGGAGAAAGAGCTAAGAAAGGTGAGAGAGGAGCCGCCGTTGGACGAAGAACACCATAGTTGCGAACCAACGATAAGTGCTTGAACTTCTCTCTAAGTTAAGCATTATAGATGATTAATCATGAATTGATCAATACCATGTAAGGCGAGGAATTGATCTAAAACCCTTAAATTTGCTGTCAAACCATAATACAGTCGATAAACCCTAGATTCGAGTTCTAGGCAATGAATCATAGAAACTAGGACTTAAATGGGACATGAAACAACTTTAACTCGTTGCTCAGGCCTAAAATGCATATGAGAAATCCTAGAACCAATAGGGGATGAGCGACGAAAGGTGAACACCAAGTTAGTGGTCTTCCGGAGGCATACCGGTCGGCCATACCGGTAGCACCATATGCGACCGGTACTGCGACCAGTACCTCTCGGGGACTGGTCTGTGGGGGACCGGTCGACCATATCGGTCACGCCTTGCCCCACAGTGCTGCGTTCGGTATGCACTGTAAGGGTATTTTCAATACCAGTTGGTTTTTCGACCAACATGAACCTTAAGAAAATTATTCTAATTCAATCCTAACATCGTGTAGGACCCTGTGTTAGCAAGTTTGGATTCGGTGACGTGGAGCAAGCTAGCAATCAAGCATCAGGTAAGGGAATCAGACCTAAACCCTAATAACTTAATAACAGTAAAACGTTATTAATAATTATGATTCTATGGAATGGTGTTTGTGCATACTTGCATGTCATCTTTACTTTCAGTTATTATATTGTTCTTGCATACTCGCTATGTTAGGATGTGATTGTTAGGGATGTGATTATTTTCCTTGATGTGTGGAATGGGAAGGGCCTGGGGTCTGGGATCATTCCTCACACTAGCATCTTTTCGTATCATTTTTGTCTTAGCATGCTTGGTGTGGGTAGGGTATCAGGTGGAGGAAGTTGCACTGTGGTCTCTAGCTTGGCCACTAGACTCTAGCCCTATCTCTATGCCGTAGGGAGCTGTGCTGGGATAAGGCCTACTATGATGACATATAGGATTGGTTAGTTACGAGCCCAGTTTGTAAGTCCTCGCCAATAGGGGCTTATGTGTTGGTATGGATAGGGCATCAGGAGAAGTATTGGCGGTGTTTGATCCAGACACTTTAGCTTTATCTCTATTCCATGGGGGTGCATGTGGGACGACAGTGATGTTTAATCCATTGGACGGATTTACACACTCGTGTATAGAGGTGTGGTGGTCACCAATCCTTTCTAGAGCACATTGTAAACTTAAAATCAGACCATAATGTGAATGTTACTCATGCATGATGTGTGTTGCATTGTCTGATTGTCTTATTGAGCTAAGTTGTGAGCTCACCCTTGTATATATACATGTTTTTAGATTTTGATGCAAGTTACACTGTCGAGAACTACGTGGATGGTCCAGTATATGGAAGAGTTGCTACCCTGGAAGTGCAAGCAGGGGAGGACGAGCATGACACTTCATGCGAGTGCCCTTTCTGCGTGTACCTCTAGGATCTTTGATTTGTTTATTTTATTTATTTTCAGTTGAATTTATAAATGATGTAAGGATAATTATTTATGTTTTGATATTTTGAATAATTGGATAATTTATTTATCAATAGAAGTACTCAGATCATTTAATTTAAGACTTTCACTGTATTTAATTATATTCTAATTATGGTTATGTGCAATGGTTTGTATGAGTGGACATGGTCTTATTGAGATACTAGTGTGAACCTTTGGTTTAGTGACGGTTTACTCACATTTTTGGTTCAATCAGAATTGGGGTGTGATAGGAGGAGTTGGGTATTTAGTGTCCGTGGTTGACCTCACCAAAGAAGCCCCACGAATGGAAGACATTGAAGTTGTACATGAATTTTTGAATGTATTTCCTAAAGAATTACTAGGATTGTTACCTAATCGAGTGACAGAGTTCGTTATAGACCTCATACCTGGTGCCGCACTTATATCCAAAACACCCTATCGAATGGATCCTATTGAATTGAAGGAACTGAAGGTTCAATTACAGGAGTTGCTGGACAAGGGTTATATCCAACCCAGTATATCACCATGGGGAGTGCCAGTGTTGTTCGTGAAAAAGAAGGACAGTAGCATTCGACTATAGATAGATTATCGAGAATTGAAGAAGCTCACGATCAAGAATTGGTATCCGTTGCCTTGGATCGATGACTTGTTCGACCAGTTGCAAGGTGCCAAAGTGTTCTCCAAGATTGATCTTAAGTCAGGATACCATAAGTTGAAGATCAAGGAAGGTGATATTTCGAAGACAACATTCAGAACCTGATATGGGCATTATGAATTTCTAGTTATGCCTTTTAGATTGACTAATGCTCTTGCAACTTTTATGATACTCATGAATCAGGTATTCCATGATATGCTGGATACATCAGTCATTGTGTTTATAGATGACATCCTAGTTTACTCCAAGGACAAAGAGACTTATATAACAAATCTTAGAGCTACTTTTCAGCGACTATAAAAAGAAAAGCTTTATGCCAAATTTACTAAGTGTGAGTTCAGGCTAAATGAAGTCGCTTTATTAGGCCATATTGTATCAACTAAAGGAATTAGAGTGGATCCCAACAAGATTGAAGCTATTGTAAAATGGAAAGCACCTAAGAACATTGTCGAAATTAGAAATTTCTTAGATTTAGCTGGGTATTATTGACGATTCATGAAAGATTACTCTAAAATTGTTGCATCTCTCACCAGTCTGACTAAGAAAGGGGAAAGGTTTGTTTGGACCAGCAAGTGTGAAGAGTGTTTCTAAACATTGAAGGCAAGACTGAAATCGGCACCCATCTTGGTTATTTTGGAACCAGGACAGCCATTCATCTTATACATCGATGCTTCTGGATTAGGTTTGGGATGTGTTCTCATGCAAGGAGAGCAAGTAATTACGTATGCTTTCAGACAACTGAAGGCACACGAAAAGAATTACCCTACTCATGACTTAGAGTTAGCAGCGGTGGTACATGCCGTCAAGATATGGATACATTATTTGTATGAAAAAAATTTCAGATTAAGTCGGATCATAAGAGTCTCACCTATCTCTTTAATCAGAAGGAATTGAACATGAGGCAGAGAAGATGGCTGGAGTTGCTAAAGGATTATGATTGTGATATCCAGTATCATCCAGAGAAGGCTAATGTAGTTGCTGATGCACTAAGTCAAAAAGCGATAGCAAAGCCCGAGGAGGAAGCTAGTATAAATGCTGCTGTGTGTGTAACAGCAAGAGTATTTGATATTGGCAATGACTAGTTCGTTGTTGATAAACCAGGGGTTCGAAAAACCTAGGATTGATTCATAAGTTTTCAAATATGTTCGCTACATTGAAGATTGTTCCCGATTTAATGGACGAAGTAAAGACGGCAATCAAATTGGACCCGTATCTGAGGACAGTATAGGAGGATCTAGAAAAGGGTAGGACCATTCCTGATTTTACCTTGGATTCTGAAAGGACGTTAAGGTACAAAGGAAGAGCGTGCGTACTTGAAGGTAAAAATTTAGATATCAGAAATAGATTAATGAAGGAAGCCCATTTTACTTCTTATTCGGTACATCCTAGGAGTACAAAGATGTATCATGATCTGAAGAAACTATATTGGTGGAGAGGAATGAAAGCGGATGTAGCTAGACATGTGTCTCAATGCCTAAATTACCAGTGGGTAAAGGCAGAAAGACAAAGACCTGCAGGCTTATTACAATCACTAACTGAACTAGCTTGGAAATGTGACTGTATTACTATGGACTTCGTCACAGGGTTACCTTTGACTCCCAGGGTGGTTGACGCAGTCTAGGTGATTTGTAGACCATTTAACTAAGACAACTCGTTTCATAGCTATACGACCTCAGTATACCCTGAAGAGGCTAGCTAAGCTGTATGTGGATAATATTGTCAGGTTGCATAGAGTACCTGAAAGCATCGTGTCCGACAGAGGCCCACGCTTTACCTCAAAGTTTTGGGAAGGATTACAGAAGGCTATGGGTACAACGCTAAAATTTAGTACCGCATTTCACTCTCAAACTGATGGACAATCGAAGCGTACTATCCAGATTCTAGAAGACATGCTTTGTGCTTGTATGATTGATTTCAAAGGATCATAAGATGAAAAGTTACCAATGATCGAGTTTGCTTATAACAATAGCTATCAAGTTACGATACAGATGTCCTATGAAGCACTATATGGTAAGAAGTGTCGAACTCCTTTTTTTTGGAACGAGGTTGGAGAGCGAAGAATTGTTGGACCAGAGTTTGTTGAAAAGACTTGTCGAGTAGTCGACATAATCAAGTAAAGGGTCCGAATAGCTCAGAACCGTCAGAAGCAGTATACAGAAAATTGATGTCGAGACCTTGAATTCACCATAGGTGATAAGGTATTTCTGAAAATATCCCCTATGTGCGGTTTAAAATGGTTCAGACAGAAAGAAAAGTTGTGTCCCAGATATATTGGACTCATGAGATTCAAAAAAAGCGTGGAAAGGTAACGTATCAGCTAGTACTACCACCATCGATGTCTAGTGTACGTGATGTATTCCATGTCTCACAACTGAAGAAGTACGTCAGAGATCCAATACACATGTTAACGACGGATCCACCAGATTTGACTAAAAATTTGACGTTCAAATTGGTACCTTTTGAAATCACTAGTCGAAAGGTTTAACGTCTTCAAAATCTTGATATTTATTATGTTAAGGTTACCTAAAAAAGTCAAGATGTGGAAGAAATCACATGGGAAGAAGATAATGCTATGCGAAAGCAATATCCACACCTATTCGACTCGGAAGGTATGTACAAATTTGGAGGATGAAATTTATGTAAGGGGAGAGTTGTAAGACCCGCACTCTACTACTCGGTCTAACCATGTCGTGCTAGGTCTTCCCATCATTGTTGAATCGAGTGGACCAACCATGTGAAGAAAACCACGAGACTAGGTAAGAGAATTGGCTTAAAAAATACTTACAATTAAGGGTATGGTTGACTACCTGAATAGGTATGGTTGACCATACGATGAGGAAATAAGACCAGTTAATATGGGACATGTGGTTGATATTTCTTAAACGTGTGGTCGAAGGATTTTGCGATATACATCCGACCGCACGAATCCAAAATAGACTTCGGAGTTTGGAAACTTTCCAAATTAAAAGGGGATCTCTTTCCAATTATTGGAGAGCTTTATATAGAGAGTTGTTCTCTATATAAAGGATGTCCCTCAATCTTTTTTCACTCTTTTGGAACATTATCAAACTCTAAAAAATAAGGGAGAAAGGAAGGGGAAGAGAAGGAGAAGGAGATATGGAGAGGAAGGTTGAGAGAATGAGTTCTACAGACTCTCTGCAATAAGTAAGGTATGAACCTTGTCTCTGTAGCTATAGAATACCTAGAATGGGAGTTTCTAATGCAAATTGTGATACCAAACCAAATGTAAGGATTCAATTATGAGATTTTCTAAGCAAATCTCAAAGTAGACCATGGAGAATGGGTTAGGATATTTAGTCTAATAAAAACTAAGATTTATAGCCATAGAATGATCATTAGGAGAATCCCATTGATGAGCCAAGAGGAGGAGCTCATAGGAGGATTAAAAATTACGTTTACTCGTATGGTCGTTGTTACACCCTAATTCTAGACTAATTAGTGGTGTGATGAATCGTCATGATAACCAACGGTTCAAACTAGGATCTCGTATAGGACATGCCCATCCGTTTAAACCAGACACATTTCACAATAATAATCAGAGTAAATAAACAATAGCAGAAGTCTTTATTACTAATGAATTGAGTATTTAACAGTGATAATAAATAATTAAATTCAATTATTTTCAATGACTAAAGGCATAAAGTAAAATAATCAATTACATGTTCCAGTACTCAAGAATAACTAAACTAATAAAAAACACATTGATTGCACTCGTATGATGGGTCATGCACTTCCTCCATCAGTTATCCATCCATAGCCACTACATGTCCATACATCGGCGTTCATATAATCTTCTATAGTGAGATCTGCATCAACAAATAAAAATATTCGACGTTGAAAGGGTAAGCACACATCACGGCTCAGTGAGCAAACAAAATAATGCGCAATCATATGCATGCATTCAATTCATATCTTTGGTCTGATTTCAAGTTTGCAATGTACTATGGAAAGGATTGGAGGCCACTACACCTCTATACACGGGTGTGTCAGCCCACCCAATGGATCAAACACCATTGTCGTCCACATCCACCCCACCATGGAATAGAGATAGTGTTGAAGTGTTCAGATCATACACCGCCAACACTTTTCCTGATTCCCTACCCGTACCAACACGTAAGCCCCTATTGGCGAGGGCTTGCAAACTGGGCTCACAATTAACCAATCCTAATGCCATCCAATGTATCCAAGGCCTCACCCCAACATCCCTCAATACATCCATAGAGATAGAGCTAAGGCCCCCCGACAGAGTCAAAGACCACATTTGTGAAACCTACGTGCAAATTTTGGGACGAAATTTCTTTTAAGGGTGGGGGAGTTGTAAGACCCGCACTCCATAAATCCGGTCTAAACCTTGATTTCATGTCGTAACAGTTCTTCCGATCATCACCGGGCCAGACGGGACGAGTGGATGACAAACAGGTACGAAATCGGAACAAAGACGATCAAATAATCATTTTTTTATGTTGACCGGTCGATGGTACCGGTCTTGGTACCGGTCGATCGGTATGGTCTGCGCAGCAGACTAGCAAGATCTGGAATAGGATCTCTACGGGTCCCACTTTCTCAATTCCGAATCCTAAGACTTTTCTAATCCTAAGAGGCTTCCTAAACCTAATTCCTAGCTTATTTAAATGCCTCTAAGCCTCCTAGAATCCTTTCCATTATCTCTCACAAACCCTAGAGAGGAGAAGGAGGTTGGAAAGGAGAAAAAGCTTGGAGGAAGAAGGAAGTGCCGCCATTGCCGTTCGACGACGTTCACCTTACGCCAGTCAACGGTAAGTGTTTGAATCATTCTTCTTACTCTATGACTCTAGGATAGTTGTATGGGTGGATCAATACCATGCAAAGCAGGTATTAATCTAAAACATTAATTGGCCATTAAACCCTAAATTTCTGTCAAACCCTAGATTCGAGTTCTAGGATGAAATTCATCGAAACTAGACTTGAATGAGTTGGAGATAACTCTAACTCAAAGCTCAGACTTAGAATGGATAGGAGAAACCCTGGAAACCATGGAGAATGATCGACGGTAGTCGAAAAACCCAAAGTATGGTCTTCTGGAGACATACCGGTCGACTATACCGGTTGCACCCTGTGCGACCGGTATGTTGCGACCGGTACCTTCTGGGGGGCTGGGCTGTGGGGACCGGCTGACCATACCGGTCGCCAAATTTCCCCACAGAGCTGCGACCGGTAAATGCCACCGGTCAGCTCTGTGAGTGTATTTTGTAACCTCGTTGGTTTTTCGACCAACGTAAACCTTAAGAAACTATTCTAATTGAACCCTAATATTATGTAGGACTTTGTGATAGCACATTTGGATCTTACGATGTGGAGCAACCTATCAAACGAGGGTCAGGTAAGGGAATTTGACCTAAACCCTAATAATTAATGGACAGTAAATCTTTGTTAATGACCCTGAATATATGATGTGATGTTTGTGCATATTCACATACCATCTTTTATTTCCAGTTATTATTATTGTTCATGCATATTCCATATGATAGGATGTGATTGTTAGGCATGTGGTTGTTTTCGTTGGAGTGTGGAATGGGAAGGGCATGGGGTCTGGGATCATTCCTCACTCTGACACCTTTTGTAGTATTCTATTTTAACATGCTTGGTACGGATGGGGTATCAGGGGAAGGTCGTGGCACGGTGGTCTCCGATGTTGATGTTGACCTGGCCATGATGATGTGACACTATGGTCTCCGATGTTGATGTTGGCTTGGCCATGATGCTTTAGCTCTATCTCTATGCCGTAGGGAGTTATGTTGGGATAGGGTCTACCTGTGTATTGTTCTATCCTAGTGTGCTAGTTGCGGATAGGGTATCAGGGGGAGGTGAGGTATTGTGGTCTCCAGCCCGACCTGCACGCTTTAGCTCTATCTCTATGTCGTAGACGGCTGTGCTGGGATAGAGCCTACATTGATGACATATAGGATTGGTTAGTTGCGAGCCCAGTTTGCAAGCCCTGGCCAGTAGGGGCTTAGGTACTAGTATGGGTGGAGTATCAGGGGAGGTGCGGGTATACCTTAGCTCTATCTCTATTCCATGATGGGTGCATGTGGGTCGGTGGTGGTGTGATCTACTGTGCGATGCCACACACTCGTGTATAGAGGTGAGGCGGCCACCAAACCTTTCTATAGCACATTGCAAACTTAAACCAGACCACAGCATAAAATGATTGTTACTCATGCATAATATTGTAAAACTGTCTGATTGTCTTACTGAGCTAAGTTATGAGCTCACCTTTTGTACGTACATTATTTTTAGATATTGATGCAGGTTACACGGTGGATGACTATATGAACGCACCGGCGTATGGTGGCATTTCTGCCCTGGACGTACAGGCAGTAGAGGACGAGCATGACGCTTCATGCGAGTGTTCTTTCTGCGTGTACCTTTGATTGGATTTTTATTTATTTTAATTATTTTCAATTGGATTAAAGAGATGTAAAGATATTTAGTTTATATTTGGATTTTGAATAATTAGATATTTTATTTTAATTTATCAATAGATTCTCAGTTCATTTATTTAAAGACTTCTGCTGTACTATTTATATTCTGATTGTGGTTATGTGTAATGGTTTGTATGAGTGGACACGATCTATTCGAGATCCTGGTGTGAACCATTGGTTCAGTGATGGTTCACTCACACCATTCTAGTTGGTTCAGAATTGGGGTGTGACAACATTATTCGAGACCACCTCCCCTGATGCCCTACGACATAATAGTTCTGCTAAGATAATGGCGATACAATGATGTCAGTGGGTAAGACTTGAGTAGAGATAGAGCTAGAGTCTAGTGACCAAGCTGAACCACAATGTCATGTCTTCCCCCTGATGCTCCACTTGCATCCAACACACTAACCATATACACAATCACATGCCTATTCCTAGCATTATCATCATGATGTTATAAGTAGATGGAAATAAATATACATGAGTAGAAATAGAATAATATTGGATGACATGTGAGATGCACATTACAAACAAGCAAGCATAGAATCAATCATTACATTGGACACAATAAAATAAATAATTTGTTATTATCCAATTAGTTTAGGTCTTGTTCCCTCACATTTGATTGATGTTTGATCCTTTCTAAAGTTTTGGAAGTCACTTTGAATCTATGGGGAACCTAAATAATTAATGTATTCAAGTTAGGGTTTAAGTTTACTAAGTTACAGTAGTCAGAAACCTAATCTGAAGCCAAACATGCTTTCTAAAATCGTGTGGTCCTAGGTGTGGCTGCACCTGTGGTCTCAATATTTGCGACCACAGGGTGCGACCACACATGCAACCATACCTTCTCTAGGATCTTCCTGAGAGCGTGTGGTTGATCATGTGATCCCCGTGTGGTCGACCCTAGCTACTACCACACAAAGTTTTGGTCGACTTTTATCCTCAGTCCAACCCCTTTATGATTCAATTCCTTGGTTTATCATTAGGGTCCTTCCTATGATAGATCTATGCCCTTAAATTCATAATGTTTACAAAATTATTGGTCCTAACCTATTCCCCATGGTTTTCCTCTGAGATTTGCTCATGGAGTCTCATGGTTGAGATCCTACTTTGATCAACATCTCAATTACAATGGAAGATCTTGTTTTAGGTGTTCTACTGCTACAGGGAAATGTTCCATACCTTAAGTTTGTAGAGAACTAGAACCTTCTCTGCAACTCTTCCTCCTAGCCTTTTTCTTCAAATCTCATTTTCTTTCTCTTTTTCTCTCTCTCTTTCAATTTGGGTTCGAAAAGATTGGGAGAGGCTATGGGACGTCCTTAATATAGAGAAAAGCTCTCTATATAGAGTCCCACTCTAACTAGGAAAGAGATCCCTTAGTTTAGGAAAGTTTCCAAAACTCGGAGTCGGTCTCATCATCATGTTGTCGCACGTTTGGTCACAAAATCCATTAATCACAAGTCCCAAATATGCGACCATACGTTGGATTTTTGAGTGGTCTCATTTTCCTTAGGTGTGGTCAACCATACCAGCTTAGGTATGCGACCGCACACTCTAAATTGACTGGTTTTGGATAGATTTACTTACCTAGCCTTGTGGTTTCTTCACGCACTTAGTTTGCCAGATCAGACCATGATAGAAAGACCTGACACAACATGGTAAGACTGGATTAGTAGAGTGTGGGTCTTACAACTCTCCCCCTTATATAAATTTTAACCTCGAAATTTGCATAGAATGATCAAATCTCCCCAAGTAGGATTCGAACCTACAACCAGTCGGTTAACTGCCGACCGCTCTATCACTGAGCTACTGAGGAACAACGGGAGATTAAATCTCATGATCTTAGGCCCTGACTCACCCTCCGTGGAAGAACCTTGCGGAGGAACCCTTATTGAATGCTTTTATTGGTGAGATCACCAAACCATATGGAATCTCCCTTTGCTGCATCCAGCTATGGAACCTACTATAGAGGAACTTCCTCATCGAATAGGTGAGGATATTGGTTTCGCGTAGCATTCTCTTCTTCCCATGTAAATTCTTCCACATCTTGGCTTCTCCAAGTAACTTTAACATAATAGATGTCATGGTTGCGAAGATGTTAAACCTTCCGACTAGTGATATTAAAAGGTACTACTTTGAACATCAAATCTTCAGTCAAACCCGGTAGATCTACTGTTAGAATGTGTGTTGGATCTTGGATGTACTTCTTCAGCAAGGAGATAAGAAATATGTCATGCACACTCGACATAGATGGGGGTAGTGCCAAATGATACGCCACCTTCTCACGTCTAGCAAGAATCTCATAAGGCCCTACGTACCTCAGACTTAGCTTTTCTTTCTATCTGAACCGTTTTAAACCGCATATAGGTGATATTTTTAGGAATACTTTGTCACCTACAACGAACTCAAGGTCTCGGCATCGATTATCCGCATACTATTTTTGACGATTTTGAGCTGTCTTAACTCTTTCCTTGATTATGTCTATTACTTTACACGTTTCTCCAACAAACTCAAGGCCTATAATTCTTTTCTCTCCAACTTCATTCCAAAACAAAGGAGTTCGACATTTCCTACCATGTAGTGCCTCATAGGGTGACATCTGTATAGTAGCTTGATAGCTGTTGCTATAAGTGAACTCGATTATTGGTAACTTCTCATCCCATGTTCCTTTGAAATCAATTACACAAGCTTGGAGCATGTCTTCTAAAATCTGAATGGTGCGCTCCGACTGTCCATCTATCTGAGGGTGGAACGCAGTACTGAACTTCAATGTTGTACCTATAGCCTTCTGCAATCCTTTTCAAAACTTCTAGGTAAAGCTTGGGTCTCGATCAGACACAATGTTTTCAGGTACTTCATGTAATCTGACAATGTTATCCACATACAACTTAGCTAACCGTTTCAAAGTATATTGAGGTTGTATAGCAATGAAACAAGCTATCTTGGTAAGTCGATCCACAATTACCCAGACTGCATCTACCAATCTGGGAGTCAACGATAACTGAGTAATGAAGTCCATAATAATGCAGTTCCATTTCCAGGCTAGTTATGGTAACTGCTGTAATAAGTCTGCTAGTTTTTGCCTTTCCACCTTTACTTGTTGACAATTTGGGCATTGAGACACATATTGGGCTACATCCGTTTTCATTCCTCTCCATTAGTATAGTTTCTTTAAATCATGGTACATCTTCATACTTCTAGGGTTATTGAATAAGATGTGGAGTGGGCTTCTCTCATTAATTTGTTTCTGATATCTAAATTTTCACTTTCAAGTACGCATACTCTTCCCTTGTACCTTAATGTCCTTTTAGAATCCAAAGTGAAATCAAGAATGGTCCTTCCCTTTTCCAAATCTTCCTATACTATTCTTAGATACTGGTTTGATTTGATCACCATTTTCACTTTGTCCAACAAATCAGGAATAATCTTCAATGTAGCAAACATATTGCAAAACTTATCAATCCTAGGTTTGTTGAACTGCCTAGTTTATCGACAAAGAATTGCTCATTGCCAATATCAAATACTCTTGCCGTAACATACACGACAACATTTATACTAGCTTCCTCTTCAGGCTTTGTTATCGTTTTTCTGCTTAGTGCATCCGTAGCTACATTAGCTTTCCTTGGATGATACTAGATATCACAATCATAATCTTTTAGCAGCTCCAGTCATCTTCTCTGCTTCATGTTCAATTCCTTCTGATTAAAGAGATAGGTGAGACTCTTATGATTTGACTTTACCTAGAATTTTTCTCCGTACAGGTAATGTCTCCATATCATGATGGCATGTGCCACTGCCACTAACTCTAAGTCATGTGTAGGGTAATTTTTCTCATGTGTCTTCAGTTGTCTTGAAGCATACATATTACTTGCTCTCCCTGCATGAGAACATATCCCAACCTTAATCCAGAAGCATCAGTATACAAGATAAATGGCTTTCTTGATACCAGAATGGTCAAGATGGGAGCTGATATCAGTCTTGCCTTCAGTGTTTGGAAACTCTCTTCACATATGTTGGTCCAAACAAACTTTTTTCCTTTCATCGTCAAACTGGTGAGAGGTACGATGATTCCAGAGTAGTCTTCCACGAACCGTTTATAGTACCCAGCTAAATCCAAGAAACTTTTGATTTCTGTAATACTTATAGGTGCTTTCCATTTTACAATAGCTTCAATCTTACTGGGATCCACTTTAATTCCTTTTGAGGATACTACATGACCTAAGAACCATACTTTCTTCAATCAGAACTCACATTTCTTGAATTTGGCATAAAGCTTTTCCTTTTTAATCGCTGTAGGGCTGCTCTAAGATCTATCGCATGAGTCGCCTCATTCTTAGAGTATATCAATATGTCATCTATGAAAATAATAATCGAAGTGTCCAACATGTCATGAAACACTCGATACATGAGTTCCATAAAACATGTAGGTGAGTTTGTTAATCCAAAGGACATCACTAGAAATTCATAATGTCCATACTGGGTTTTAAATGCTATAGGAATGTCATCATCTTTGATCTTTAACTGATGATACCCAGAACAATGATCAATCTTGAAAAACACCTTCGCTCCTTACAGTTGATTTAAAAAATCATCGATCCGTGGTAGGGGATATCGATTCTTGATTGTGAGCTTGTTTAATTCTCGGTAGTGTATACATAATCTGATACTATTGTCCTTCTTCTTGACGAATAACACTGGCACTCCCCAATGCGATATGCTCAGTCGGATAAATCCCTTGTCCAATAGCTCTTGTAGTTGAACCTTCAATTCCTTTAGTTCAATTGGAGCCATTTGGTATGGTGCTTCAGATACAAGTGCCGACCCTGACAATAAGTCGATAACGAACTCTGTCGCTCTATCAGGTGGCAAACTAGGTAGATCTTCAGGGAACACGTCTGAAAATTCTCGTACAATTTCTATTTCTTCCATTTGTGGTGCCTCATTGGTAAGGTCCATGACAGACACAGGATATCCAACTCCACCCTTCTCAAGGCATCTCTTAGCCTTTAGTGCACAGAGGATGAACTTCTGTTTATGAGGGAGCTCGGTCCCTGAAAAGCTTAGTTCTTCACCGTTTTGGCCTTTAAATATCAATTTTTTCCCGCATATACTAGATTCATGTAGTACTGGGCCAACCAATCCATCCCTAAGATGACGTCAAAGTCTATCATCTTGAGTTGAATTAAGGTTGCATCTATAGTCTTCTCGCCAATAAGAACTGGACATGGTCCATAATCTTTGTCTAGCTCTACTTCTAATCCCATAGGTGATCATACTAGCAGTTTGCAGTTTAAAGGTCTGAGGGATAGACTTAGCTTCTTTTCAAACAATACAGATATAAAAGAATGGGTGGCTCCAGAGTCAAAGAGTACTCTAGCAGGTATTCCATCTATAGGTACGATACTTGAAATTTTTCTCCTAAATTAATCTACATGCTCACATAAGGTATTACAAAAATAAAAGATACCTATGACTACATCAGGCGATGCAACAGCATCTTCAGCAGTCTCCGCATAAACCTTACATTGCTGCAGTTTTTTTTCGATTTAGGACAGTCCCTTGAATAATGCCCTAGTTGGTCACAGTTGTAGCATTTTACTTCAGCATTTCCTTGCTTTTGTAGAGCCGGCTGGTTAGTCTTGGCTGCAGCATTGAAGCCTTGAGTACATAAAGGTTTGAAAGTTTTTGTATTTTCTCCATTGAAAGTATTTCCTTAGGCCTCTTAATGCCCCTGTTATGAGCAAAATAGCTCTCCCTTTGGCTCGACTCTAGAACTCGAGCAATCTATATAGCATTATTATATATCTTATTTTCAGTCCCAGCACATGTTCTCGGATGCTTTCCCTAAGTCCTATGACAAGCCTTCGATTTCGGTATCTTCTTTTTGCATGCTAGAGAGAGCAAAGAAGAACAGCTCTTCAAAACACTGCTGGTAAGCGTCGACTGTCATCTGTCCTTGATACAAACTCAAGAACTTTTTCTCCATCATATCTCTGAAACTCCTAGGAAAATACTTCTCAAAGAATGCTTCTTTGAAGATAGCCTAGGTCAGCAGGGTGTGTTTAGTCAACAAATAACCTCGAGTGGATTTCCACCAGTGATGTGCATCACCTTTTAGCATAAAAGTGACACATAACACTTTCTCTTCCTCATTAATAATCATCATCATCATAAAGTTCCTTTATATCTCGTCGATCTAGTGAGCTGGCCACAAAGGATCTGATGGTTTACTTGTGAATTCTTTCAGTTTTATCTTAAGAAAATGCTTGATCAGCCTAGAGTGGTCCAGCTGATTCTGTGCATAAGCTCTATATGTGGGCGGTTGATACTGATAATTACCTTGGTTGTATCTGTCTTGCTATGCTTCAGGATTCTATACTTGAGCTTGTACTACTGGGGTTTGAGGCACTTGAGGTATTGTGTTGTTCATAGCAGAGGCTTGGGGCATGGAATTGCTACCTTTGGGTACTGTACTGGCTTGCCTTGCAGGTATAGGTGTTGCATTTGCAGTTGGGGGAGCAATTCTCATAGCAGCTTGCATGTTTACTTGCATTTGCTGTAACTGCTGCACCTGGTGTGTTAGGTTTATAATAACTGTGGCCAAATCAGTTGGTGGGGCTGGCAAATTCATTGGATTAGCTTGATTGTTGACTCCTAGTGGTGCTACATTTTGGTTTTCTAGGTTTTCCTCCTGTCTTTTAGGGTTTTCATTGACATTTACATCCATAGGTGGTGGTAGAGGTGGGTTTGGGTTATATCTTCTTTGGTTTATTCTATGCCCGCCATTTCCTACTATCGATTGTAGTGGTATCTAAAAAGTCAAGGAAATATGTCAGACAAGTATAATATTTGACAATCTCATGTTAGTCTCACAATAAACGAAGCAAATTTCAAATTTTTAGGGTCATTCAAACAAAACAGTGCATTTTCAAACGTGTGGTTGATAGGTGTGATCACACTATATGCGACCATAGGATTGCGACCATACAAACCCTGGCAGCTTACTGAGGGCCTATGGTCGATCGTGTGGTTGCAGGTGTGGTCACACTTTTGGTTGAATTCTGTGACCATACGGCCCCAAATTAGGGTTTTAAACCTGATTTCGAGCCATTTAATCTCATTCTTCCTTTGTCTTCTACTGTTCACAACTCATCTCGCCTCCTCTAAGTTGCTATAGTATCGACCACTCACATTGAGCAAAATTTTCTCGATCAACCACCAGATTCTCTATCACCATGGTACGTTCTTCATTCCCATTGTTCTCTTTGTCGGTTTACCCAACTAAATTTTATTTAATCATAAAAATTTGATTTGATTTTTATGGGTGAACTTTGCTATTGGGCACCCAAGGAATGAAAACCCTCTAGAAATTTTATGTTTCATCGGTTGGTTTAGCCAAAAGCTCGAAATTTTGATTTTGACCTAAATTTTGGGAATTTTTTTATCAATTTTAAATTTTTTTCAAATTCTATTTAATTGGCGACAATTCCTTGTTGATTGACCATTGTAAGATGATTCGCAATTCGCATAAGCCCTCCTGCCCAAATGTTTGGGTGAGAAGTGAGGCTTTTGTTCATTTTACATCATTGTTTTGTCAAATTTTTAGATTTTCTGACTTGGTTATTGGTTTATGCTCCTTGCAGGTAACATGGTTCGTACCAAGGTTCCCAGAGTTCATGACCCCCGTCGCTTTAGGTCCATTAAAGCGGAGGTACACTATCCCTGGTATCACCGTAAAAAGGCAGAAGGGGGTCATTGTGTCAACTTAGCCAGTCTAGCCCTATTTGATGTGGAGAGGGCATTTGGTGATATGGGCTGGCTCCCAGTGATTTTATATAAGGGTTGCACCCGTTCATAGTTGGTAAAGTAGTTCTACTACAATTTATAGGTAGAGGGTGATCCAAAGGATGTGGAAAGAGGTAGAGAACTTTGGATCACTAGCTTAGTGAAAGGTGTACCTATCTCGTTTAACTATCAGGAGTTGGCTGACCTCCTGGGCATTTCTAACGACGGTCCATTGGTCTACTGCCCACCAAAGGAGCCTCAATTCTTATTCGTAAGGACGCGTGCAGAAGTGTACAATCAGGTTTTCTGGGACGACCTTTGGCAGATGAAGGCAGTCAACCTTCGTCTGGAGTCTCTAGTGTACTGTAAGATTATTCAGCACAATCTAATTCCCCAAAGTGGTCACTATCAGAAGGTTTCACAGCTGACCCAGTATCTTTTCTACTGTATCTGCACCAGACAGTCGGTCTACCTTCCTTATATCATCATTAGGACCATGCACCAAGCCATGACGCTTGGCCTGAAGGGTAACCTACACTATGGGCGCTTGATTACCACCTTACTCTCTCACCTGTAGGTGGACATGATGGATGAGAGGATCTGTGAGGACACCTTTTCAGCTGACCTTGATTGGGAGGTCATCTGTAGGATGGGGATGCGAGATGTGCATGGCAGTGACGATGAGAGAAATGCTATGGTGTGTCCTCTTACTAGAGTGGCGGTAGTAGATGTGGAGGCAGCAGCAGCAGCAGTAGTAGTAGAGGCATCAGAGAGTGACGATGACAAGGGGGATGATGACCGGATGTACATGGATGTAGATACCATCCCTCCTTCATCACCTCAGCATTCTACAGGAGTTGGCCCTTCTCAAACTTCTCATTCAGCTGGCCCTTCGCGCCCACCACCAGATGACATGATGGTGTTACTACGAAAGATTCGCAATGCTCAGTGTAAGATCGACGACAGAGTGGCGAGTCTCACTGAGAGTCTTTGAGCGACCCAGGCACAGGTAGCCTAGCTCATGAGGGTAAACGTCGAGGACCGTGATCGAGACTGAGAGGTACCTCCTCCAACGCCATGATATGTTATATTTTTCTTTTTATTTGTATTACAGAGTAACTATCTGGACTGTGGACCGTACTCTGACTCTTGATGTACATTTGTTATATAACTTTGGGTTTATATATAGATATATGCATATTGTTTCTCATTTACATATGTGCATTATTTTCTTTCTTAATTCATGTCTCAAACAACACAGATGTTTATGATGTGTTTGTATTAAAGCTTTTAAATTTATCCTACCTCAGTTCATGACTCTTGTAGAAGTATTCAGATTCATTGGGCAGAGCTTGAGAGCTCTGATACCAAGCTATCACACCCTAATTCTGGACAAATCAGTGGTGTGATGAACCGTCATGAGAATCAACGGTTAAAACCAGGATCTCGTATAAGCCATGCCCACCCAGTTAAACTAGACATATTCCATAATAATAATCAGAGTAAATAAACAATAGCAGAAGTCTTTATTACTAATAAACTGAGTATCTAACAATGATAATAATTAATTAAATTCAATTATTTTCAACGACTCAAGACATAAAATAAAATAATCAATTACATGTTCCAGTACTCAAGAATAACTAAATTAATCAAAAACACATTGATTGTATTCGCATGACGGGTCATGCGCTTCCTCCATCAGTTTCTCATCCATAGCTGCTACGTGTCTATACATCCATGCCTTCATATAATCTTCTATAGTAGGACCTATATCAACAACTAAAAATATTCGACGTTGAAAGGGTGAGCACACATCACGGCTCAGTGAACAAACAAAGCACTACGCAATCATATGCATGCATTCAATTCATATCTTTGGTCTGGTTTCAAGTTTGCAATGTGTTATAGAAAGGATTGGCGGCCATCGCACCTCTATACACAGATGTGTCAGCCCACCCAATGGATTAAACATCATTGTCGTCTACATCCACCCCATAATGGAATAAAGATAGAGTTAAAGTGTCCGGATCACAAACCGCCAACACTTCCCCTGATGCCCTATCCATACCAACATGTAAGCCCCTATTGGCGAGGACTTACGAACTAGGCTCGCAACTAACCAATACTAATGCCATCCAATGTATCCAAGACCTCACCCTAGCATCCCTCAATACATCCATAGAATTAGAGTTAAGGTTCCCAACAGAGTTAAAGACCACACGGTCCGAGACCACCTCCCCTGATGCCCTATGGTGTAATAGTTTTGCTAAGACAATGGTGATACGACGATGTCAGTGGGTAAGACTTGAGTAGAGATAGAGCTAGAGTCTAGTGACTAAGCTGAACCATAATGTCACGTCCTGCCCCTGATGCTCCACTCGCGTCCAACACACTAACCATACACACAATCACATGCCTATTCCTAGCATCATCATCATCATGTTATAAATAGACAAAAATAAATATTCATAAGTAGAAACAGCAGTAATATTGGATGACATGTGAGATGCACATTGCAAATAAGCAAGCATAGAATCAACCATTGCATTAGACACAATAAAATAAATAGTTTATTATTATCCAATTAGTTTAGGTCTTGTTCCCTCACCTTTGATTGATGTTTGTTCCTCTCTAAAGCTTTGAAAGTCAGTTTGAATCTATGGGGAACCTAAACAATTAATGTATTCAAGTTAAGGTTCAAGTTTACTAAGTTATAGTAGTCAGAAACCTAATCTGAAGCCAAATAGGCTTTCTGAAATAGTGTGGTCGCAGGTGTGGTTGTACCTATGGTTTCAATATTTGTGACTACAGGGCTTGTGGTCGCATATCATGAGACCACACATGCGACCATACCTTCTCTGGGATATTCCCGAGAGCATGTGGTCGATCATGTGATCCCCATGTGATTGACCCTAGCTGCGACCAAACGAAGTTTTGGTCAACTTTTATCCTCAGTCCAACCCCTTCATGATTCGATTCCTTGATTTATCATTAGGGTCCTTCCTATGATTAATCTATGGCCTTAAATTCATAATTTTTACAAAGTTATTGGTCCTAACCTATTCTCCATGGTTTTCCTCTGAGATTTACTCACGGAGTCTCATGGTGGAGATCCTACTTTGATTCAACATCTCAATTACAATGGAAGATCCTATTCTAGGTGTTTTATAGTTGCAGGTAAATGTTCCATACCTTAAGTTTGTAGAGAACTAAAACCTTTTCTGCAACTCTTCCTCATAGCCTTTTACTTTAAATCTCCTTCTCTTTCTTTCTTTCAATTTGGGTTCTAAAAGAGAGGAAGAGGCTATGGGATGTCCTTAATATAGAGAAAAATTCTCCATATAGAGTCTCACTTTAACTAGGAAAGAGATCCCTTAGTTTAGGAAAGTTTCCAAAACTCGGAGTCGGTCTCATCATCATGTGGTCGCAGAATCCGTCGACTACACATCCCAAATATGCAACTACACTTTGGATTTTTGAGTGGTCTCATTTCCTTAGGTGTGGTCGATAATACCAGCTCAGGTATGTAACCACACACTCTAAATTAATCAGTTTTGGGTCGATTTACATTCCTAGCCTTGTGGTTCCTTCATGCACTTGGTCTGCTTGATCCGACCATGATCGAAAAACCTAACACGATATGGTAAGACCGGGTTAGTAGGGTACGGGTCTTACAGTCGCAGCTATGGTCAACCATAGAATGGTGGTAGGATCGACCACAACCATTCGAGAAGAATCCAGAAAATGTATGGTCACAGGTGTGGTCGCATATAGTGCGACCATAGGGGGTCGACCGTACATGATTTGGTCGACACAAGCATGTGACCATAGGACCAAACAGTCACCTATCAGTGGTCTATTTTGATTTTTGACTACTGTGAGTTGTTACAAATGAACCCTAACTTAAATTCATATAATTCCTAGGTTACTAAATTGATTCAAAGTGATTGCAAGGCTCGAAAGGAGATCAAATATCGTTAACAGGTGAGGGAACAAGACCTAACTGGATAGTAATAAACTATGCTTCTTTTATTTTGTCCAATGCCATGAATGATTCTATGCTTGTATGCTTGTAATATGCATCTCACATGTCATCCAATATTACTGTTATTCCTGTTCAAGCATATTTACTTTATTGTTTCTACCATGTTGATGGATGATGATAGGAATAAGCATGTGTTTGTGAGTGTAGTTGGTGTGTTATGTAGAGAATGGTGTTTGATCCCTAAACCATGCTTTACATTGGCATCATCGTATCGCCATTACCTTAGCATAAATATTATATCGTAGGGCATCAAGGGAGGTGGTCTAGGACTGTGTGGTCTTTAACTCTGTCGGGGGGCCTTAGCTCTATCTTTATAGACATATTAAGGGATGCTGGGGTGAGGCCTTGGATACATTTGGACGACATTGGGATTGGTTAGTTGTGAGCCCAGTTTACAAGCCCTCGCTAGTAAGGGCTTACGTGTTGGTATGGGTAAGGCATCAGGGAAAATGTTGATCGTGTGTGATCTGGACACTTTAGCTCTATCTCTATTCCATGGTGGGTGCATGTGGGATGGCAATGGTCTTTGATCCATTGGACGGATTCACACACTCATGTATAGAGGTGCGATGGTCGTCAATCCTTTCTGTAGCACAGTTGCAAACTTAAAACCAGACCAAAGATATGAATTGAATGCATGCATATGTTTGCGTATTATTTTGTTTGCTCATTGAGCCATAATGTGTGTTCACCTTTTCGACGTCGAATATTTTTAGTTGATGATGCATGTTCTACTGTAGAAGACCATGTAAACACGTCGTTGTATGGACACATGACGGCTATGGATGTAGAAGCTATGAATGATGCGCATGATCCGTCATGCAAGTACAACCAATGTGTTTTTGATTAGTTTAGTTATATTTGCGTACTGAAACATATAATGGATTATTTTACTTTATGTCTTTAGTCATTTGGAGATAATTGGATTTAACTACTTATTTATCACTGTTAGACCTCAGTTCACTAATTATAAAGACTTTCGCTTATTGTTTTATTATCTTTGATTACTACTGTGGAATATGTTTGATTTAATATGGTGGGTTCGACCTATACGAGATCCTGGTTGAGCCGTTGATTTATTGATGGTTCATCACACCACTGGTTAGTCCAGAATTGGAGTGTAACAGGGCCTCCTTCCAAAGCTATGTTTATTAATGGTACTGTTGCTGGTAGACGCATTACCTATTTACGTGGTCGGATCTCAATCCAAGTGGCTCTACCTCTGCATTTTTACTTTACTATCAAGAGGAAGTTTAAGCAAGATGAACTTGTTCAGATCAAATATGAGAGATTACCAAACTTTTGTTATTATTGTGGTCGGATTGGGCATGAGAAAGATAGCTGTGATCTCGTCTTTGAAGCATGTAGACTACACTATAATCAGCATGGGTGCAATTATAAACAGCATGGGTGCAATTTTGAAGATTCTTGTCCTTTGGCTCCAACGAACAAGTTTAATGCTGATCTGAGAGGGCCTGCTCCTATGAAAAGGCTTTGGGATTTTGCTCAACTATTTCCCTACAACTCTGACTCAAACTTGGTAGCCTTCTCGATAAGTCAAAACAGTGTTGAATCAGAAGGACAACAATCACAAAGACCGATTCAGGAAGCTCAATGGTCATGTGACTCTACTGGTTCAAAGCTCCAATATGAGAACATGGAGCATGGTACTCAATTGGTTGGGTCTCATTTACGAAAAGTGGCCTTTCCCATTTCCCAAGGTAAGAAATCTATTATTATTAGTTCCAAGAATAACTTTAACGACTCTATGGGAAAACCAATTACTCTATTTCATTTTCAATTCAATGTTGGCCCACCCAAAACATCTGTTACAACTCAGCCAATCAACTTCAATAACCTTTCATCTTTCATTCCACTGAACCAAAACCTTTTTACTCAGTCCCAACAATTGGCATTAACAGATTATTTTTTTCAAAAAATCCCAATATTGCTAGGGACCTTATTAATTTAGTCCCTCAGCTTTCTAACTTTTCCATTTCTCAAGTGCATGACCATTCATCATTCACTTCCCAACAACACAGCCTAGCTTTAAATAATCCTATTTTAAGTCATATGGCAGGCCCTCCATAGTGTCAACTACCAAATCCGCTTACAGCTTACCCATCTGTCCATATCAACTCCCCCACACGACCTCCACGACACCCTATCTTTGCAGATCTCACCAATGACCATTTCATCCGGCTCAGAACCCTTACTGGCAGATAACCCCCTTTATCAATCTTCCCCCCTCTATGGTATCTACTCATCTTCTTTCTAAAAGAGCCCGATCCACCCCTTCAATTTCTGACAATGATGAATCAACGAATGGTTATTTTATTTTTTTTATCATATGGACCCGTGAGGCTGGGGAGAATGGACTGAAACCCCCCCCCGGGGGGGGGGGCCCGCCGGGAGGGGGGGGGGGGGGGGCCCCCCCCCTACAAAGGGGGGGGGGGGGAGAATTCAGCCCGGCAGGGTTGGGCGGAAAGGTTTTTGGAGAATTAGCCCTATATGTTGCAATGAAACTCTAAAATTGGAATTGTCAAGATAGTGGGGGTGCCTTGAGAATTTGATCTTTTCCATCCCTATTGAGGCAGGAGAAACCTGATATCCTTTTCTTAATGGAAACAAAGAATAACAAAGAGAAGATGGTTGTGTTTTTAAGGAAACTTAAGTGAAGAATTTTTTTTTGGTTGAATCTAACAGCTTATCTAGAGATCTTTTACTTGCATGGAATATTCCCTCAAGATAGCTATCGTTCATCATAGCCTAAGATTCATTGATTTTGAAGTATCTACCTCATCAGTCGAATTTCCTTATATCGTGTATCTGTGGACCTAAATAAGGCTAATAGGCAAGATGTATGAAAATAAATTTTAAATTTTTCTCAAACAAGATCTGAAGATTGGCTGTGCATAGGGGACTTCAATTCTTACCTTACTTGGAAAGAGAAGGCTGATGGAAATAGTAATGTTTCCCAGGATTGTTCAATTTTTAAGAATTTCATTGATTCTTGCAATCATTAGGAATTAAAGTCTCATTGTTCTCCTTACACATGGAATAATAAAAGATTTGGGAAGGATAATATTAGGATTAAGCTTGATAGAGCTTTCTCAAATCTTGGTTGGTGGCTCAATAGATTAGGTAATGTTGTAGTTTTGATTAAACCAGCCATTGGATCTGATCACAATCCAATAGTATTCGATACTCAAGGAGGAAATTCTATTGGAAAAAGGCCATTTAGAATTGAGGCTATGTGGCTTTGGCACCCGGATTGCACAAGAGTCATGGATCAAGTTTGGAAAAACCCTATTTATGGAAACCTTAGTGAATCTCTTCATCACAAGTATTATAACAACAAATTATCTTTCCAAAGAACAATCGAGAAGTCTTTGGCAATATCCACTCCAAAAATGCCTACTTGCAGACAGAATTGGACAAGGTTCAAAGCCTTCCTTTTGTTGAATTTTCTCAATCTAAGGAATTTCATCTTATTAAGCAATTGGAGGAGGAACTTATTAGGGAAGAGATCTTTTGGAGGTAGAAGTCAAGAATAGATTGGTTAGCCAATGGGGATAAGAGTACCTCATTTTTTCATGCTACACCAATTCAAAGAAGGAATTCCAACTGGATCCTCCAAATCAAGAATAATTCTAGTGCTTGGATTGATGGGGAAAAATAAAATTTTGAGATCTTTTTATCTCATTTTCGGAAGGCTTTTACTTCAGATATTATCAATGACCAAGTTCTTTCTTCCATTCTTTCGGCCATCTAGACAAGGGTATCATTTCAACTTAATGATCTTTTGTGTAGTATTCCTGATCCTAAGGAGATTCGTTAAAGCCATAACCCCTTAGAAATCTCCAGGATCCGATCCCCCTGATTTTCTTCAAGAAATTCTGGGATAATACTAAGGTGGATATTATTAAATTTGTACAATACTTTTTTTTTTTATCAATGGTGCTCTTCCCAAAGAGCTCAACAGAACATATATTTGTCTGATCCCAAAAAAATCCGACCCTTACACTATTGAAGATTTTCGGCCTCTCAGTTTGTGTAGACTATTTGTTAAAACCATCTCCAAAATTATGGCTTCTAGGCTTAAACCATTTTTGCACAGCATTGTTTCTTCCTCTTAGTCTGCTTTATCCCTAATAGAAATATATCTGATAATATACTAATTGCTCATGAAGCTTTCAATTTAACTAAAAAAAAAAAAAGAGGAAAGGGAAAGATTGCTTCCTGGCATTAAAGGTCGATATGCAAAAAGCATATGACAGACTTGAGTGGAACTTCGTTAAAATTGCGCTTTTGAAGATGGGGTTTAGTCTCAATTGGGTTAAGTTAATTATGACCCTATCAAGCATTGTTATTTATACCATTCTTATTAATGGAATTGAAAGACGGAGATTCAGTCCCTCTAAAGGTATTCGTCAAGGAGACCCCATCTCATTAGCCATCTTTATTTTATGTGGGCAAGCTTTATCTTCCATTCTGGAAAAAGCAGTTATTGATGGTTCCCTTTAGGGAATCCAATTTAAATCTTCATGTTTCCTTCACTTACCTTCTATTTGTAGATGATTGTTTGATGTTTTCCAAGGCTAATTTTCGACAGATCACTACTCTTAAAGATTGCTTAGATTTATACAACTCTGCATCAAGACAAAGAGTTAATTTCAGAATGTCCTCAATTATATTCAGATCTAATTAAAAGGTGGTTCTCTAGTATTCTTGAAGTTCCATTTGGAGATGGTCCTACCAAATATTTAGGTCTCCCTTCTAAATTCAGATTATTTAAATGCAAGTCTTTCAAGAATATTACAGACAGAGCTAAAAGCAAAATGAAAAGATGGAAGGCATTTTTTCTCTCTCATGCAGGTAAGGAAACCCTATTAAAATCCGTTCCTTATCTATCTCCAACTTTGTTGGTTTTCATTTTAAATTGTCTAAATTTCAACAAAACTATTAAAAAAGTAGCAGCTTGATTTTTTTTTTTTTTTTGAGTAATGGCAATGATAAAAATGGAATCTATTGGATATCTTAGAAGAGATTATATAAATCTAAAGAAAATGGTGGTCTTGGTTTGGGGGACTCATTTATACAAAACCAAGCTTTATTGTATGCTTGCGTGGAGATTATGGAAGGAATCAAACACTAATTGTGGTCAGATTTTCAAATCTATTTATTTCCCTAATTCTGTTTTCTTGAATGCTAATTTGGGAAGCCATCCATCTTGGGCTAGAGAAGCATTCTTAAAGATCGAAAAATCCTTTTGGCTGGTCTTCTTTGGTAAGCTGGGGATGGTTTCCACATAAAAATATGGGAGGACAAATGGATTCCTACCATAAAAGGTTTTAAGATTAAGCATCTTAACTTTCGTGATTGTCCTTTCTCTTATGTTAGCGACATAATTGATCATCAAAATAGAATTTGGAGGAGGGATCTTCTCAACCTTTATTTCCACCCTAATGATATATCCAAAATTTTGAAGATTCGGTTGAGTCTTTTTCGAACAAAAGATATTCTGATTTGGGGAGTATCCAAAAATGAAATTTTTTTCTATTAGATCTACTTATTACTTCATTACAAATCTTCAAGGGGATGTTGAGAAGGATATTCCATCCTCTTCTAAAATCCTCATTGGAAGTTAATCCCTAAAGGGGTTTGGAAGCAAATTTGGCACTGTAGATCTCTTCCAAAGATCAAATCCTTCCTTTGGCATGCATGCAATCATGGAGTTGGCTTAGGTGAGGACCTTTTGAAATGGAAAATCAAATCTGATATTTCTTGTAGTTGGTGTGATATGAAATAAGAAACTATTGATCATATTACTTTATCTTGCTCCTTTTCTGGAGTTGTCTAGTTTGGCTTATCCTTATCCTATGCTATGCTTGATGATCCAAATTTTTATGTTCCTCAATGGATACAAAGATGGCGATCTATAGCTCATCACTTTAAACAGGATGTTTTTTAGTGGCTTAGTTTAGCCTCTTTTATTTGCTGGTATATCTGGAAAACTCGCAATGACTTGATCTTTAATCACAAGATTTGGTCTCCTCCTGATGTTATCAAGAAAATTGATTTTGCTTATAAAGAATTTCTCTCGGCCCAGGTTAATAATCATTCTCCTAGCAAGACAATTCACTTTACAAGTGATTCTTAGATTTCTTGGTCTTCTTCTCCTTATGGATTTATCAAGATTAATACCGATGCAAGTTTCATGGACCATGGAGAAGGCTTGGGTTTTGTTTATAGAGATTCTAAAGGAATGCTGATTAAAGCTGTTTCTATTTCTTCATCCTTCCCTTCTACCAAACGTGGTGAAGCACTTGCCATAAGAGCAGCGCTACTTTCTCATTTAGAGCAAGGGATTGATTCCATTATTCTAAAATCGGATTGTTTGGGAATTATTTCACCCATCCATCAAAATTTCTGTAGTGATGACTTGGCTATCTTGGCAGATATTCTATTTTGTATTCCAGATTTTCTAAATGTTTTTTTTTGTTTGGATTTATAGGGGAGCAAATTAAGTTGCTCATTCTTTAGCTAAAAGGCCTCTATCTTTTTGAGAGTGATGTGTTGGCCAGATTCCTCTCCTTAGTTTCATGATATGAGTATAAATGAGATTTTGGCTTCTTCCTGTTTCTTTCAATAAATTTCTTTTTTACCAAATAAAAAATAAAAAAAATAAAAGTTTATCATATCAAAAGGTCTTTCAATGTGACATGAATCTGTATCAATGGCCCATTAACACATATACACTTTTGATATGCATAAAAATAAACCATCTGACACATGATAATGATATGTCAGAAGATTAAGTAGTACAATCAGTGATTTCCCATAAGCATGGTCCAACATCTTTCGCCGTTGCATACATGATCTGGCTCTCTCCACAGTCGATCACCATCCTTTAAATAGTCATGTATTCGTATCGTAATGTTATAAGTCACCCTCTAATTTGGGATCTGATCTTAATGTTATAAGTCACCCTCTAATTTAGATCTGACTCTTTCTATTGCATCCAATTTCTGATTCTACGCCTCTTGGGAGCGGCCAGCCCTAGGCCTTCGATAAACAGATTCAAAGGGTCTTCCGCTCCTTATCTCCTGTATTATTTTAATTTCCCGACTAATAAAAAGTTAGCTTAGGCAAAAAAAAACTGGCATCAATCCCGATTGTCGACCTTAGCAACAAGATTTCAGGTAGCTTGCACGACCAGCAGCTAGACTACGCGAACTTCCCAATCTTCCGAAGATAGAAAATACATAAAATAAGGAAAGAAGGGAATATTAGACTATTTTAACGGTCTCAGTTTCCCTTACTCTTTTTGGCCTACCGGAGGAGTAAAAAAAAAATATATAAACACTACGCTTCATTCAATCAATAAAAAGGTCTTGAAAAGTACGTGCTTACCGACCGTAGGGAATCTGATACACTCTCTCTTCCTGTAAACTTCTGTTGAGTCTTTGGTCTCTTAGCCTAGCTGAATTAATGTAGTCTGCGGCCCCTTCGTCAATGACCCATGGCTTTGAGGAACTACTCGACCTGTTCCATCCCAGATTCTTTTTGCCCTTCTCAACAAGAAGCTTATTAAGCGAGAATCCCATCATGACAAGCAAAGCACTTAACGAAGAAAAAGCTTAAGGGAAGCCCTCTTGAGAGAGAGTTGTAAAGCCCTTCCTCGTTCACTAGTCACTATAGGATAGGCGAGATAAGATAACCCTTTGTGTGTGGTGAGATACGTTGCTTTCCCATCAGAGGTTCGGAGCTTTTCAACAGACGGGCATAATCTTGGCCTATTGAATGAGCAATTCAATCCAAAATAGATCGTCATTTATATGCTAAATAAATTGATTTAGTTTCTATCTGTTGATACGAATCCGACGATCTGAGTTCAAGCCGTTGGAATAGGTTCGACAGTGGATCACAAGAGCTTGGCGATCTCATCTATCTAATGAATTGAGGAGTCAAGATACTAACATAAGGGTCCGCCCTGCATGCACTCCCCTTGTCCTCAACAGGAATCTCGCAAGGCCCTTCCATAGAGAGTTTCTGAGATTGGCAACTCGCCCATTCAGTGACTTCGGCACATATCTGGGCGTTATCAAGATGGGTGGCCGGAAGATGTCTGTTGTGATCTAGCCCCATCCTTCTCCTGAAAAGGGCTGAAGAAGATAGTGCCGACTTACTGATCTGACGGGTCGTGTCTGAGACGAACTGGCCATCAGATCTGATACTACCTCAAGGGCTCTTTGAACAGTTGCTTGCACTCTGCCCTTTTTTCGCTGGTTTGATAGGATGGATCAAAAAAGGGAGAGAACGCATCAGAGTTGGAAGGGCAACGGGGCGACCGAGGTGCATCGAAGGTGCCGGCCGGGCGGCTAGGGATCAGATCTTTGGAACAGGGGCTGGGTGGGCCGTACGACCGGCGGACCTTTCACTCAGAGCTCTTTCTCAGGGGTTCTCCCTCACACGGGGCGGGGTGGACCGGTGCAGCACGGGTAAGATCTTCATGGGCTGGGCTTTCTCACTAATTCCTATGAAAATCTCTTTCTTTTCTCCTTCCCCACTTTCTCTATTAGTATCCTCCCCCAAAAAGGATTCCTTTTGGAAATTTTGGTGGGGGGAAATTATTAAAAAAGGGGGGGGGGAGGGGTAAGGGTTAAAAAAAAAAAAAAAAAAAAAAAAAAAAAAAAATTAAAAAAAAAATAAGACTTAAAGAGAAGATTGTTAAAGAAAACAACCCCTATTCGGATTGAATTGGTCTGCTCTGGGACGGAAGGATTCGAACCTCCGAGTAGCGGGACCAAAACCCGATGCCTTACCGCTTGGCCACGCCCCATTTCGATTTCTATTCGACACTAATAAATTAATATTGATGTTGGTTGTTCGCCAATTCCAGTCCAAATGTCTATAGAATGGATTAGATTGTTGCTAGGATTTGATACGCGTAGATGTAGAATTAAACTGAAATTATTGATCATTACATATAATTCAATTAAGATATTATAGGAAAGTATTATTCTTTCTATTCTCATTTGAGAATTGAAGAATTTTTTATTGGGCGAGTTCAAAGAAAAAGAAGGATTTTTAGTTTATCTTATATCAATAACTCAATCAAAATTCAATTATTTCCAAGAACGAAATGCTTGTTATGCTTAATATCTTCGCTTTGATCTGTTTTAATTCTACCCTTCATTTGAGTAGTTTTTTCTTTGCCAAATTGCCCGAGGCTTACGCTTTTTCCATCCAATTTTTTTTTTTTTTTTTCGTAATTCTTTTTTTTTTTTTCCTTTTTTTTCCCCTTAAATTTTATGGGCTCTGGGTTTGGTCTGTTTGTGGGGGGGGGGGGGGGGTTCCTTTTTTTCTTTAAATTTTTTTTGGGCCCCTTGTTGGTTTTTTTTTGGGGGGGGGGGGGGGTGTGGGGGTTTTTTTTTTTTTTTTTTTTTTGGGGGGGGGGGGGTTTGATTTTTTTTAAATTTGGGGGGTTTGGGGGGAGGGGGGGAAAAAAAAAAAATAAAAAAGGGGGGGGGGGGGGGACGGGGGGGACCTCCGGGGGGGAGTCGCCAATGATTTCGACCGTTGATACTCGAAGTTCCAACAAGATCTCCATGCCAATTATCATGGCCTCATATTCGGCCTGATTGTTGGTACATGGAAAATATAATTGGAAAGACAGTTGGGTTTTCCTCCCCATAGGAGAGAGAATTATGACCCCGGCCCCGGCCAATTCCTTAGTCTTAGACCCATCGAAGTACATTCTCCATGGGGTCAAGGTCACGGCCGAGACGCCAAGTGATCGAACTGCTTCCCCAATTTCGGGGTCAATATCCAAACAAGGGTGGCTGGCCAAAAAAGAAGCCAAAGCCTGACCCTTGACGGCCCTCTGTGGCCGATATTGGAATGTGAACTCCATAAGGGCAAATGCCCATTTGCCAAGCCTACCACTCATAATTGGTCGAGATAGCAGATACTTAATTATATCAGTTTGACATATAACAAAAACCATTACAGGAAGCATGTACACCCTCCACTTTTGAGAAGAAAAATACAAAGTCAAGCACAACTTCTCAATTGGTGTATATCTCTGTTCGACCGGGGTAAGCACCCTGCTCAAGTAATAGACAGCCTGTTCGGCCCCTTGGTCGTTATTCTGAGCCAACAAGCTACCGATCGAATTCCGAGCGGCCGAAATAACTTCAGTGGCCTGCCCTTGATCGGTGGCATGATAACAGGGGACTCGAGAGATACCTTTTTCTTTCTTCGAACGCCTCCTGGTGAACTTCTTCCCACTGAAATTCCCCTTCGGGCTTGAGTTTGAGCAAGGGTCTGCAAGACATCCCTGGGTTTTCCCGCACAATTAGCAATGAAACGCCGAAGAAAGTTAACCTGCCCGAGCAATTGTTGAAGCTCATTCTTGTTCTGCGGCGGTTTTGCTTCGATGATGGCTCTGGCCTTATTTTTATCCACTTCAATCCCTCTCTGGTGGATGAGAAAGCCCAAAAAGTTTCCGGCCGAGAACGAATTCATCCCAAAGCTGGGACCCAAGCGCGAGGGAGTGAAGATTCATATCCCATGGTGTGCTCGGATGCTTCCGCTCAGTGCTTGGCAATGGGATCTGTTCCGCTTACTCTCATGGTCAAGCCTTTACCGTCCGGGTCTCACTAATCCCGGTTGGAGACAGACCAATAGTCAACAGGAAGCCTATTTGACTCAACATAGGTCTCACCTGACATTCTTGCTGGATCAGTGAGGCTCGCTAGACCTTCCTTCAGGCGCTCTCTAGTGCTAATCATCCGGCCTGCTGCCTTCTTTCGGGTGATCGATTGAATCACTATGCCTATGAAGCTTTGAAAGCTTGGAATCAGTGTCCGACTTTGTCTCTCCTTCTTTCGATATGATGAGGAAGGTGGCTGCGCTTCATACGGTCAACGGGCGTCGACGGGGGAATCGGGATTCTTATTGAGGATGGGGGGTTGTCTTTCCTTGGATCCGTTCTTCAGCAGAGCGCTGTTCTTGGTGTTACAGAGAGTGGTCTACGATCAGCTAGCTCTTTAGTTGCTTGGTTGCATGGGGAATTGAGCTTATGATTAGAGTAGGCCTTTCCTTGATTTACGACCACCCGCCTTAGACAAATAAGAAACTCCCTCAGCGAACAAGCAACGGATTTCTTGCTTCCTTTATCTGATCTGCCTGAAGCTTAAATCAAATAGGCCAACTAGCGCGAGTCCTGAACTCAAGGAATTCTCCATTTTAAAAAACCTAGACTGACTTACCTTGGGTTCATTACAGTGCAAGTCTCCTTGTCTACATGATGGTCCCAATTTAAATGGTAACACCCTTTATGGGGTAAAATTACCATGAAAATCTTAATATACAGAAGGTATTTTGATATTTAAGATGAAAATGTTTTAAATTTCTGAACCCTTCAAGGGACACCGATCACCAATTATGATTGACAGCATATCCATGTCAATAAAAAGAAACCCAAATCCAATGTATTACTTATTAACAGCTAGGGTGGCATTGTTCCAATAGAACAAAATTCTCATGGCTGTAATGCAACTTGTTCACCAATATTCTGTCACCTTCCCATGCTCCTTGTGAATCATATTTTAGTATGAAAAGTTGAGTGATAAGATATACTTTTAAGGTCCCACCTTTTCTGTTTGAGCCTCACATTTTCTTTATCAATCTTCAATTCAAGTATTAAAAAAATAAAAATTGGATAGTGGATTAGTTATATTTGTATTAATAATTTGGATAGTGGGGTTTGTTATATTAGTATTAAAAATTGTTTTATTGACACGACGGAATTGAAGGATAATATAATTTAAAAAATAAAAAGGATAAAGGTTCCAGAAAATGCATTTTTAAATCCTGGTATTGCCCATGTTTAAAATAAATATGGATGAAATCGATTTATGAATCTAATAAGAAATTGACACGTTGATTGATACCATATATATATATTAAAATTAATAATTATTTAATTGACACGAGGGAATTGAAAGGTAATATAATTTAGAAATAAAAAGGGCAAGTGTTCTAGAAAGTACATTTCTTAAGGGTCTTTGTGCATTGTATGATTCTAAATTCATGTATCAATCATGTTTAAAATAGATATGGATGAAATCGATGTATGTATCTAAAAAGAAATTGACACATGATTGATATCATATATATATTAATATTAATAATTATTTAATTGACATGAGGGAATTGACTTCAGTACATTGTATGATTCTAAATTCAGGTAGCAACCATGCATGTTTAAAACAGATATGAATGAAATCAATATGGATCTGAAAAGAAATTAACATGTGATTGATAGATACCATATATATTAGTATTAATAATTGTTTATTTGAAAATATAATTTATAAACAGAAAAAGGACAAGGGTTCTAGAAAGTGCGTTGCTTAATGGTCTTCAGTGCATTGTATGATTCAAAATCCAGGTATTGATCATGTTTAAAAGGGATCTAAATGAAATCGATGTATGGATCTATTAAGAAATTGACACCTGATTGATATCATATATAATGATATTATAAAAGGGATCTAATTAGGGATCAATTAGATCTAAAACCGATATGAGTCGACTGGATCAAAAGATCATGGTCAGGTGGATTTGCTATATTTGATTGTGCTACATGTCTTTGTCAATTGGATTTTCTAAACCTAATAATACATACTGTAGTAACGACATCCAGCCCGGATTCACATCGTCTCCTCCCAGTCATTCTGGGAGGACGGTGGCAACCTTCTTCGGACGATTGTCACGTGGCTCTCGGTGAATCAGAGACCCACGTCCGAGCCGACACCCCCCTGTCGACTTGACTTGTCGGCTGGGTGTCGGCTCGGACGTGGATCTCGGATTCACCGAGAGCCACATGGCAACCATCCGAAGAAGGTTGTCACTGTCCTCCCAAACCACTGAGAGAAAACGATGCGAATCCCATCCGGCCCCCTCCCCCAATGATTGATTGAAGGAATTGAAATTGAAAAAGATAAATTGTCCCATTCCAGTGGATTTCTAGAGTTGTCTTTGGAAAGGTTGGTACAAATGCATTAGAGCAATATATCGATAAAATTTTTCTATAAACCGATTGGCACGAATTTTACTATTGCCCAGTTTGGTATGCATTCAAATGAAATCACGTTCTACCTTAGAAGGGTATTTCAGAAAATACAAAAACTTAAGAGGTTTTATGACCCCATTAATGGAAGGAGCAGATTCTAGATCGGTGCACATGAAACTTTGTAGCACACCGGTTGCCGAAAAAAATTTCTGTCCGTTACAAATCTTTTTTAATTGATTAGTTTCTTGTTTGATATTCAATTTTTTTGGTTATTTCTCCTTTTTTTAGTTAATAAAATACTAAAAAATTGGAAACAGAGTTAATGGAATTAATTAGTACCGTACTAATAGGGTGGGTGTCCTAAGAGATTATGTGTTTGACTACTTTATCAGTCACCAGACTATTCTAAGAAATGTTATACAATTTAAAACTAAAAAAATTCTTAACTAAAGTTCATTCAAATATATAAATAATCAAATATACATTTTAGGCAAAATTTTAGATTTGATAGAGATAATATGGAAATCAAAATTAAATTTATAGATATAGAGTAAACAAGTTTCTAAAGCTCTCTTTGGTATGTATTATAGAATTAATTATATAATACATTATGATATATGTAGTTGTTTGATATGATTTATGATATTTATTTATATTTAAAATAAATTGATATAATCTAAACTCTATAAATGGGTTAGAAGGTGTTTATCATTATTTTAATAATCTATTATCACTTCTTTTTGTCCAATGGTTGTAAACGATTATAATTTATGATTCATAATTTATTTTCATAAATGATTTATCATAAATAACTCATAAACATAAATATAAACTACATCGAAGAAAGCTTAAGTAACAAGTTTATTTATTGATTGAGGATATAAATCAACTTTTTAAAGTGTTTACCTCAAAATCCTCACCATCTCATTACAAGTTATTGCTAAAGATCAACATTTTTATCATAAGTTATGGCTAGAGAACAACAATTTTATCCTAGCAAGCCAACGAGTAAATGATGATCAAGCAATTTATATGTTATAAGTAATTTTAAAACATACTTCATCATGTAGAAAAACAAGTTACGACAAGCATTTAAATAAAAAAAAAACATTTTTCCTAGTCTTCTAATTCTTTCATCAAACACCACTATGCATATACCCTTTTGTTGAAGGGCGCTCGAGCTTAGTCTGGGAGTATGGCATGGATTACTTTAGTGTTGTAGCGTCTGGTACTCGGACATTGCTTGAGGCATTTTCTCTTCCCCTTCTTACTCTGAAAAAATAAGGTCACCTTGCGTCCTTGAACCTAACAATCTTCTGACTAACCTAGCTAGCATCCTCCGTCCCTCGGGACCAACAATGGGTAGAACAGGAAAATTCACTTGTTGTCAATCGACTATGCCTTTCGACTTGATATTAGGCCCTGACTGATCCTCCGTGAATGAATCTTATAGAGGAACCCTTAGGTTTTCATGGCATTGGATTGTCACCAATGTCACACCCCGAATTTATGATATGTAAAATTTCAATGGGCGACTGGACCAATGATCGTTTTAATTGTAGTCTACCTAGGATACACACTCAATGAGCAATATTGCCAAACATTATTCTTCCCTAACAATATCACAGAGTACATACATTGCTAAAACATACTACACAAGCTGAGCTCTACTTGTAAAGGTATAATAGTAACTTAAAACCATTTAAATTTTATTCAAGTCTCCAACACTTGCATTCATGGGTTCATAGTCCTAATACGTTGGGCGTTAACAGCCAATAAAAAGAAATATTCTAAATTAAAAATATTTAATTAAGAATAACTAATTACGACTCCCTACTAGAGTAGTCTTCCATCCTTTGTAGCATCATATTGCTCTCCTTCCGATGCTTGGTTCAATATCCCCTTGCCTCGTCCCTTCAGGGTGCTTGGGAACAACCAGAACGTTGTCTTGCCTTGCTTCCATAGTACTTGCAGTCACAACTAAAAAGGGTTGCGATCGCAAGGGTAAACTCTCCAACTTGAGTTCAATGAGAAACAGACAGGCAAGCAATCATATGAATAGATTATGCACACAACAAGGGTCTGGTGTAATGTATGTTCACTGTGCTAAGGTAAGGCCTAGCCACACCTCCTAAAGGTTGACTAAGACCTCCATGCATGGGTGTGTTGGGTACTCACCAGTTTACCCAGTAGCCTTAATGCCCCTACACGACGTTCCAAATCAGAATGGTGATTGGGCAGCAAGTTCGGCCAGTGATGCTACAACGAATGCTGTTGACCTTTCCCCCTCATCACTCCATCCTACCAGTACCTGACCCTTTTCTGGCCAGGATTACATATACGGGTTCTGCGTCTAACTAGTCCTATATGACATCATATGTACCCTTCCAATACCCTAGTAAGATTCCTAGACCATCCGTTTTGTCCACCACCAAGATGCTATCCTCCACTAGAATACAAAATGATACATGGTAATTAAAGTGTTTGGCAGGTTGGATCCGATGGTCACAGACCCTTTCACCATATCCTACCCAACATCACACATCACAATCTCAATTACGAACATACATGTTGTTGATGCAATGCATGCAAAGTGGCAGATATTGGATGACATGTTATTTTCGAAATAAATATAGACAAGCAGCATCAATCAACATCATATGCATCAAATGCACCAAAATTCGATTAGGGTTCTGTTCCTCACCTGATAGTGTTGGTAATCGTTATCCACGCTAAAAAAATACGTGTTTGCAAGGTGTTCTCGAGACTATACAATACATGGGGTTATTTGTTATGAGTCCTACTTAATTCACTTTGGATTTCTTAAGTTTGGACCTTATCGATCGATGTATCAGTCGATATATTATCAGTTAGCTCATGGACCAATAAAATATCCAAACCTTCTGCCATTTTTCAATCGATATCATGGTCGGTATAGAGCATCGATCATAACATCGTCTGGCTAGCTCTCCGAGACCCTTCTGGAGTTTATTGGCAGATATACCAGACCCTACTATACAGTTCGCTGTGTCCACCACCTCCTCCTGATGGCCTCTTTTTTGCTAAGGAGTTAGGATTTCTTCTTTTGGTTCCATTCATTCCTTTGCTAGGCCAATGTAGACAGATGATGGGACACCTCTTAGGTCTAAGTACCTGTCACACCCCAATTTCACACTATTCTGAATGGTGTGATGAACCGTTAATAAACCAACGGTTCAATCAGGATCTCAAATAGGCTGTGTCCGTTTGCTTAAACCATACACATCCACAACCATAATCAGAATAAATAAACAATAGCGGAAGTCTTATATATTAAATGAACTGAGAATTCTAAGAGTGATAACATAAATAAAATATCCAATTATCTTTTATTGACTAAGACATAAATAAATAAAATAATCAATTACATTTTCTTTATAATCTAAACAAATCTAATAAAAAACGCATGAATTGCATTCACATGACGAATCATGCGACTCCATCATAACTTCAGCATCCATCGCCGCAGCATGTCCGTACATGGGAGCATTGATATAATCCTCTACAGTCGTACCTGCATCATTAACTAAAAGAAACATTCGATGTCGAAAGGGTGAGCACACATCACGGCTCAGTGAGCAAACAAAACAATGCAACAACACATATGCATGCATTCAATTCATATCTTTGGTCTGGTTCATAAGTTTGCAATGTGCTATAGAAAGGATAGGTGGCCGCCGCACCTCTATACACGAATGTGTGAAACTGCTCAACGGATCAAACACCATTGCCGCCCCCACATGCACCCACCATGGAATAGAGATAGAGCTAAAGTGCTTAGGACCGCACCGCATCACACTTCCC
This sequence comes from Protea cynaroides, assembly GCA_028583415.1. Classification (NCBI taxonomy): domain Eukaryota; kingdom Viridiplantae; phylum Streptophyta; class Magnoliopsida; order Proteales; family Proteaceae; genus Protea; species Protea cynaroides. Next base: position 58,879,886 of record CM053276.1, read on the forward strand.
CTGATGCTCTACCCATACCAACACGTAAGCCCCTGTTGGCGAGGGCTTGCAAACTGGGCTCGCAACTAACCAATCCTAATGTCAAACAGTGTATCCAAGGCCTCACCCCAGCATCCGTCAATACGTCCATAGAGATAGAGCTAAGGCCCCCTGGCAGAGTCAGAGACTACACGGTCCGAGACCACCTCCCCTGATGCCCTACGATGTAATAGTTCTGCTAAGGTAATGGCGATACGATGATGCAAGTGGACAAGACTTAAGTAGAGATAGAGCTAGAGTCTGGTGACCAGGATGAACCACAATGTCACGTCCTCCCCCTGATGCTCCACTCACATCAAGTACACTAACCACACATATACATTCACATGCCTATTCCTACCATCATCATCATTATCATGTTATAATAAATGAAATTAAATATGCATGAACAGTAATAACAGGAATAGGGGATGACATGTGATATGCACATTACAATCATACAATCATACAATCATAGAGTCATACATGGTATTGGACTCAATAAACGAAAACAGTTTATTATTAATCAATTAGTTTAGGTCTTGTTGCCTCACTTTTGATTAAGCGTAGATCCTCGTTCAAGCTTTATGAATTACTTTTAAATCACTATATATGTAAGACCCGTATCGAACTAACCCGGTCTTACCACCTTGAACCAGGTCTACCCATCATGGTCGAACCAAACGGATCAAGTGCGTGAAGGAGATCACGATCCTAGGTATTAAACTGACCCAAAAATACTAAAAATAGGGGGAGGGTCGCATACCCAGCAAGGGAGGGTCGGAACCCCCCAGTATAAAAGTCAGACCCCCAGTTTTATACCAAGGGTCAGACATTTTAAGAACCAGGGGTCGACGGGATCTCCGACCCCCCATCGACCCCGGGCAATCGGTAAAAACAGCACGAACCAAAAATTAGGAAACTTTCCTAATTTCAATGGGATTCCTTCCTAATCTCAATGGGACTTATTTTGGAAGTTTCTACTCTATAAATAGGACGTCCCTAAGCCTCTTTCACTCCTTTTAAAACCCTAATTGGATTGAGAGAAAGAGAAGAGAAGGAGAAGAGAAAGAGAAGAGAAGGAAAGTGGAGAAGAAGATTAAGGAGAAGGTTTCAGAGAAACAAGCCTAATTCTCAGGTATGGATACTATCCCCATGAAATTCTACAGACCTTAGGATAGATAGAGAAGAGGGAATGATCTAGGAGAAACCCAAATCATCCACCCATGGTTATATTTTCATGGAAAACCATGAGGAAAATCATGAAAACCATCTAGGTAAATGAACCACGGTTCTAGGCCATAGAACATGTGTGGAATGGATTGTAGAAGCAAGCCATAGGGCCCCAAACACGAAGAATGGACTATAGGATGAAAAATTGACTAAACCCACAGGGGGTCGCACGGGGGGTCGATGGCCAATCGACCTTACCAGACCCTGATCATCGACCCCCAGTGTTCGGGATGTCCAGAATAGGGGTGTCGCACCCAGGGTCGATGAAACCTCCGACCCTAGCATCGACCCCCAGTTAACAGTATGCTTTTTAAAATCAGAATTAATTCTAATTAAATTCTATCGGCTTGGTTAGGTCTTCTAGTGATATAATATCAATATATAGTTGATTCTTAAAGCTTAAAAGAGGACCTACGATCAAGTAAAGGTGGGGGAACAAGACCTAAACTAATTGGTTAATAATAAACTATTTTTATTCTTGAGTCCAATGCCATGAATGATTTTATGCGTGTATGATTGTTATGTGCATTCAACATGTCATCCAATATTTCTATTATTACTGTTCCTGCATATTTATTTATTGTTTATGATAATGATGATGATGATGATGATAGGAATAGGCATGTGGATGTATGTGTGTGACTGGTGTGCTTGATGCGAGCGAGTATCAGGGGGAGGTGTCATAGGTGGGGCCTCAGCACTCTAGCTCTATCTCTAACTCAAGTCTTGTCCACTGACATCGTCGTATCGCCATTACCTTAGCAGAACTATTACATCATAGGATATGAGGGGAGGTGGTCTCGGACCGTGTAGTCTCTGACTCTGCCGGGGGGCCTTAGCCCTATCTCTATGGACGTATTGAGGGATGCTGGGGTGAGGCCTTGGATACACTGATTGGCATTAGGATTGGTTAGTTGCGAGCCCAGTTTGTGAGCCCTCGCCAGCAGGGGCTTACGTGTTGGTATGGGCAACGGGTACAACAATAAACGTGACCTTTGTGTGTACATTGTCCATGGTTGGGTGCATGTGAGTCGACAATAAACGTTACCTTTGGGCAGCTTCACACACTTGTGTATAGAGGTGCGACGTCAATAAACGTGATCTTTGGCCACCTATCCTTTCTATAGCACATTGCAAACTTATTTATCAGACCAAAGATATGAATTGAATGCATGCATATGTTTGTTGCATTATTTTGTTTGCTCACTGAACCATGATGTGTGCTCACCCTCTCGACGTCGAATATTTTTAGTTGATGATGCAGGTACCACAGTTGCAGATTATATAAATGATTCGGTGTATGCGTGTGTTGCTACAATGGAGGTTGAAGACTTAGAGGATACGCATGACCCCTCATGCGAGTGCAACTCATGCGTGTTCTATTAGGATTTTATTTGGAATTATAAAAGATGTAATTGATATTTTATTTATTTATATCTCAGTTGATACAATAATAATTTGATATTTTTAATTATGAATATTACATTTAGAATGCTCAGTTCATTTACTATAAGACTTCCGCTATTGTGTATTTATTCTGATTATGGTTGTGGATGTGCATGGTTTTATTTTTAATGGATACCGCCTATTAGAGATCCTGGTTGAACCGTTGGTTTATAGCGGTTCATCACACCGTTCTGAATGGTACAAAAATGGGGTGTGACAACTTGGTATCAGAGCATCTCAGACTTTATCTGTGAAACCATATACTTCCACAAAAAGGGTGTGAACTGAGATAGGATAAAAATATAAAAGACATAATAATAACACACCATAAGCATCTGTGTTGTTTGAGACTAAACTGAAAGAGAATAATGCATCTATTAAATGAGAAACAAATATATATACAACCAAAAGGAAGAACAAACGTTTATATATATAATTAAAGCAGAGTACAGTCCACAGTCCGGACAGTTACTCTGAAGTACAAAAAGAAAAATAAAAGGAGTACATCAAGAAGCTGGAGGTGAGGGGGGAAGTGGTGCCTCACGGTCTCTATCATAGTCCTCAGCGTAGACCCTGGTCAACCAAGCTAGCTGAGTCTGGCTCTGGAGACTAGCTGTGAGATCAACCACCCGCTGGTCAATCACACGCTGAGCCTCTAGAAGCTCTCCCATCCTCAGGTCAGACATACGCTGAGCCTCTCGTATCTCGTGTAATATCCTCATCATGTCATCAGATGGAGTATATGAAGGACCAGCTACATGCGAAGGACCAGCTGAAGAAGACGGACCAGCTCCAGTAGCATGAGTAGGTGATGGAGGGGGTATGGCATCTACATCCATGTACAGTCGATCATCATCATCCCCAGGAACCCCTGCTCTAGCGGCTGCTGCTGCGGCCTCAGCATCAGCCATCTCCACTCGAGTGCGAGGGCGCACCATCGCGTTCCTCTCTTCATCACTGACCTGGGCATCCCGCATGCCCATCTTGCAAATAGCCTCCCAAACCAGAGGCGATGAGAAGGATTTCTCCTGAATCTTCTCATCCACTAAGTCAACCCCCAGGCGGGTAAGCAAGGTAGTGATTATGAGTCCGTAAGGAAGGTTGCTAGTGTGACTGGGCAACGTGGCACTGATCATGGTACGCATGATGATGTATGGAAGGTAGACGGACTGCCTAGTGCATATACAGTATAATAGATACTGGGTCAACTAGGAGATCCTCTCGTAATGACCACTTTGCGGTATCAGGTTATGCTGAATGATCTTGCAATATACCTATGGATCTGAGCACAGACAACTCGCTTTCATCTACCAGCGATTAGGTTGGATGAGCTGGCTATCGATCTCAGCCCTCATCTGTAGAGAAAAGGACTGGGGCTCTCCAGGAGCACAGAATACCATGGGGCCAGCATAGGAAATGCCCAACAAGTCGGCCAGCTACCAATAATCAAATGAAACATCAACCCCCTTGATGTAGCTCGTGATGCGAAGCTCATCACCCCTCTCCACATCATTTTAATCTCCCACCACCTGGAGATTATAGTAGAACTGGCGTACCAAGTCAGGACTGGTACATGCATCATAAGTGATGACAGGGAGTCATCCCATATCACCAAAGGCTCTCTCTACATTGAACAAGGCTAAGTCAGCCAAGTCCACTTTACGGCCTCCCTCTACCTTCGTGCGAGTGTAGTGGGCATACTGTGCCTCAGCTTCATTGGTACGGAAGTGAAGACAGTCGCGAACTCTGGGTACCTTGGTATGAGCCATAGTATCTGCAAATAAGAAAGAAAAACAAATAATGGGTTAGTAAAGAGGAAAAACCCAAGATTTCAACGTAATAACGAGGTAAATAGGTCAAAAACCTCACTTTTCACCCATACACGTGGGCAAGAGGACTTACATAGATCCTAAACTATCTTGTGAGACTCAAACAGTCGGAAATTTCAACTAATTAGATTAAATTGCAAGAAATTTCAAGAAATTCAAAATTTTGACAAAATTAGGGCAAACAAGTGAAAATTTCGAGTTTCTCGATAACCAACCGATGAAACTCAAATATTTTTGAGGGCTTTCGTTCCTCGAGTCACCAACAACAAAAGCCCCCAATAAAAATCGAATTTTTATGGTTGAGAAAAGTTTAATTTGAAAAATACGAGATAAACGAGTAAAAACCTAGGTTAAGAACCCTAAAAACATAAAAAGGTAGAAGAAATACCTGTAGTGGAGGTGTAGACGACAAAATGAGGAGTGCAAACCACCAATGGATCGGAATGGGCACTGTAGCAATTCAGAGGGACGAGCTAAGTCAAAGCGGAGAAGAAAGAATGAGAAATGGACTTTGAATCGGACTTAAAAATCAGATTTTTTGTCCGGGGGTCGGAAAATTCGATTAAAACAATCGACCCCCGCATCGACCCCCGACTCTCGGGAACCTGACAGAGAACCAGGGGTTGCACCCTAGGTCGGACATACTCCGACCCCCCCATCGACCCCCGGCTCTCCGGAAGAATGGGTGATTTCCCAGGGTCGAATACTGAGGGTCGGACACCCATCGACCCCCACCATCGACCCTACAGTGAAAACACAGCATTTTCGACAGAATGATTTGAGAAATTTGAAATTTGCATTTGTTAGTGGATTTAAAATATGAGAATGAAGTATTTAATGATTGTCTCTCGTGTTCAATGATTTTAGGCAATTCTACTAGTAGATTAATTAATGGCGAGACACAGAGCAACCAGATAGAGCCGTAACTCTATCCCACCACCACCACCTGTGGGGGAAGATAACCAGACATACCCGAAAACACAGGGGAACATGAACACGGCACCGTCCGTCATAAATGGGCAGGCAAATCCTACCAATCTGCCAGCTCCACCTACAGACTTGGCCACAGTCGTAATAAACTTGGCCCAACAGCTGCAACAGATGCAACATGCACAAGCTACTATCCAAGCTGCCATAGGCATAACTCTTCCAGCTGCACAAATACCTCCAATGCCAGCTGGACAGGCAAGCACAACATCCGGGGGAAGTAACACAGTACCCCACGCACCTTACACTCCTATCATGCAGGCTCAAGTACCGAATCCTAAAATAGCTCAAGGTGGATATCAATACCAACCACCTATATATGGAGCGTATGTCCCACAGCCACTAGACCACTCCAGACTGGTGGAGCATTTTCTGAAATTAAAGCCCAGAGAATTCAATGGCAAGCCAACAGATCCTTTATGGCCGGCACACTGGGTTGACGAAATGGAAAGAAACTTTATGATGATGACATTAAATTAAGAAGAGAAAGTGTTGTGTGCCACCTTTATGCTGAAAGGAGATGCACACCATTGGTGGAGGTCTACCAGGACGTATTTACTTACAAAGCATGCCCAACTGACTTGGGATATTTATAAAGAGACGTTCTTTGAGAAGTACTTTCCAAGAAGTTTCAGAGATTCTATGGAAAGAGAGTTCCTGAGTTTATATCAGGGACAGATGATCGTGGATGCGTATCAACAGCGTTATGAAGAGCTGTTCTTCTTTGCACCCACTAGTGTGCAAGAGGAAAACACAAAGACCCAAAGGTTCGTCATTGGACTTAGGGGAAGCATCCGCAAGCATGTTCTGGGACATGAAAAGAAAATCTATAATGAAGCAGCACAAATTGCTCGAGTTATAGAATCGATCCAAAAGGAGAGTTATTTCATGCAAAACAGAGGGATAAAAAGGCCAGCTGGAAATTCTTATAACGAAGGGAATAACAAGACATTCAAACCCTTCCGTGCTGTCTTTACTTCATCAATTATATCCGGTATAATCTTCAATGCAGCAAACATATTGGAAAATCGATGAATGAACCCTTGGTTGGCTGATCCATCTGTTGTTTCTATCACATACTGCACATTGCCGTGATTGAATACCATTCCAGTAGTACAGATTGCTGCAGTTGTGCTAACCTCTCCTTGAGATTTTATCATTGCCTTTCTGCTCAACGCATCCGCTACTACATTAGCCTTTCCCCAGATGATACTGGATATCACAATCATAGTCTTTCAATAGTTCCAGCCATCTTCTTTGTCTCATATTCAACTCCTTTTGATTAAATAAATAAGTAAAACTTTTATGGTCCGATTTAATCTGGAACTTCTCTCCGTATAGGTAATGTCTCCATATCTTGACAGCATGTACTACTGCCGCTAACTCCAAATCATGAGTGGGATAATTTTTCTCATGTGTCTTTAACTGTCTTGAGGCATAAGCAATTACTTGTTCTCCTTGCATAAGCACACATCCTAATCCCAGTCCTGACGCATCAGTGTATAGGGTAAATGGCTGTCCGGGAACAGGAATAGTCAAAATCGAAGCGGATATCAATCTAGTCTTCAAGGTTTGGAAGCTCTTCTAGCATTTATCCGTCCACACAAACTTTTCACCTTTCTTAGTCAGACTAGTGAGAGGTACGGCAATCCAGGAATAGTCTTCCACAAATCGCCGATAATAACCAGCGAGACCCAGAAAACTTCTAATTTCTGCAACGCTCTTTGGTACTTCCCACTTTTTAATAGCCTCGATCTTGCTGGGATCCACTTTGATTCCTTCAGTGGATACTACATGGCCTAGGAAGGCGACTTCACTTAGCCAAAACTCACATTTGGTAAATTTGGCATATAGCTTCTCTTTCCTTAAACGCTGTAGAGTGGCGTTTAGATTCTTAATATGGGTTTCCTTGTCCTTGGAATACACCAATATATCATCAATAAATACAATAACCGACGTATCCAACATATCGTGGAAAACCCGGTTCATAAGTTCCATGAAAGTTGCTGGTGCGTTTGTTAATCCAAAAGACATGACCAAGAATTCATAATGTCCATATCTGGTTCTGAAAGCTGTCTTAGGAATATCACCTTCTTTAATCTTCAACTGATGGTAGCCTGACCGAAGATCGATCTTAGAAAATACTTTTGCTCCTTGCAACTGATCGAATAAGTCATCGATCCGAGGTAGTGGATATCGATTCTTGATTGTCAGTTTGTTCAGCTCCCGATAGTCGATACATAATCGCATGCTACCGTCCTTCTTCTTTATGAATAATACTGGCGCACCCCATGGTGATATACTGGGTCGAATATAACCCTTGTCCAATAGTTCTTGTAGTTGTACTTTCAATTCCTTTAGTTCTGTAGGAGCCATTCGATAAGATGCTTTTGATACTGGTGCGGCTCCAAGTATAAGATCTATCACAAACTCTGTGGCTCGGACGGGTGGTAATCCTAGTAGTTCCTTAGGAAATACGTCGGGGTAGTCCCGCACGACATCAATATCTTCCATCCATAGTGCTTCTTTGGTGAGGTCGACCACTGATACTAGATATCCGACTGCTCCCTTCTCAAGGCACTTCTTAGCCTTTAGTGCTGAGAGTATGAGCTTGCGTTTACGGGGAAGTTTGGTTCCCGCAAAACTGAATTCTGCTCCTTCTTTGTCTTCAAATGTTAGCTTCTTTTCGACGCATAATAGGTTCACAGAATGCCGATGTAAGATCCGTATCAAACTAACCCGGTCTTACCACCTTGAATCAGGTTTACCCATCATGGTCGAGTCAAGTGGACCAAGGGCGTGATGGAGATCGAGATCCCAGGTATAATATCGACCCAAAAACACTTAATTTTAGGGGAGGGTCGCATACCCAGCCAAGTAGGGTCGGACCTCCCAAAACAGAATGTCAGACCCTCAGATTTTAAGGGAGGGTCGGACAGCTTAAGACCCTAGGGTCGACGGGATCATCGACCCTCCCATCGACCCTCGGTTTCTGACAAATATAGAAATTAGGAAATTTCTATATTTTTCGATTGGGATTCTTTCCAAATCTCAATGGGACTTATTTAGGATGTTCCTAGTCTATTTAAAGGACGTCCCTAAGCCACTTTCACTCCTTTCACAACCCTAATTGAATTGAGAGAAAGAGAGGAGAAGGAAAAGTGGAAGAAAGAAGACAAGGAGGAAGATTTAGCAAAAGTATTCGGGAAGTCCAGAAAGAGGGGAGGGTCGATAGACCCATCGACCCTAGCATCGACCCTCAGTTGACAGAATGGTTTTAAATTCTGAATTAATTCTAATTAAATTCTATCGACTTTGTTAGGTTTGCTAGCAATATAATAACGTTATAACGGTGATTCTAAAGCTTGGAAAAGTATCTTTTAGCAAGCTAAGGTGAGGAACCTTAACTCCAAACTAAATTGGTTAATAATAAACTGTTTTCTATTTCTTGAGTCCTATGCTATGTTTGATTCTATGCGAATATGTTTGTAATGTGCATACAGCATGCCATCCAATATTTCTATTACTTGTTCATGCATATTTACTTTATTGTTTATAACATGATGATGATGATGATGATAGGAATAGGCATGTGCTTGTATGTGTGTGGTTGATGTACTTGATGCGAGCGAGTATCAGGGGAGGTGTGATGAGAACGTTAATAAACGTTAACCTTTGGCGGGTATTCCGGAGGGATGCTTTGGGGTGAGGCCTTGGATACACTGTTTGGCATTAGGATTGGTTAGTAGCGAGCCCAGTTTGCAAGCCCTCGCTAACAGGGGCTTACGTGTTGGTATAGCATTATATAGTAATAAACGTTAACCTTTGTTGTATAATGTTATGGTAGGGTAGATGGGGACGACGATAAACGTTAACCTTAGGGCGGGCTTCCACACCCTGTCTATAGAGGCGGTGTCAATAAACGTTAACCTTTGACCACCCAACCTTTCTATTGCACATTGCAAACTATAAACCATACCAAAGATATAAATTGATTTTTTTTCATGCATATGTATTGTTGCATTGTTTTGGCTACTCACTGAGCCGTGTTGTGTGCTCACCCCTCGACGTCGAATATTTTTAGTTGATGATGCAGGTTACACAGTCGAAGATTATATGAACGCGTCTGCGTACGGGAATATCGCAGCAGTGGAAGCTGGAGCTGAAGAGTATATACATGACACCTCTTGCGAGTGTGACTCATGTGTATTTGATTAGCTATTTTATAGGTTTCTTTGGATTTATAAAGACTTGTATTTGATATTTACATAAGTATGTCCCAGTTGAAACAAAATAATTTACTATTTAATTAATGGTATCATCTTAGTTCTCAGTTCATTTATTTATAAACTTTCTGCTATTGTGTATTACTCTGATTATGATTATGGATGTGTGGGAGTTTGGATAACGCGGGGATAGTCTATTCGAGATCCTGGTTGAACTGTTGGTTATTTAACGGTTCATCACACCATTCTGAACAGTGCAGAATTGGGGTGTGACAGCCGAGCTAACCAGTCCATTCCCAAGATGACGTCAAAGTCTGCCATCCCAAGTTGGATCAAGGTTGCATCTAAGGTTTTCTCGCCAATGAGAACTGGACATGGCCCATAAATTTTTTCTAATTCCACTTTTAACCCCATCGGTGACCGTACAAGTAGTTTGTAGTCTAATGTTTTGATGGATAAATTCAGCTTCTTTCCAAATGACACAGATATAAAAGAATGAGTAGCTCCTGAGTCGAAGAGTACTCTGGCGGGTATGTCATTTATAGGTACGATACCTGTGATTTATTTTAACTTAGTCTACATTCTCACACAATGTAATACAACTTAAAAGGTTTCAGTCATACCTGTGACCACATCGGGTGATGCGGCAGCATCCTCGGATGTAACAGTATAACCTCGTCCTTGATGTAGCTGATTCCTGGGCTTGGGACACTCCCTTGCCATATGCCCCGCTTGGTTACAGTTAAAACATTTTGGGCCTTCAGTATTTGGCTTGGGCTGATGTTGGGCTATTGGGGTAGTCTTGGGTGCAGTAGTAAAGCCTTGAGCACGGAAGGGTTTGAATGTCTTATTATTCCCTCCGTTATAAGCATTTCCAGCTGGCCTTTTCATACCTCTGTTCTGCGTAAAATTGCTCTCCTTCTGGCTCTATTCTATAACTCGAGCAATTTGCACAGCTTCATTATATATTTTCTTTTCCAAACCTAGAACATGCTCTCTGATGCTCCCTCTAAATCCCGTGACAAACCTACGGGTCTTAGTGTCTTCTTCTTGCATGCTGAGTAGTGCAAAGAAAAACAGCTCCTCAAAACGCTATTGATATGCATCCATGGACATCTGTCCCTGATATAAACTCAGGAAATCCTTCTCCATAGAATCTTTGAATCTTCGGGGAAAGTACTTCTCGAAGAAAGCTTCTTTATATATAGCCCAGGTCAATAGAGCGTGCTTGGTCAATAGGTAGGCCCTAGTAGATTTCCACCAATGATGTGCATCACCTTTTAGCATGAAGGTGGCACATAATACCTTCTCTTCTTCTGTAATAGTCATCATCAGAAAATTTCTCTCCATTTTGTCGATCCAGTGTGCCGGCCAGAGCGGATCAGACGATTTTCCGTTAAACTCCTTGGGCTTCATCTTTGAGAATCGCTCCACCAGTCGGGAGTGGTCCATTTGATTCTGAGGGTATGCCCCAAACATAGGTTGTGGATACTAGTAATTAACTTGAACTGCTACAGGACCTGGTACTGGAATCTATGCAGCTGGTGGTTGAGGTGTTTGAGGTGCTGGGTGGCTACCCACCGGTGCTGCACTTGTTTGTCTAGTCGGCATTGGTGTAGCATGTGCTGCCTGAAACATAATTCTCATTGCTGCTTGCATTTGAGCCTGTGCTCGTTGCATTTCCTGCAGCTGTTGCGCTAGGTTTATAACCACGGTTGTCAGCTCCGGTGGTGGAGGTGGCAAATTTGTAGGATTTTCCTGACCCTGGTTTACTGGTGGTGCAACCCACGGATTACCTTGTACATATATATTTTCTTGACTGGCTTCCTCTACGGGTGGTGGTGGTGGAACTGCGTTTTGGCTCTGTCTGGTTACTCTACGCCCAGCCATGTTTTCCTTCTGATAATGGTGAAGCCTGAAAATCATTAAAATACGTGAGGCAATCATTTATACTTCATGTAGATACGCTAACCGATGTTATTTTCAAAATTTTTAGATCATTCTGTGAAAAATACAGTCTTTTCTATGTAGGGTCGATGGTGGGGGTCGATGGTATGTTCGACCCTCAGTGTCCGACCGGGGGAAATCACTTATTTTTTCCGAGAGTTGGGGGTCGATATGGGGGTCGATGGGTGTCCGACCCCCAGGTGCGACCACTGGTTCTCTGGTAGATTACCGAGAGACGTGGGTCGATATGGGGGTCGATGGTCTTGGTCGAATTCTCCGACCCCAGGACCAAAAATTAGATTTTTAAGGTCCGATTCTGAGTTCATTTTTCATTCTTCCTCCTTCGTTTCGACTCGTCTCTTTTCCCTGAGTTGCTACAGTGCCAACTCTGCTACATTGGTCATTTGGGTTCCTTGTTTCGACGTCTACACCTTCCCTACAGGCATGTATCGTACCTTTACCTGTTTTTAGGTTCACTTTTCTAGGTTTTTACCCGTATATCTCATTTTCTTCAAATTAAACTTTTTCCAGCTGTAAAAATTCAATTTTTATTGGGGATTTTGTTATTGGTGACTCAAGGAACGAAAGCCCTCAAAAATATTTGGGTTTCATCGGTTGGTTATCGAGAAACTCGAATTTTGCTCTTTTTGCCCTAATTTGTCAAAATTTTCGATTTCTTGCAATTTCTTCAAATTTGATTCCATTAGCTAGGATTTCCTACTGTGTGAGTGTTGCAGGATATGTTAGAACCTACGTAAGTCCTCCTGCCCATGTGTATGGGTGAAAAGTGAGGCTTTTGGCCCACTTACGTCGTTATAATGTCCAAATTTTGGATTTTCTATCCTACTAACATATTATCTGTTTTTCTTTCTTATTTGTAGATACCATGGCTCGTACCAAAGTACCCAAAGTTCACGATCCTCTTCGTTTTCGTTTCAACGAAGCCGAGGCACAGTATGCCCACTACGCTCACAAGAAATTAAAGGGAGGTCGTAAGGTGAACTTGGCTGAGTTAGCCCTGTTCGATGTGGAGAGAGCATTTGGTGATATGGGATGGCTCCCTGTCATCACTTACGATGCGTGTACCCATTCGGATTTGGTATGCCAGTTCTATTGTAACCTCCAGGTGGTGGGGGATTACAATGATGTTGAGAGGGGTGATGAGCAGCGCATCACGAGTTACGTCAAGGGGGTTGACATCTCATTCGATTATCGGTAGCTGGCCGACCTACTGGGCATTTCCTATGCTGGCCCCATGGTTTTCTATGCCCCTGGAGAGCCCCAGTTCTTCTCTCTTCAGATGAGGGCCGAGATCGATAGTCAGCTCATCCGACCTGATTGCTGGCAGATGAGAGCGTACTATCTGTGTTCTGATCCACGGGTATACTGCAAGATCATTCAGCATAACCTGATACCACAGAGTGGTCATTACGAGAGGGTCTCCCAGCTAACCCAATATCTCCTATATTGTATATGCACTAGGCAGCCTGTCTGCCTTCCATACATCATTATGCGTACTATGATCAGTGCCACGTTGCCCAGTCACACCGGCAACCTTCCTTACGGACGCATGATCACTACCTTGCTTACCCGCCTGGGGGTTGACTTAGTGGATGAGAAGATTCAGGAGAAGTCCTTCTCATCGCCTCTAGATTGGGAGGCTATTTGCAAGATGGGCATGCGGGATGCTCAGGTCAGTGATGAGGAGAGGAACGCAATGGTGCGCCCTCGCACTCCCGTAGAGATAGTCGACGCCGAGGCGCAGCGGCGGCCGCTTGGAGTTCATAGGGAGCCTGCTGATGATGATGACCGTCTGTACATGGATGTGGACTCCATACCACCTCCTTCACCTACACATGCTGCTAGAGCTAGTACTTCTTACGCGGTTGGTCCCTCACATGCGGCTGGTCCTTCATACCCACCTTCTGATATGATGGGGATATTGCATGAGATCAGAGAGGCTCAGCGCAGATCTAATCTGAGCATGGGGGAGTTACTAGACGCTCAGCGTGTGAGAGTGGATGAGCTACTAGACGCCCAGCGCATATCAGACATGAGGATGGGAGAGCTCATAGATGCTCAGCGCCGGTCAGATATGTGGATGGAGGAGCTTTTGGGTGCTTAGTGCAGGACTGATCAGCGGGTAGCTGATCTTACAGCTAGTCTTCAGACGACCCAGACTCAGATAGCCTGGTTGACTAGAGTTTACGCTGAGGATTATGACAGAGATCGTGAGGCACCGCCTCCTCCTTCACCTCCAGCTTCATGATTGTATTTATTTCTTTTCATTGTACTACAGAGTAACTGTCCGGGTTGTGGACTGTACTCTGCTTTAGCTATTTATATACATTTGTTTCTCTCTCATTGTATTTAATATTGTTCCCCCTTTAATAGATGCATTATTCTCTTTTCAAATTTGGTCTCAAACATCACTTGTGCTTAGAGTGTGTTAATATTATAGTTTTTACTTTTATCCTATCTCAGTTCACAATTTGACATGAAAGTATGCTAGGTTAGCGGACACGGCCTGAGATGCTCTGATACCAAGTTGTCACACCCCAATTTCGTACTATTCAGAATGGTGTGATGAACCGCTAGCAAACCAACGGTTCAACCAGGTTCTCGGACAGACGATATCCGTTTTATCTAAATCTCATACATCCACATTCATGATCAGAATAAATACACAATAGCAGAAGTCTTATAGTAGAATGAACTGAGAATCTACTGTGATATTAATATTTAAATAGCAAATTATTCTGTGTCAACTAAGACATAAATAAATATCAAATACATGTCTTTACTAAATCCAAATAATGAAAATAACATCTAATCGAATACACATGAGTTGCACTTGCAAGAGGAGTCATGCGTATCCACTTCATCTTCAACTTCCATCACCGCCATGTGCCCATACACTGGAGCATTGACATAAGCTTCGATGGTAGTACCTGCATCATCAACTAAAAATATTCGACGTCGAGGGGGTGAGCATACATCATGGCTCAGTGAGCAAACAAAACAATGCAACAATACATATGCATGCAATCAATTCATATCTTTGGTCTGGTTTAAAGTTTGCAATATGCAATAGAAAGGTTTGGATGGTCAAAGATTAACGTTTATTAACCCCTCTTCTATACACAAGTGTGTGACGCCGCCCGAAGGTAACGTTTATCGTCGACTCATAAGCACCCAATTCATGAACATTGTACAACAAAGGTTAACGTTTATTGCTGTACAGTGCCATACCAACACGTAAGCCCCTGTTGGCGAGGGCTTGCAAACTGGGCTCGCAACTAACCAATCCTAATGCCAAATAGTGTATCCAAGGCCTCACCCCAGCATCCCTCAGAACGTCCATAGAGATAGAGCAAAGGCCCCCCGGTAGAGTCAGAGACTACAAGGACTGAGACCACCTCCCCTGATACTCTACGACGTAATAGTTCTGCTAAAGTAATGGCGATATGACGATGCTAATGCACAAGACTTGAGTTAGAGATAGAGCTAAAGTGCTGAGGCCCAGCCTATGACACCCCCCTGATACTCGCTCGCATCAAGTACACCAACCACACACATACATTCACATGCCTATTCCTATCATCATCATCATTATCATGTTATAAACAATAAAGTAAATATGCATGAACAATAAATAGAAATATCGGATGACATGTTGAATGCACATTACAAGCATGTTCGCATAGAATCAAGCATAACATTGGACTCAAGAAATAAAATAGTTTATTATTAACCAATTAGTTAAGAGTCTTGTTTCCTCACCTTAGCTTGCTAGTAGATCCTCTTTCAAGCTTTAAAATCACTTTTATATTGTTATTATATTGCTAGAAGACCTAACAACGTCTATAAAATTTAATTAGAACTAATTCTGAATTTAAAAACCCTGATGTTAACTGGGGGTCGGAGCTAGGGTCTGAGTTATGATCGACGCTGGGTGCGACCACCCCTATTCTGGGCTTCCCGAACACTGGGGGTCGATGCTCAGGGTCTGGTAGGGTCGATTGACCATCGACCCCCCATGCGACCCCCTGTGGGTTTTGTCAATTTTTCTTCCTTCAGCCCATTCTTCGTGTTTAGGGTCCTATGGCTTGCTCCTATAGTCCATTCCACACATGTTCTATGGCCTAGAACCATGATTCATTCACCTATATGGCTTTCATGATTTCCCCCATGGTTTTCCATGAAAACCTAACCATGGGTTGATGGTTTGGGTTTCTCCAGGATCATACCCTCTTCATTATCTACTATAAGGTCTTTAGAAATTCATGGAAATAGTATCCATACCTGAGAAGATTACTCCTTCTCTGCAACTCTTCTCCTTTTGCTTTCTTCTCTTCTTTCCTTTTCTTCTTCTTCTCTTCCTTCTCTTATCTTTCTCTCAATTCAATTAGGGTTCTAAAAGGAGTGAAAGAGGCTTAGGGACGTCCTATTTATAGAGTAGAAACTCTTAAAATAAGTCCCATTGAGATTAGGAAGGAATCCCATTGAAATTAGGAAAGTTTCCTAATTTCTGTTTTTACCGAGCATCGAGGGTCGATAGGGGGTCGCAGATCCCGTCGACCCCTAGTCCTTAAAATGTCCGACCCCCCATATAAAACTGGGGGTCTGACTTCTATACTGGGGGGGGGTCCGACCCTCCCTTGCTGGGTATGCGACCCTCCCCTTATTTAAGTGTTTTTGGGTCAGTTTAATACCTGGGATCGTGATCTCCTTCACGCACTTGGTCCATTTGACTCAACCATGATGGGTAGACCTGGTTCAAGGTGGTAAGACCGGGTTAGTTTGATACGGGTCTTACAACAATAATTTGATATTTTTAATTATGATTATTACATTTAGAATGCTCAGTTCATTTACTATAAGACTTCCGCTATTGTGTATTTATTCTGATTATGGTTGTGGATGTGCATGGTTTTATTTTTAATGGATACCGCCTATTAGAGATCCTGGTTGAATCGTTGGTTTATAGCGGTTCATCACACCGTTCTGAATGGTGTAGAAATGGGGTGTGATAAGAAAGATTTAACAAGTCGATAGATTTTAATTAGAATTAATTTCAATATATTTTAAACTAACTGAAATCATAGGGTCGCAGGTAGGGTAGCACCTAGGGTAGCAATTTTCTGCGACCCTAGGGTGTAGGGTCAGACGTGGGGTCGGATACCATTCGACCCTACGGGCGACCACACCCTCCCTGGGACTTCCCGAGGGCATGTGGTTGATCCTGTGATCTCGTAGGTCCATTCTAAGATTGTTTTATGACTCATAGCTATGATTTTTACACACTTTCCATTGCCTATGATGATTACTTCCATGGATTCCTTTGGAACTCGTCCATGGATGGATGATTTGGGTTTCTCTTAATCCTACTTCTTCATAATCTATTCTAGGCTCTTAATTTATAAAGAGAATTAGGTTCATACCTGAAGTTGGCTGAGATTCAGAGGTTTCTCTGAACTTCCTCCTCTTCCTTAGTCTTTTCTTCAATTTTCCTTCTCTTCTTCTTTTCTTTTTCTTTCTCTTTCTCTCACTTTCAATTAGGGTTCTAAAAGGAGAGAAAGAGGCTACAGAACGTCCTATTTATAGAGAAAAACCCTCCAAAATAAGTCCCATCGAGTTTAGGAAAGAACCCCTTTTGAATTAGGAAGGTTTCCTAATTTACGGTTTTTGTCTGTCATCGTAGGGTCGGACGTAGGGTCGCAGAATCCATCGACCCTATGTTATTCTAGTTATGCGACCCTTCGACTAGAAAGTCATGGGTTAGACTTCTATTGAGGTGGGGTCGACCCTACCTGTTTAGGCATGCGACCCTACCCTCACATTTACTGTTTTTGGGTTAGACTCATACCTGATTTTGTGATTTTCTTCACGCACTTGGTCCACTTGGCTCGACCATGATAGGTAGACCTGGTACAAGGTGGTAAGACCGGTTAGATCAATACTGGTCTTACAACTCCCCCCTTTTATTACAAATTTCATCCTCAAAATTTGTACATACCTTCCGAGTCGAAAAGGTGAGGATATTGCTTCCGCATAGCATTCTCTTCTTCCCACGTGATCTCTTCTATATCTCGGCTCCTCCAGGTGACTTTAACATAGTATATGTCACGGTTGTGTACGTTGAACCTTTCGACTAGTGATTTCAGTTGGTGCTACATCGAATGTCAAATCATCAATTAGATCTAGTGGATCCGCTGTCAAAACATGCGTTGGATCTCTGACGTACTTCTTTAATAATGAGATATGAAATACATCATGCACACTTGACATAGATGGTGGTAGTGCTAACTGATAAGCCACTTTTCCACGTTTAGCTAGAATCTCATATGGCCCGACATATCTCGAACTTAGCTTCTCTTTCTGTCCAAATCGTTTTAAACCTCGCATAGGTGATACTTTCAAGAATACCTTATCACCTATGACAAATTCAAGGTCTCTGCGTCGAGTATCTGCATACTGTTTTTGACGATTTTGAGCTGTTCTAACTCTTTCCTTGATAATGTTGACTACTCGACAAGTCTCTTCAATAAATTCTGGTCCAACGATGCTACGTTCACCAACTTCATCCAGAATAAAGGAGTTCGACACTTCCTTCCATACAGTGCTTCATAGGGTGACATCTGTATAGTAGCCTGATAGCTGTTGTTATAGGCGAACTCGATCAATGGTAGTTTCTCATCCCATGATCCTTTAAAATCAATTACATAGGCTCGAAGCATGTCTTCTAAAATCTGAATGGTACGCTCTGACTGTCCGTCTGTCCGAGGAAGGAATGCAGTACTGAACTTCAACGTCATACCCATAGCCTTTTGCAATCCTTCCCAAAACTTTGAAGTAAAGCGTGGGTCTCTATCGAACACAATGCTTTCAGGTACACAATGTAATCTGACAATGTTATCCACATATAACTTGGCTAACCTCTCCAAGGTATACTATGGTCGTATAGCTATAAAGCGAGCTGCCTTAGTTAGACGATCTACAATCACCCAGATCGCGTCAACTACTCGAGGTGTCAATGGTAATCCGATGACGAAGTCCATAGTGATGCAGTCCCATTTTCATGCTGGTTCTGGCAGCGACTGCACCAGTCCTGCAGGTGTTTGTCGTTCAGCCTTCACCCTCTGACAATTTAGGCATTGAGACACGAATTTTGCTACATCTGCTTTCATTCCTCTCCACCAATATAATTTCTTCAAATCATGATACATCTTTGTACTTCTAAGATGTACCGAATAGGCGGTGGTGTGAGCTTCCTTCATTAGTTGGTGTCTAATGTCTAAATTTTTTGTTTCAGGAACACATACTCTTCCTTTGTACTTCAGTACCTATTCATCATCTAAGGTGAACTCAGGAATAGTCCTACCTTTTTCGATGTCTTCTTGTACCGTTCTTAGATAAGGGTCTGATTTAATAGCTTCTTTCACTTCATCAATTATATCAGGTACAATCTTCAACGTTGCGAACATATTTGAAAACCGATGAATAAACCCTTGGTTGGTTGATTCACCCGGTGCATCTATCACAAACTGCTCATTACCGTAATTGAACACTTTTCCTGTGGTACACATTGCTGCAGTTGTGTTAACCTCTCCTTGAGATTTTATCATTGCTTTTCTGCTTAGCGCATCAGCAACTACATTAGCCTTTCCTGGATGATACTGGATATTACAATCATAATCCTTCAATAATTCCAGCCATCTTCTTTGTCTCATGTTCTACTCCTTCTGATTAAAAAGGTAAGTGAGACTCTTATGATCTGATTTAATCTGAAATTTCTCTCCATACAAATAATGTCTCCATATCTTGTCAGCATGTACTACTGCCGCTAATTCCAAGTCATGAGTGGGATAGTTCTTCTCATGTGTCTTCAGTTGTCTTGAAGCATACGTAATTACTTGTTCTCCTTGCATAAGTACACATCCTAAACCCAATCCTGACGCATCAGTGTACAAGATAAATGGCTGTCCTGGAATAGGAATAGTCAAGATCGAAGCAGATATCAATCTAGCCTTCAATGTTTGGAAACTTTTCTCACATTTATCAGTCTAAACAAACTTTTCTCCTTTCTTAGTCAAACTGGTGAGAGGTACGATAATTCTGGAATAGTCTTCCACGAATCGTCGATAATACCCAGCTAGTGTAAGACCCGTATCGAACTAACCGGTCTTACCACCTTGTACCAGGTCTACCTGTCATGGGCGAGCCAAATGGACCAAGTGCGTGAAGGAAATAGCGAGACCAGGTATTAAACTGACTCAAAAATAGTAAAATAGGGGGTAGGGTCACATACCCAAATAGGAAGGGTCAGACCCCTGAAATTTTGACCGAGGGTCGGACAATTTAGACCTGAGGGTCGACGGGATCTCCGACCCCCTCATCGACGCCCTAAATGCCGACAGAAACCGTAAATAGGAAACTTTCCAAATTTCAAGGGGATTCTTTCCTAATCTCAATGGGACTTATTTTGGGAGGTTCTCCTCTATAAATAGGACGTCCCTTAGCCTCTTTCACTCCCTTTTGAAACCCTAATTGAAAGAGAAGAGAAGGAAAGTTGGAGAAGAAGACTATAGAGAAGAATTCAGAGAAACCTCTGAATCTCAGCAAACCTAAGGTATGGGTATGCTTCCATTAATGATTTAAGACCTTAGAATAGTTCATGAAGAGGGTATGATCTAGGAGAAACCCAAATCATCCATCCATGGGAAGATTTCAATGAAATCCATGGAGGAAATCATGGTAGGGAAAGTAAGGAAGAAACCTGGAGTTTTAAGCCATAGAACAGGCATAAAATGGACTGTGGAAGTAAGCCATAGGACCCAAACTTGAAAGATTAGACTGTAGAATGAAAAGGTCGACTCAAACCACGTGGGGTCGCACGTGGGGTCGATTGGGAATCGACCCTACCAGACCACAGGATCGACCCCCAACTTTTGGGAAGTCCAGGGAAGCGGTGGTCGCACCCTGGGTCGATGGAGCATCCGACCCTGCCATCGACCCTACACCCTGGGGTCGCAGAAAACTGCTACCCTTCCTGCGGCCCGTCCTGCGACCCTCGCTTAACAACAAGCCAAAAATTTTCAGAATGAATTCTAATTAAAATCTATGGACTTGTTAGGTTTTCCTATATAAAAGTGATTCTTAAAGCTTAAAAGAGGATCTACACTCAAGCAAAGGTAAGGGAATAAGACCTAAATTAATTGGCTAATAATAAACTGTTTTATTTCTTGAGTCCAATGCCATTACTGATTCTATGCATGTATGCTTGTAATGTGCATTCAACATGTCATCCAATATTTCTATTACTGTTCATGCATATTTAATTTCATTATTTATAACATGATGATGTTGAGGATGATAGAAATAGGCATGTGAATGTTTATGTTTGTTGGTGTACTTGATGCGGATAGGGGATAGTATCAACCGGTACTTCAATGCCGTTTTCATTGGGTATATTGTGCCATAGCTCTATACAAGTCTTGTCCACTGACATCGTCGTATCGCCATTATCTTAGCAAAACTATTACGTCGTAGGGCATCAGGGGAGGTGGTCTCGGACCGTGTAGTCTTCGACTCTACCGGGGGCCTTAACTCTATCTCTATGGATGTATTGAGGGATGCTGGGGTGAGACCTTGGATACACTGTTTGACATTAGGATTGGTTAGTTACGAGCCCTGTTTGCAAGCCCTCGCCAATAGGGGCTTACATGTTGGTATGATGCAACCGGTACTGCCATACCGTTTTCATGGGGGTATATTGTGTCATAGTGGGTGTATGTGGGGTCGATAGTGCCATTTTCATTGGGCGGTTTCACACACTCGTGTATAGAGATGAGGCGGCCACCGAACCTTTCTATAGCACATTGCAAACTTATATACCAGACCACAGATATGAATTGAATGCATGCATATGTTTGTTGCATTGTTTTGTTTACTCACTGAGCCGTGATGTGTGCTCACCCTTTCGACATTGAATATTTTTAGTTGATGATGCAGGTACCTCTGTGAAAGATTATATGAATGCTTCTGTGTACGGGCACGTGGCTGTAATGGAGGCTAAAGACATAGTGGAGACGCATGACTCCTCATGCGAGTGCAACTCATCCGTTTTCGATTAGATTTTTATTTGAACTATTAAGGAAATGTAATTGATATTTTATTTACTTATGTCTTGGTTGATACAACATAATTTGATATTTTATTTATGATTATCACAGTTAGATTCCTCAGTTCATTTAATATTAAGACTTCTGCTATTGTGTATTTATTCTGATTATGGTTGTGGATGTGTATGATTTAATTTAAGAGGACACAGCCTATTAGAGATCTTGGTTGAACCGTTGGTTTATTAGCGGTTCATCACACCATTCTGAATAGTGCAGAATTGGGGTGTGACAACTAGACCTAGGAAACTTCTAATTTTTGCAACGCTCTTTGGTGCTTCCCACTTCACAATGGCTTCAATCTTGCTAAAATCCACTTTAATTCCTTCAGCGGATATCATGGCCTAAGAAAGCGACCTCATTTAACCAAAACTCACACTTTGTAAATTTGGCGTAAAGCTTTTCTTTCCTTAATCACTGTAGAGCGGCTCTTAGATTCATGACATGAGTTTCCTTGTCCTTGGAGTCGACCAATATATCATCAATAAACACAATGACCGACGTATCCAACATATCTTGGAATACCCGATTCATGAGTTCCATAAAGGTTGCGGGTGCGTTAGTCAATCCAAAAGACATGACTAAAAATTCATAATGTCCATATCTTGTTCTAAATGTTGTCTTTGGAATATCACCGTCCTTAATCTTCAACTGATGGTATCCTAACCGAAGATCGATCTTGGAGAACACCTTGGTACCTTACAACTGATCGAACAAGTCATCGATCTGAGGCAATGGGTATCGATTCTTGATTATCAGCTTATTCAGTTCCTGATAATCTATACACAGTCGAACATTATCATCCTTCTTCTTTACAAATAATACTGGAGCTCCCCATGGTGATATGCTAGGTCTGATGTAACCCTTGTCTAGTAATTCCTGTAACTGTACTTTTAATTCCTTCAATTCAGTAGGAGCCATTCTATAACCTGCTTTAGATACTGGTGTGGCTCTGGGTATCAGATCTATAACAAACTCTGTCGCTCGGTCGGGTGGTAGTCCTGGTAGTTCTTCAGAAAATACATCTGAAAAGTCACGCACAACATCAATATCCTCCATTCGTGGTGCTTCCTTGGTGAGGTCGACCATTGATACTAGATACCCAACTCCTCCTGTAAGACCCGCACGCCACGAACCCGATCTAACCTTACATTTTGTGTCGTGACCAGTCTACATATCATGGTCGAGCCAAGTGGACCAAGTGCGTGAAGAAACCCAAGACCCAATATGAAATTTATCTCAAAAACAGTCAAAATGAGGGTAGGGTCTCATGCCTAAATAGGTAGGGTCGACCCCACCTCAACAAAAGTCCAACCCATGACTTTTTGGTCGTGGGGTCGCATGGGTCTCGGATTATGCGACCCTAGATCCGACCCTACCAGTGACCCTAATCCTAGGGTCTCACGTTTTAAAAAAACATAGGGTCTCAGTACATCCGACCCTAGGAAAACAGCATGAACCAAAAATTACTAAACTTTCCTAATTCTAAGGGGATCTTTCCTAAACTCAATGGGACTTATTTGGAGGGTTTTCCTCTATAAATAGGATGTCCCTTAGCCACTTTCACTCCTTTTAGAACCCTAATTGAAAGTGAGAGCAAGGGAAAGAGAAGGAAGAGAAGAAGAGAAGGAAACTTGAAGAAGAAGACTAAGGAAGAGGAGGAAACTCAGAGAAATCTCTGAATAATGGTATGAACCTAATTCCTTACCTGAATAAGAGATTCTAGAGTAGTTATGAAGAACATAGGATTATGAGAAACCCAAATCATCCATCAATGGACAAGTTTCAAGAGATTCCATGGAGGAAATCATTATGGACTATGAATAGTGTATAACTCGTAGTTTTGAGCCATAGAACAATCATTGAATGGACCATGAAAGTAAGCCAAAGGATCCAAACATGAAAGAATGGACTTTAGAATGAAAGGTCGACTCAGAATACGTGTGGTCGCACATAGGGTCGAATGATATCCGACCCTACAAGACCATAGGATCAACCCCATGCCCTCGGGAAGTTCCAGGGAGGGTGTGGTCGCACATAGGGTCGATTGGTATCCGACCCCACATCCGACCATACCCTTAGGGTCACAAAAATTGCTACCCTAGGTGCGGCCCTACCCTACGACCCTACCCTGCGACCCTATGATTTCAGCTTGTCTAAATATATTAGAATTAATTTTAATTAAAATCTAGCGACTTATTAGGTCTTTCTAGTGATTTTAAAGGTGATTCATATAGCTTGAATGAGGATTTACTAGAAACCAAAGGTGAGGGAACAAGACCTAAACTAATTGGATAATAAAAAGCTATTTTTGCTTATTGAATCCGATACCATGATTGATTCTATGCGTGTATGCGTGTTGTGTATTTAACATGTCATCCAATATTCTTGCTATTACTGGTCATGCATATTTAATTTCATTTATTTATAACATGATGATGATGGTGATGCTAGGAATAGGCATGTGAATGTTTGTGTGTGGTTAATGTATTTGATGCGAGTGGGGCATCAGGAGGAGGACCTGATATTGTGGTGTGTCCTGGTCACCAGACTCTAGCTCTATCTCTACTCAAGTCTTGTCCACTAACATCGTTGTATCGCCATTACCTTAGTAGAGCTATTACGTCGTAGGGCATCAGGGGAGGTGGTCTCGGACCGTGTAGTCTCTGACTCTGTCGGGGGGCCTTAGCTCTATCTCTATGGACGTATTGAGAGATGCTGGGGTGAGGCCTTGGATACACTGTTTGACATTAGAATTGGTTAGTTGCGAGCCCAATTTGCAAGCCCTTGCTAATAGGGGCTTACGTGTTGGTATGGGAGCATGTGGTACTTTAATGCCGATACCCATTGGGTACACTGTTTCCATGGTGGGTGCATGTGGGATGGCAATTCCGATATTCATTGGGCGGCTTCACACACTCGTGTATAGAGGTGAGGCGGTCTCCGAACCTTTCTATAGCACATTGCAAACTTATGAACCAGACCAAAGATATGAATTGAATGCATGCATATGTTTGTTGCATTGTTTTGTTTACTCACTAAGCTCAAGTTGGAA
Source organism: Protea cynaroides (assembly GCA_028583415.1). NCBI lineage: Eukaryota > Viridiplantae > Streptophyta > Magnoliopsida > Proteales > Proteaceae > Protea > Protea cynaroides. The sequence goes on from CM053276.1 coordinate 58,904,808, forward strand.
GCTGACCCTCGTGCGTACAATTCTTTTTAGTTTCTGATGTTGCAGGTATTATGGTTGAATATTATGCAGACACACCAACATATGAACAGGTGGCGGCTATGATGAGAAAGCTGTGAAGGACTATTGTGATACGTTAAGCGAGCGTTTCAACTATGGATACGCTTAGTGTTAATTTCCGTATTTGGATATTGTAATATGTATTAAATTATGTTTTGGTTACTTGGAGATAAATGGAATATTAATTACTTATCATGACTAAACCTCAGTTCATTATCTGTAAGACTTTCACTATTTACTTTATTATCTCTGATTAATATGGAATGTGTTTTGGTTTAACATGTATGGGAATAGCCTATTCGAGATTCTGTTGAACCATTGGTTTATTGACGGTTCATCACACCATTTTGATTGGTGCAGAATTGGGGTGTGACACCTCCTTTCTCGAGGCATTTCCTAGCCTTTAATGCAGAGAGGATGAGTTTTCGTTTACAGGGAAGTTTGGTTCCCACAAAACTAAACTCTGTCCCCTCCTTGTCTTTAAATGTCAGTTTTTTTTCTGTACATAATAGGTTTGCAGAATGCCGAGCTAACTAGTCCATTCCCAAGATGACGTCAGAGTCTGCCATCTCAAGTTGAATCCAGGTTGCATCCAAAGGCTTCTCATCAATAAGAACTGGACATGGTCCATAACCTTTTTCTAATTCCACTTCTAATCCCATCGACGATCGTACAAGCAGTTTGTAATCTAACGATCTGAGGGGTAGATTCAGCTTCTTTCCAAATGACACAGATATAAAAGAATGAGTAGCTCCAGAATCAAAGAGTACTCTAGCGGGTATGCCATTAATAGGTACAATACCTGTGATTTGTTTTAGTTTTAGTCTACATGATCACACAATGTAACACAAAATGAAAGGTTCAGATCATACCTGTGACCACATCAGGCGATGCGGCAGCATCCTCAGATGTAACAGCATAAACCTTTCCTTGCTGTAGTTGCTTCCTGGTTTAGGACACTCTCTTGAATAATGTCCTATTTGGTTGCAGTTAAAGCATTTCACTCCTTCATTGTTTTGCTTTTGTTGCGGTTGAGCTGCTGGAGTAGTCTTGGCTGCAGCATTGAAGCCTTGAGAACGGAAGGGTTTGAATGTCTTTGCATTCCCTCCGTTATAAGAATTCCCATTTGGCCTTTTAATACCCCTGTTTTGAGCAAAGTAGCTCTCATTCTGGCTCGACTCTATAACTCAAGCAATTTGTACTGCTTCATTGTAGACCTTCTTTTCCAATCCCAGAACATGCTCATGGATGTTTCCCCTGAGTCCCATGACGAACCTTCGGGTCCTTTTGTTTTCTTCCTGCATGCTGGCGGGTGCAAAGAAAAATAACTCCTCATAATGTTGTTGATATGCATCCATGGTCATTTGCTCCTGATATAAACTCAAGAACTCTCTCTCCATAGAATCTTTAAAACTTCTAGGGAAATATTTCTCAAATAATGTCTCTTTATATACAACCCAGGTCAATTGGGTGTGCTTTGTTAACAGATAAGTCCGTGTGGACTTCCACCAGTGGTGTGCATCACCTTTCAGCATAAAGATTGCACACAACACTTTCTCCTCCTCATTCACTGTCATTATCATAAAATTTCTTTCCATTTCATCAATCCAGTGTGCTGGCCGCAAAGGATCTGTTGGCTTACCATTATATTCCTTGGGCTTCATCTTCAGAAAATGCTCAATCAGTCGGGAGTGGTCCAGCTGATACGGAGCATAGGCCCCATACATAGGTGGTTGATACTGGTAATTGCCTTGAGCTACCTCAGGATTCTGCACTTGAGCTGGCATGACTGGTGTTTGAGGTGGGTGGGGCACCGTGTTGCTTCCCCCTGGTACTGTGCTAGCTTGTCCTGTTGGTATAGGTGTCATATGTGTAGCTGGAAAAGCCATGCCTATAGTAGCCTGCATATTGGCTTGCACCTGCTGTATTTGCTGCAGCTGTTGTGCCAAGTTCATTACCGCTGTAGCAAAATCTGTAGGTGGGGCTGACAAGTTTGTAGGATTTGCCTGACCACTAGCCACTGGCGGTGCCATATTCAGATTCTCCTGTGCTTCATGATTTACGTGGCTATCTTCCTCCATAGGTGGTGGTGGTGGAATTGGGTTACGGCCTCGTCTGGTCACCCTTCGCCCAGCCATTTCTTGTTTTGGTGGTGGTAGTGTCTGAAAACAATCATAGCACATGTGAGGCAATCAACATAAGTTGTTCTCAAGTAAAAATCCATCTAATCAATATAAATTTCAAAATTTTTAGATTATTCTAACAAAATACTGTATTTTCCATCGTAGGGTCAATGGTAGGGTCGGTCGTTATGCGACCCTAGGGTATGCGACCCTAAGAAACCCTGTCAGCTTACCGAGAGACTAGGATCGATCGTGGGGTCGGTATATGTCCGACCCTAGGTCCGACCCATGGTTCTCTGTCAAATCATCGAGTGCCTAGGGTCGATGGTAGGGTCACATATTTTGGTCGAATTCTGCGACCCTACGATCAAGAATCAGGTTTTTAAACCCGATTTTGGATTCATTTCTCATTCTTTCTCCTTTCTTCCAACTCAACCCGTTTCCCTGAGTTGCTACAGTATCGACCCCTAGTGTTTGGTGATCTTTCCTTCCGTTTGTGACATCTGCTCCTTCTCTAAAGGTATGCTTTCTACTGTTTCCGCATTTTTAAGCTTTCTAAACTAGGTTTTTGTCCATTTACATCGTTTTCTTCAAATTAAACTTTTTTCAACCGTAAAAATTTATTTTTATTGGGGGCTTTTGCTATTGGTCACCCAATGGATGAAAGCCCTCAAAAATATTTGAGTTCCATCGGTTGGTTATCTAGAAACTTGAAAATTTCCATCTTTGACCTAATTTTCGAGATTTTTCAAATTTATTGAAATTTCTTCAAATTCGATCTTTCTAGATTAAATTTCCAACTGTATGAGCCTTGCAAGATGCTTTGGAACCTATGTATGTCCTCCTGCCCAGTTGTTTGGGTGAAAAGTGAGCCTTTTGGCCAATTCATGCCATTATAATGCCGAAATTTTTGAGTTTTTCACCATTACTAATCTATTATTTGTTTTCTTTGTCTTGGCAGATAGTATGGCTCGTACCAAGGTTCCTAGGACTCATGACCCAGTTCGTTTCCGCTCTAATGAGGCCGAGACTCGGTATGCTCGCTATGAGCATAAGAAAGTAGAAGGGGGTCGCTGTGTGAAGTTGGCTAGTCTAGCCTTGTTCAACGTGGAGGGTGCTTTTGGTGACATGGGCTAGCTTCCTGTGATCCCTATGAGGCTTGTACCCACCCTGATTTGGTGAGACAGTTCTATTGCAATCTCCAGGTAGTGGGGGATCGCAATGACATAAAGAGAGGTAGGGAGCTCAGGATCACGAGCTACGTCAAAGGGGTAGAGGTTTCGTTTGACTGCCAGCAGTTGGCTGATCTTTTAGGCCTATCAAATGATGGCCCTTTGGTGTACTGTGCTCCCAAGGAGCCCCAGTTCCTATCCTTGGAGATGCGTGCTGAGATTGACAGTCAGCTTATTACAGATGATCGCTAGGAGATGAAAGCGATCAACCTACATCCAGAGCCTTGGGTGTATTGTAAGATCATCCAGCACAACCTGATACCCCAGAGTGGACATTATGAGAGGATCTCTCAGTTGACCCAGTATGTCATTTACTGTATCTGTACTAGGCAGCCTGTTGCCTACCTTACATTATCATGAGGACGATGATCCGTGCTATGCTGCCTGGTCAGCTAGGCAACCTACCCTACGGACGTCTGATTACTACACTGCTCACCCGCCTAGGCATTGATTTAGTAGATAAGAGGATTCAGGAGAAGACCTTCTCATCGGATCTTGACTGGGAGGCCATCTATAGGATGGGTATGCAGGATGCTCAAGTCAGTGATGATGAGAGAAACACTCTGGTGCGTCCTCGTACTTGAGTAGAGACAGCAGACGCTGAGGCGGCAATAGCAGCAGCAGCCGGAGCAGGGGTCCATGGGGGTGATGCTGAGGATGAGGATCGTATGTAAATGGTTCTAGATGCCATACCTCCTCCATCACCTCTACATTCTACTGGAGCTGGTCCATCTCGGGCTCCTTCACACATGGTTAGTCCTTCACACCCACCATCTGATGATATGATGGGATTACTGCATGAGATCAGAGAGGCTCAGCGCACGACGAACTTGAGAGTGGGCGAGCTTCTAGATGCTCAGCATGCGTCTGATCAGCGGATGGCCGAGTTGACAACTAGTCTCCGAACGACCCAGACTCAGGTACCCTGGTTGACTAGAGTGTATGCTGAGGACTATGACAGAGATCGCGAGGCACCTCCTCCTCCATCACCTCCAGCTCCATGATGTATGTTTTCTTTTTATCCTTTTTTTTGTACTACATAGTAATTGTCCAGGTTGTGGACCGTACTCTGCTTTGGATATGTATAAATGTGCTTTTTATTTGATGTATATGAAACATGTTTCTCCTTTTATATATGCATTATTCTCTTTTTTTAATTTTTCTCAAACAACACAGGTGCTTATAGTGTGTTCTTATTACAACTTTTAAGTTTTATCCTAACTCAGTTCACAATTTTGTGGAAGTATTCTGGTTTAATAGACAGGGCCTGAGAGCTCTGATACCAAGTTGTCACACCCCAATTTCTTACTATTCAGAATGGTGTAATGAACCGCTAATAAAACAATGGTTCAACCAGGATCTCAAATAGGCTGTGTCCGTTTTCTTAAACCATACACATCCACAACCATAATTATAGTAAATAAACAATAACAGAAGTCTTATATATTAAATGACTTGAAAATTCTAAGAGTGATAACATAAATAAAATATTCAATTATCATTAATTGACTAAGACATAAGTAAATAAAATAATCAATTATATTTTCTTTATAATCTAAACAAATCTAATAAAAAAACGCATGAATTTCATTCACATGATGAATCATGCGACTCCATCATAACTTTAGCATCCATCGCCGCAGCATGTCCGTACATAGGAGCATTGATATAATCCTCTATAGTCGTACCTGCATCATCAACTAAAAAAAAAACATTCGATGTCGAAAGGGTGAGCACCATTATGGCTCAGTGAGAAAACAAAACAATGCAACAACACATATGCATGCATTCAATTCATATCTTTGGTCTAGTTCATAAGTTTGCAATGTGCTATAGAAAGGATAGGTGGCCGTCACACCTCTGTACACGAATGCGTGGAACCGCCCAACGGATCAAACATCATTGCTGCCCCCACATGCACCCACTATGGAATAGAGATAGAGCTAAAGTTCTTAGGACCGCACCGCATCACACTTCCCCTGATGCTCTACCCATACCAACACGTAAGCCCCTATTGGCGAGGGCTTGCAAACTGGGCTTGCAACTAACCAATCCTAATGTCAAATAGTATATCCAAGGCCTCACCCCAGCATCCCTCAATACGTCCATAGAGATAGAGCTAAGGCCCCCCGGCAGAGTCAGAGACTACACGGTCCGAGACCACCTCCCTGATGCCCTACGACGTAATAGTTCTGCTAAGGTAATGGCGATACGAAGATGCTAGTGGACAAGACTTGAGTAGAGATAGAGCTAGAGTCTGATGACCCAGATGAACCACAGTGTCATGTCCTCCCCCTGATGCTCCACTCGCATCAAGTACAATAACCACACACATACATTCAGATGCCTATTCCTAGCATCATCATCATCATCATGTTATAATAAATGAAATTTAATATGCATGAACAGTAATAATAGGAATAGGGGATAACATGTGATATGCACATTACAATCATACAATCATAGAGTCAGACATGGTATTGGACTCAATAAAAGAAAACAGTTTATTATTAACCAATTAGTTTAGGTCTTGTTCCCTCACCTTTGATTGAGTGTGGATCCTCGTTCAATCTTTATGAACCACTTTTAAATCATTAAAAAGACTTAACAAGTTGATAGATTTTAATTAGAAGTAATTCCAATATATTTTAAACTAACTGAAATCGTAGGGTCGCAGGTAGGGTTGCACCTAGGGTAGCAGTTTTCTACGACCCTAGGGTGTAGGTCGGACGTGGGGTCAAATACCATTCGATCCTACGTGCGACCACACCCTCTCTGGGACTTCCCAAGGGCATGTGGTCGATCCTGTGATCTCGTAGGTCCATTCTAGGATTGTTCTATGGCTCATAGCTATGATTTTTACACACTTTCCATTGCCTATGATGATTATTTCCATGGATTCTATTGGAACTCGTCCATGGACGGATGATTTGGATTTCTCTTAATCCTAACTTCTTCATAATATATTATAGGCTCTTAATTTATAAAGGGAATTAGGTTCATACTTGAAGTTGGCTGAGATTCAGAGGTTTCTCTAAACTTCCTCCTCTTCCTTTGTCTTTTCTTCAATTTTCCTTCTCTTCTTCTTTTCCTTCTCTTTCTCTTTCTCTCACTTTCGATTAGGGTTCTAAAAGGAGTGAAAGAGGCTAAGGAACGTCATATTTATAGAGAAAAACCCTCCAAAATAAGTCCCATCGAGTTTAGGAAAGAACCCCTTTTGAATTAGGAAGGTTTCTTAATTTACGATTTCTGTCTGTCATCGTAGGGTCGGACGTAGGGTCGCAAAATCCATCGACCCTACGTTTTTTTAGTCATGCGACCCTACGACTGGAAAGTCATGGGTTGGACTTCTGTTGAGGTGGGTCGACCCTACCTGTTTAGGCATGCGACCCTACCCTCAAATTTACTATTTTTGGGTTAGATTCATACCTGGTCTTGTGATTTTCTTCACGCACTTGGTCCACTTGACTTGACCATGATAGGTAGACCTGGTACAAGGTGGTAAGACCGGTTAGTTCGATACGGGTCTTACAGTACCCTCCTAGCAAGTACGAAGGATTGGTTTCCTAACTAGGATAATTGTTAGGAAGAGCAGTTTACATTAGTTTTTGCCATTGATTGAGAGTGTACATTCATCACCTAACATTTACATCTTCTAATTAGAATACTAAAGTTGTTTTAGTGTGTAAGACCTGCCCAGATATATTGAACCTTATGAAGTTCTGAATAGACATGGAAAAGTAGCATATCAGTTAGCACTACCACCATCAATGTGAAGTGTGCATGATGTATTTCATATCTCATTACTGAAGAAGTACGTTAGAGATCCAACACACGTGTTAACAATGGATCCACCGGATTTGACTAAAGATTTGACGCTCAAAGTAGTACCTTTTGAGATCACTAGCCGGAAGGTGTAACGTCTTCGCAATCGCGACATTTACTACGTTAAGGTTACTTAGAGAAGCCAAAATGTAGAAGAAGTTACATGGGAAGAAGAGAATGCTATGCAGAAACAATACCCTCACCTATTCGACTCGGAAGGTATGGGAAAATTTCGAGGATGAAATTTACATGAGAGGGGGGAGATGTAAAACCCACACTCCACTAACTTTGTCTAACCGTGTCATGCCAAGTCTTCTCATCATTTCTAGACCAAGTGGACCGAGCATGTGAAGATAGACCACAAACCAGGTATAAGAATCGAGTTAAAAATACTAAAAACATAATTAAGGTCGCATGCCTGGGTCGGTATGGTCGACCATACGGTCTAACCGTGTTGTGCCAAATCTTTCCATCATAGCCAGATCAAGTGGACCAATCATATGAAGAAACCACAAGACTAGGTAAGTGAATCGACCCAAAAACAGTCAAGTTTAGTCGTGTGGTCGACTACCTGAACTAGTATGGTCGACCATACGATGAGAGAATTGAGACCAATTGAAAAAGATGTGTGGTTGACACTTGTAAGGGGTGTGGTCGATGGATTTTGTGACTACACCATCGACAGCACGTTGCCAGATCAGACTCCATAATTTGGAAACTTTCCAAATCAAAGGAGATTTCTTTCCTAATTATTGGAGGGCTCTATATGGAGATTTTCTGTCTATATAAAGGATGTCCCTTTACCTTCTCACACTCTTTTGGATCAATCTCAAACCCTAAATGTCACACCCCAATTCCACACTATTCAGAATGGTGTGATGAACCGCCAATAAATAAACGGTTCAATCATGATCTCGAATAGGCTGTGTCCGTTTGCTTAAACCATACACATCCACACAATAATCAGAGTAAATAAACAATAGCGAAAGTCTTTATACTGATGAACTGAGAGTCTAACAATGATAAAATAAATAAATTATCCAATTATCTTCCATTGACTGAGACATAAAATAAAATAAAATAATCAATTACATATTCCTTAAAATCTAAATACATAAATCTAATCGAAGACGCATGAGTTGCACTCGCATGGCGAATTGTGTGACTCCATCATAACTTTTGCATCCATCACCGCAGTATGTCCGTACAGCGGAGCATTTATATAATCTTCTACGGTGGTACCTGCTTCATCAACTAAAAATATTCAACGTCGAAAGGGTGAGCACACATCATGGCTCAGTGAGCAAACAAAACAATGCAACAAACATATGCATGCATTCAATTCATATCTTTGGTCTGGTTCATAAGTTTGCAATGTGCAATAGAAAGGATAGGTGGCCGCTGCACCTCTATACACGAATGTGTGGAACCACCCAATGGATCGAACAACATTGCCATCCCCACATGTACCCACCATGGAATAAGGATAGAGCTAAAGTGCTTAGGATCGCACCGCATCACACTTCCCCTGATGCCCTACCCATACCAACACGTAAGCCCCTGCTGGCAAGGGCTTGTAAACTGGGCTCACAACTAACCAATCCTAATATCAAACAGTGTATCCAAGGCCTCACCCCAACATCCCTCAATACGTCCAGAGAGATAGAGCTAAGCCCCCCGGCAGAGTCAGAGACTACACGGTTCGAGACCACCTCCCCTGATGCCCTACGACGTAATAGTTCTACTAAAGTAATGGCAATACAACGATGTTAGTAGACAAGACTTGAGTAGAGATAAAGCTAGAGTCTGGTGACCAGGACGAACCACAGTGTCACGTCCTCCCCTTGATGCCCCACTCGCATCAAGTACACTAACCACACACAAACATTTACATGCCTATCCTTAGCATTATCATCATCATCATGTTATAAATAAACTGAATTAAATATGCATGAACAGTAATAACAAGAATAGTGGATGACATGTGATATACACATTACAATCATACAAACATAGAATCATTCATGATATTGGACTCGGTAAACGAAAACAGTTTATTATTAGCCAATTAGTTTAGGTCTTGTTCCCTCACCTTTGATTGTTAGTAGATCCTCGTTCAAGCTTTATAATTCACTTTTAAATCACTAGAAGACCTAACAAGTCGATAGATTTTAATTAGAATTAATTCCAATATGTTTAGACTAACAGAAACTATAGGGTCGCAGGTAGGGTAGCACCTAGGGTAGCAGTTTCTGCGACCCTAGGGTGTAGGGTCACAGGTGGGGTCGGATACCATTCGACCCTACGTGCGACCACATCCTCCCTGGGACTTCCCGATGGCATGTGGTCAATCATGCGGTCTCGTAGGGTCGGATATCATTCGACCCTACATGCAACCACACGTGTTCTGAGTTGACCTTTCATTCTAAAGTTCATTCCTTCATGTTGGAATCCTTTGGCTTACTATCATGGTCCATCCTATGATTGTTCTATGGCTCATAACTATAATTTATACACCATTCATTGTCCATAACGATCTCTTCCATGGAATCTCTTGGAATTTGTCTATGTATGGATGATTTGGGTTTCTCCTAATCCTATGTTCTTCATAAACTATTCTAGGCTCCCAATTCATGTAGGGATTTAGGTTCATACCTTGGATTTACTGAGATTCAGAGGTTTCTCTGAACTTCTTCTTCCTTTGTCTTCTTCTTCAAGTTTCCTTCTCTTCCTTCTCTTCTCTTTCTCTCACTTTCAATTAAGGTTCTAAAGGAGTGAAAGAGGCTAAGAGACGTCCTATTTATAGAGAAAAATCCTCCATAATAAGTCCCAATGAGTTTAGGAAAGACCCCCTTTGAATTAGGAAGGTTTCATAATTTCTGGTTTCTGATTGTTATCGTAGGGTCGGATGTAGGGTCACAGAATCCGTCGACCCTACAATTTTTTAGTCATGCGACCCTACGACTAAAAAGTCATGGGTTGGACTCTTTTAAGGTAGGGTCGGTCACACCTGTTTAGGCATGCGACCCTACCCTCATATTTGACTGTTTTTAAGTTAGACATCATACCTGGTGTTGTGGTTTCTTCATGCACTTGGTCCACTTGGCTCGACCATGATAGGTAGACCTGGCACAAGGTGGTAAGACCGGTTAGTTCGATACGGGTCTTACACTAAACCTAAGAGAGAAAAAAGAGGAAGAAAAAGATAAGGCGATTTAAAGAAGGAAGCTGAGAGAAAGGCTTTTGCAGAGAAGGTGTCTAGCTCTCTACAATAGGCTTAAGTTATGAACCTTGACTCTATGAATATGATTTTCTATTGTAATTGAGATGTTGAATCGATGTAAGCTTTCAAAGCAAATCTCAAATGAGAATCATGGAGAATAGGTTAGGGTAAATAGCTATGTAAAACTGTGATTTAATGGTCATAGATTGACAATAGGATGAACCCTATTGATGAGCTGAGAAATCAACTTAAGAAGAACTCGGATTGAAGGAGAAAACTTACCAGAAATCGTGTGGTCTCTTGATATACTACCACAGGGTCGACCATAGCCATTCAGGAAGTTATCAGGAATCTTGTGGTCGCATGCTGTGGTCGCAAGATGTACGACCATAGGGTCGACCGCACGGCGTATGGTTGCACTAAACATGAGATCATAGGATCGTTCAATCACTCATTAATGGTTCTGTTTTAATTTTTGACTACTGTAACTTGGTACAAATAAACCCTAAAGTAAATCCATACATTCTCTAGATTCCCAAGTAGTTCAAAGTGACTTCCAAGGCTTGGAAGACGGTTGCATTTTCAGGTGAGGGAACAAGTCCTAAACTAACTGGATAATAACAAGCTACTTTTCTTTTATTATGACCAATGCCATGAATGATTCTATGCTTGTATGCTTGTAATGTACATCTCACATGTCATCCAATATCACTGTTATATATCTGCTCATGGATATTTACTTCTATTTATTTATAACATGATGATGATACTAAGGATAGACATATGTATGTGTATGTGGTTAGTGTGTTGGATGTGACTGGAGCATCAGGGGGAGGATGTGGTACTGTGGTTCATCCTGACCACTAGACTCTAGTTCTATCTCTACTCAATCCTACCCATAGACATCATTGTATCACCGTTGCCTTAGCTGAACTATTACATCGTAGGGCATCAGGGGAGGTGGTTTCGAACCATGTAGTCTTCGACTCTAACGAGGGGCCTTAGCTCTATCTGTCACACACCAATTCTGCACCAACCAGAATGGTGTGATGAACCGTCAATAAACCAATGGTTCAACTAGGATCTCGAATAGGCTATCCCCACTTTTGATAAACCAAAACACATTCCACATTAATCAGAGATAATAAAGTAAATAGCGGAAGTCTTACAGATAATGAACTGAGGTCTAGTCATGATACATAATTATTATTATATTTATCTCCAAGTAATCAAAACATAATTTAATACATATTACAAATATCCAAATACAAAAATTAAACACTAAGCGTTTCCATAGCTGAAACGCTAGCTTGACGAGTCATATTCATCCTCCAAAGCTTGCTCATCATAGCCGCCACCCGTTTATATGTTGGCATGTCGACATAATCTTCAATCATAAAATCTGCAACATTAGAAACTAAAAAGAATTTTACACGTGAGGGTCAGCTCTCCAACTTGAGCTCAATGAGTAAGCAAAACAATGCAACAAACGTATGCATGCATTCAATTCATATCTTTGGTCTGGTTCATAAGTTTGCAATGTACAATAGAAAGGATAGGTGGCCACCGCACCTCTATACACGAATGTGTGGAACCGCCCAATGGATTAAACACCATTGCCACACCCACATGCACCCACCATGGAATGGAAATAGAGCTAAAGTGCTTAGGATCGCACCGCATCACACTTCTCCTGATGCTCTACCCATACCAACACGTAAGCCCCTGCTGGCGAGAGCTTATAAACTGGGCTCACAACTAACCAATCCTAATTTCAAACAGTGTATCCAAGGCCTCACCCTAGCATCCCTCAATATGTCTATAGAGATAGAGCTAAGGCCCCCCGACAGAGTCAGAGACTACACGGTCCGAGACCACCTCCCTTGATGCCCTATGACGTAATAGTTCTGCTAAAGTAATGGCGATACGACGATGTTAGTGGACAAGACTTGAGTAGAGATAGAACTAGAGTCTGGTGACCAGGATGAACCACAGTGTCACGTCCTCCCCCTGATGCTCCACTCGCATCAAGTACACTAACCATACACATACATTCACATGCCTATTCCTAGCATCATCATCATCATCATGTTATAATAAACGAAATTAAATATGCATGAACAATAATAATAGGAATATTAGATGACATGTGATATGCACATTACAATCATACAAGCATAGAATCATTCATGGTATTGGAGTCAATAAACGAAAACAGTTTATTATTAGCCAATTAGTTTAAGTCTTGTTCCCTCACCTTTGATTGAGCGTAGATCCTCGTTCAAGCTTTATGAATCACTTTTAAATCAGTAGAAAAGCCTAACAAGTCGATAGATTTTAATTGGAATTAATTTCAACAAATTTAGACTAACTGAAATCGTAGGGTCGCAGGTAGGGTAGCACCTAGTGTAGCAGTTTCTGCGACCACAGGGGTAGGGTCACAGGGTAGGGTCGCACCTAGGGTAGCAGTTTCTGCAACCCTAGGGTATAGGGTCGGACGTGGGGTCGGATACCAATCGACCCTATGTGCGACCACACCCTCCCTGGGACTTCCCGAGGGCATGTGGTCGATCCTGTGGTCTCGTAGGGTCGGATATCATTCGACCCTACGTGCGACAACACGTATTTTGAGTCGACCTTTCATTCTAAAGTCCATTCTTTCATGTTTGGATCCTTTGGCTTACTTTCATGGTCCATTCTATGACTGTTCTATGGCTCAAAACTATAAGTTATACACTATTCATAGTCCATAATGATTTTCTCCATGGAATCTCTTTAAACTTGTCCATGGATGGATGATTTGGGTTTCTCCTAATCCCATGTTCTTCATAACTATTCTAGGCTCTCTTATTCAGGTAAGGAATTAGGTTCATACCTTTATTCAGAGGTTTTTCTGAGTTTCCTCCTCTTCCTGAGTCTTCTTCTTCAAGTTTCCTTCTCTTCTTCTCTTCCTTCTCTTTCTCTTGCTCTCACTTTTAATTAGGGTTTTAAAGGAGTGAAAGAGGCTTAGGGACATCCTATTTATAGAGAAAAATCCTCCATAATAATCCCCAATGAGTTTAGGAAAGACCCCCTTCGAATTAGGAAGGTTTCCTAATTTTCTGTTCGTGCTGTTTTCGTAGGGTCGGACGTAGGGTCGGATGTACTGAGACCCTACGTTTTTTAAAATGTGAAACCCTAAGGTGTAGGGTCGCATGTAGGGTCGGATGTAGGGTCGCATAATCCGAGAACCTACATTTTAAAACATGCGACCCCACGACCAAAAAGTCATGGATTGGACTTCTGTTGAGGTGGGGTCGACCCTACCTGTTTAAGCATGCGACCCTACCCTCATTTTGACTATTTTTGAGTTAAATTTCATATTGGGTCTTGGGTTTCATAACACACTTGGTCCACTTGGCTCGACCATGATATGTAGACTGGTCACGACACGAAATGTAAGGTTAGACCGGATTCATGGCGTGTGGGTCTTACACTATCTCTATGGAAGTATTAAGGGATGCTTGGGTAAGACCTTGGATACATTTTGATGACATTAGAATTGGTTAATTACGAGCCTAGTTTATAAGCCCTCGCCAGCAGGGGCTTACGTGTTGGTATGGGTAGGGCATTAGGTAAAGTATTGGCGGTATATGATCCGGACATTTTAGCTCTATATCTATTCCATGGTACATGCATGTGAGATGGCAATGGTGTTTGATTCATTGGGGGGATTCACACACTCATGTATAGAGGTGCAGTAGCTGCCAATCCTTTCTATAGCATAGCTGCAAACTTAAACTAGACCCAAGGTATGAATTAATTGCATGCATATGTTTACGTATTATTTTGTTTGCTCATTGAGCCTTGATGTGTGCTCACCCTTTGATGTCAAATATTTTTAGTTGATGATGTAGGTCTTACTGTGGAAGATTATATGAATGCGTCGTCGTACGGACACGTGGCGGCTATGGACGTGGAAGCTGTGGAGGAAGCGCATGATTCATCATGCGAATGCAAGCAATGTGTTTTTTATTTGTTTAGCTATATTTGAGCAGTGGAACATGTAATTGATTATTTTATATTATGTCTTGAGTAATTTAAAGATAATTGGATTTGATTATTATTTATCATTGTTAGACCTCAGTTCATTATTAATAAAGACTTTCGCTATCTATTTATTATCTCTGATTATTATTGTATAATGTGTTTAGTTTAACATGGTTGGCACGGTCTTTACGAGATCTCGATTGAACCGTTGGTTCTTATGACGGTTCATCACACTACTGGTTAGTCTATAATTGAGGTGTGACAACTTGGTATCTGATCTCTTAGGCTCTATCCATCAAACCTGAGTACTTCTACAAGAGTCATGAACTGAGTTAGGATGAAATTAAAAGCTGTAATAAAAACGCACCATAAGCATCTCGTCATTTGAAATAGAAATTAAGAAAGGGAATAATGTACATAAGTAAGGCAAAATAATATATATATATATATATATATATATATATATATATATATATATATATATATATATATATATATATATATATATATATATATATATATATATATATATATATATATCTGAACCCAAATTAAAAAGTAAGGAATTGCATATCATGAATCAAAGTACGGTCCATAATCCGTATAGTTACTCTGTAATACAAGTAAAAAGGGAAAGAAAATAAACTATCATGTAGCTATAGGAGTAGGAGGAGGAGGTGCCTCTCGGTCTCGATCATAATCCTCTGCGTAAACCCTCGTGAGCCAAGCTACTTGAGTCTGGATCTCTCAAAGGCTATCAGCCAGATATGCTACCCACTGGTCTGTAGAGCACTGAAGGTCTTGAATCTCACGAAGGAGTGCCATCATATCATCTGGTGGTGGACACGAGGGACCAACCGAGTGACTAGTCCAAGAAGGGCCAGCTCTAGTAGAATGCTGCGGAGAAGGAAGAGGGATGTCATCTACATCCATATAAATCTGGTCATCATCTTCATCATCTTCTGCCATCGCTACCACAACCGCCTCCTCATCTGTTGCCGTCACCCGAGTGAGAAGACGCCTCATAGCATTCTTTTCCTCGTTACTAACTTATACTTTTTGCATCCCCATCCTGCTAATGGCGTCCCAGTCAAGGTCAGCTAAAAAGTGTCCTCGTAGATCCTCTCATCCTCTAAGTCCACTTGCAGGTGAGAAAGTAAAGTGGTGATCAAGCGTCTGTAGGGTAGGTTACCCGTCAGACCGGGTGTAGTGGCTCTGTGCATGGTTCTGATGATGATGTATGGGAGGTAGACAGGCTGTTTGGTGCAAATACAGTAGAGTAGATACTGGGTCAACTGCAAGACAATCTCGTAATGTTCACTCTGAGAAATAAGATTATACTGGATAATCTTGCAATATACATGAGGCTCAGGATAGCAATTAACTGCCTTCATCTGCCAATAGTCGTCTCGTAGAATCTAACTACACACCTCTGCACGCATCTCCTCTGATAAAAATTTAGGCTCTTTAGGAGTGCAGTAGACCAACTGACCAGCACTCAAGATACCCAAAAGATCTGCCAACTGTTGGGTGTTGAAAGAAATAGGAACCCCTTTCATCCAACTAGTGATCCGAAGTTCTCTCCCACTGTCTATGTCCTCTAGGTCACCTTCCAATTTGAGGTTGCAATAAAAATACTTAACTAACTCTGGATAGGTGCAACCCTCATACTAGATCACAGGAAGCCAGCCCATATCACCAAATGCCCTCTACATCGAATAGGGCTAGACTGGGCAAGTTGACACACTGACCCACCTCAACCTTATTTTATCGGTACCATGGATACTGTGCCTTAACTTTGACAGAATGGAAGTGAGTCACATCATAAGGTCTGGACATTTTGGTTCGGGCCATGTTATCTGCAAGATAGAGAGACAAGATGAATAAGTCAGAAAAACTAAAAAATTGGGCAGTATAACGGTATAAAATGGGTAAAAGCCTCACTTTTCACCCAAACACCTGGGCAAGAGGACTTACATGGGTCACAAACCATCCTGCAAGGATCATCTAGTAGAGAATTTCAATCAATTAAATTAATTTGAATAAATTTGAAAATTGGGAAAAATCCTCAATTTTTAGCTCAAAAGTCAAACTTTCAATCGTTTGACTAAACCAACCGATGAAACCCAAGTTTTCTTGAGGGTTTTCATCCGTTGGGTGGCCAATATCAAAACCCAACAACAAAAATTGGATTTTTAAAATTAAATAAACTTTAATTTGATAAAAATCATAAAAGGCGATGTAAACCTAGAATAAATCGATAAAGAAAAGAATGGGAATGAAGAACAAACCTTGAGGAGAGAGTATGTAGTCAAAGTCCAATGAAAAGCCACACAAGGTGCGGTCGATACTATTGAAACCCAGTGGTGGCAAGTTGAGTTGAGACTCAGAAGAAGACAAAAGAGAATGGGAAGAAAAGGCTCGAAATAGGTTTAAAAACCTGATTTTTAAATCGTGCGGTCGCATAATTCAACCAAAAGAGTTGACCGCACCGTCGACCATACGATCTACCATTGGGTCCCAAAAAGTTGCCAGGATTCGTATGGTCACACCTTTGGTCGCATGTAGTATGACCGAACGATGTCGACCACACGTGTATTTTTTCTGCTGTAATGCTTGTTTAGACTCTATGCTTTGAAATTTGCTTGTTTATTGTGAAACTAATATCACACCACTGTATATTGTACTTGTCTCACATACCTTTGACTTTCCAGATAAACCACAATCGATAGTTGGAAATGACTGGGTGTAGAGCAACTCAAAGGGGGTGTAACCCAAGCCCACCTCCACCACCACCTGCAGAGGCAAATGCAAATGAAAACCCTAAAGAATAGGCAGGAAATCTTAAGAATCAAAATGTTATGCCTCAAGGGGTCAACAATTAGGCCAACCCAATAAATTTTCCAGCACCACCAACTGATTTGGCCATGATTGTGATGAATTTGGCACAATAAGTACAGCAGTTACATCAGATGTAGGTAAACATGCAAGTTACCTTGAGAATTGCACCGCTAGCTGCAAATACCACACCAACACCCCTTGCCTGCACCTGTTGTTGATAATACAATGCCCATAGTACCTGTGAAAAATAACACCATACCCATAGTGCAACGGACGCCAGTGATGCATACTCTAGTGTAGAATCTCAGAGTACAACAGGGGACCAATAACCAAGGGAGTTACCATAATTAGCCACCTGTATATGGATACTATGTACAAAATCAGCTTGACCACTCTAGGCTAACAGAGCGGTTCTTGAAAATGAAACCGAAGGAATTCACGGGTAAGCCGTTAGATCCATTTTGGTCAACTCACTAGATTGACAAGCTGGAAAGAAATTTTATGATGATGACTATAACCAAAGAAGAGAAAGTGCTATGTGCCACCTTTATATTGAAGGGTGATACACATCATTAGTGGAAATCTACTTGAGGTTATCTCATGACCAACCACACCCAGCTGACCAGGGCTTTCTTTAAACAAGCTTTCTTCGAGAAGTATTTTCCTAGGAGTTTCAGGGACTAGATGGAGAAAGAATTCTTGAGCATATATCAAGGTTAGATGACCTTCGATGCTTTTCAATAACGTTATGAAGAGTTATTCTTCTTTGCTCCCTCCAGTATGCAAGAAGAAAACACCAAAACCCAAAGGTTTGTCACGGGACTTAGGGGAAGCATTTGGGAACATGTATTGGGATTAGAAAAGAGGATATATATTGAAGCCATGCCGATTGCACGAGTTCTAGAGTCAAGTCAGAGGGAGAGCTATTTTGGTAACACTCTGCTCTGGCTCTACTTTGATTTGGACTCCTAGGGAGCCATTTGGGGGGGAGAAAGTGTTTGGTAACACCATATTGATTCCAGCTCCCATGGAGCTAACCGGTTTAAAAAATGACTCTCGAAGCCAAAATCTCAGAGTAAAAAAAATACTTGCTTTTATAGATCTAGAGCAGAAAACGGGAGTCAAAAGACAGGAGTCGACTCGATTTGACTCTCATTTTAATTATTAGATTCCTATTTTTTTCCCCTTGCTCGAACGAAGTCTGTGTTTTCTCCTTTGGTCGAACATTCATCTTCTCCTCTATGCTCAATAGTAGGTTAGTCCCTCCATCTCTACTTCTTCTTTCTCTCTCTCAATCTCTCTTCCTCCCTTAATCTCTACTTCTTCCCTCTCTATCTCTCTGTCTCTCTTCCTCCCTCCATTTACTTCCTCTCTCTCGCTCTCTCTTTTCTCCTAGGAATGTCGAATGGGATTAATAGGGTTTAGGGTTTGTTCAGGCATTTCTGTCAGAATCCGAAGTAGGACTTTCCAAAAAATCGAAGAACATGCCTTGCTTGCAAGTACTCCTTTCTCTCTTTGTTCATTGTTCATTCTGTCTGTGATTGGTTCTGTTGAAGAAATCCTACAATTCATCGATATTTTTAGTGGCATCATGGATTTCTAGGGTCATATCTTTAGGTTTTAATCGTCTTTGAGTTTATTGCGTCATTCAGTTTTGAAAAGTTCTATTTTGGTCTTTTAATTTGATGTATACTTAAAGGGATGCGAAATTGAGTCCCAAAAATGATGATTTTCCTTAACCATTGCTTGCTACCAATTTCTAGGATCTCATTACTGCATTCCCAAGCTATCATAGAGATCAAGGTAATGTCAACACTAAACTCCAAATGTAAGAACCGTGCTCTAAAAACCCGGTTTAACTCATGGTTTACATTGTGACAGATTTCCCAATCATAACCGGATCAGAAGGCGAGGCCGGGTGACGAACCGCGATATCCAGGTATGAGAAACGATGTGTAAAAATTTAATTTTTACATACTGATCTCAGTATCGGTTTCACTCAGAGTGAGACCGATATGTGCGACCGGTATGTATTTCTCGAGTGGAGATGGACTCCAACGGGTCCCACACTCCGAATCGAGTTTAGGAAACCCTTTAGACGTAGGAGACCTTCTTAGAATGGTCTCCCACTATATATATACACATCATTCCTTCTCCTTAGATCCTTCCAAACATTCTCAAACCCTAGACCGTCTGGAAGAGATCTGAGAAAGAGTAAGGAGGAAGGAGACTGCGCAAGAAGGGGGATCTCTCCGTTGCAGGAGAACACTGCCATTCAACAAACACAGGTAAGTGCTCATCCTCTATATTGATGTTAGGATTTTGGATCGAAGCTGTGAAATGGCATAACGATCCAAAATCCTAGAACCCCAAAACCCTAGTTCTCATTGAGATCCAACCTGAGAAGGATGCGACAAAATAGTTGAAACCTAGATGACTAAACAAGTATTTGGACCTTAGAATGGTTTAAGAAGAACCCTAAAAACCAAGCTGATGATCGACGGGAGAGGGAGGTCTGAGATTGGGCTCTCGGACCCACACCGCCGGGCATACCGACTGGATAATAAGTCCTGCAGTATGGTCCTGCGGTATATACCACAGGCACATACTAGCTGCAGTGTACTGAGACCGGTACTGAGATCAATATCGAGACCTGTATATATCGCAGCACATACTGGTCTCACTATACTGAGACTGGTACTACGCCGGTATGCTTACCGAAGCCTGTTTGCTTGGCCAAACTTGGTTCTGACCAATTGCAACCCTAGCAATCAAATCTTAATCGATAAATATGATCTTGTAGGACCTGTAGACGACGTGAGTGGACTCTGTGATCTAGAGCGGACTTATAATCACGCGTCAGGTAAGGGACAAGATCCCAAACCCTAAGTAACCAAATAACAGTAAACCATTGTGATCATATCTGTATCTGTTTTTATTGTTTGTTGTTTGTGCATTTTATATGCCATCTAGTTATTTAAATTCTTGTTACCTGTTCATGCATATTTGTATCCTAGGATGCAGTTTGTTTAGGCATGTGAATGTTTTTCGTTAGTGTGTGGAATGTGAAGGGGAGTAGAGCCCTGGATATATCCTCACACTAACACCTTTTTGTATCTCCGTCTACCTTAACGGGCTTGGTCCGAATAGGGTATCAGGGGGAGGACGTGGGATTGTGGATCCGCCTGCCCACCAGACTCGAGCCCTATCTCTATGTCATAGGAAGCTGTGCTGGGGTAGGGCCATAGATACTATGTTGACATATAGGACTGGTTAGAAACGGAACCCACTTACAAGCCCTTGCCAACAGGGGTTTAGGTGTTGGTGCAGTGTAGGGTATCAGGGGGAGAACATGGGATGGTGGCTCAGTTTGCCCGCCAGACTCTAGCTCTATCTCTATACTAGAGTGAGTGATGTGGGGCAACAGTAGTAGTGTGGATCGTAGCCTGACTGTTGGGTGTGCTCACACTCTCGTGCATGGAGGTGCGGTGGCCGCCAAACCTTACCATAGTATTTTACAAGTTATACCTGACCCAATTGTAATGTTATCTCATGCATTTTGTATGTTGCATTGGTCTTGTGCTTTACTGAGCTAAGTTGTGAGCTCACCCGAAAATATATATTCTTTTTTTTTCAGATATTGATGCAGATTATATGGTTGAAGACTTTATGGCTGCCCCAGCGTACGGGACAGTAGCTGCTATTGACACACAATGTAATCAATTATTTTTTTCTGTGTGTTCCTTTATGGATTGTTTATTTAATTTGTTTTTCTTTTAGTTGGGTATAGACAATGTAATAAATTATTATTTATGATTGTGGATGATGGCATATCTGGGTAATTATTTAATTACAAATAGAAAACTCAGTTCATTTATTTATTTAAATCCGCTGCTATTTATTATTCTCTGATTATGGTTGGTTTGTTTTGGAATGGTTTGTTGACACGGGGTTTTGGGGGATTCTTTGGGAGCCATGCTTTGTTGAAACGGTTCACTCACCCCCGGGGGGGGAACTAACCCGGTCTTACCAGCCTTTTGCCCAACCAGGTTTACCCATCTATGGTCGAGATAGGAAATTAAAAATTTTAATAAAAAAACACACCATAAGCTTGTTTGATGCCTTAAAACTTAAAGAGAAGCTGCAAAACATACTATTTAATGGAAGAGAAATTTATAAGCGCGATGTAAGAGTCCACACCGGTCTTACCACCTTGAACTAGGTTTTCCCCTTTTGGGGGGGGGAAAAGGGGACAGGGGGCGGGGGGGGGGGGGGGCTCGGTAGTTTACCAAATCTGACCCAAAAACAGTTAATTTTAGAGGGAGGGTCGCACACCCAGCTAAGTAGGGTCGGACCTCCCAAAACAGAAAGTCGGACCCTCGGTTTTGAAGGGAGGGTCGGACAGCTTAAGACCCTAGGGTCGACGGGATCATCGACCCTCCCATCGACCCTCGGTTTCTGACAAAACTGAAATTAGGAAATTTCCTAATTTTCGGTTGGGATTCCTTCCAAATCTCAATGGGATTATTATAGGACATTCCTAGTCTATTTAAAGGACGTCCCTAAGCCACATTCACTCCTTTCACAACCCTAATTGAATTGAGAGAAAGAGAGAAGAAGGAAAAGAGGAAGAAAGGAGGCTAGGAAGAAGGCTTAGCAAAAAGGAGAAGAATTTGCAGAGAAAAGTAATCTTCTCAGGTATGGATACTAATTCCATGAGTTTCTACAGACCTTAGGTTAGATATGGTTGAGTGTAGGATTTCGGAGAAACCCAAACCATCCATCCATGGTTAGGTTTTCATGGAAAACCATAGGAGGATGCACGAAAACTATCTAGATGGATTATACATGGTTCTAGACCATGGATTGACTGTTGAATGAATGTAGGAAGTAAGCCATAGGACCCAAACACGAAGAATGGATTTAAAATTTGGAAATTGGACTAGAGTGCACCAAGGGTCGCACCGAGGGTCGATAGACCATCCGACCCTAGGTGTTTCTCGACCATCGACCCTCAGCATTCGGGAAGTTCGGGAATGGAGGGAGGGTCGATAGACCCATCGACCCAGCATCGACCCTAGCATCGACCCTCGTTGACGTAATGGTTTTTAAATTCTGAATAAATTCTAATTAAATTCTATCGACTTTGTTAGGTTTGCTAGCAATATAATAACATTATAAAGGTGATTCTAAAGCTTGGGAAATATCTATTAGCAAGCTAAGGTGAGGAACCTTAACCCCAAACTAAATTGGTTAATAATAAACTGTTTTCTATTTCTTGAGTCCTATGCCATGTTTGATTCTATGCGAATATGTTTGTAATGTGCATACAAAGATGCCATCCAATATTTCTATTACTTGTTCATGCATATTTACTTTATTATTTATAACATGATGATGATGATGATGATAGGAATAGGCATGTGCTTGTATGTGTGTGGTTGATGTGCTACTTTGCAAGCCCTCGCTAACAGGGGCTTACGTGTTGGTATAGCATTATATAGCAATAAACGTTAACCTTTGTTGTATAATGTTATGGTAGGGTGGATGGGGACGACGATAAACGTTAACCTTCGGGCGGGCTTCCACACCCTGTGTATAGAGGCGGTGTCAATAAACGTTAACCTTTGACCACCCAACCTTTCTATTGCACATTGCAAACTATAAACCAAGACCAAAGATATAAATTGATTTTTGCATGCATATGTAATGTTGCATTGTTTTGGCTACTCACTGAGCCGTGTTGTGTGCTCACCCTCGACGTTGAATATTTTAGTTGATGATGCAGGTTATACAGTTGAATATTATATGAATGCGTCAGCATACGAAAATGTGGCAACTGTGGAAGTTGGAGCTGAAGACGATACACACGACTCCTCTTGCGGGTGCAACTCGTGTGTATTTGATTAGATATTTTTTATAGGTTTCTTTATTTGGATTTATTAAAGACTTGTATTGATATTTACTTATGTCCCGGTTGATACAGAATAATTTTCTATTAAATTATTAATATCATTTTAGTTCTCAGTTCATTTATTTATAAGATTTCCGCTATTGTGTATTTACTCTGATTATGATTGTGGATGCGTGTAAGTTTGGATAACGCGGGGATAGCCTATTTGAGATCCTGGTTGAACCGTTGGTTTGTTAGCGGTTCATCACACCATTCTGGTTAGACCAAAATTGGGGTGTGACAACTTGGTATCAGAGCTTCTCAGGCCTTGCCCGCCGAACTGACACACATTCAAGACCATTGTGAACTGAGATAGGATAAATTAAAAGCTTTAATACAAACACACTGTAAGCACAAGTGATGATTGAAACCAAATTAAAAAGAGAATAATGCATCTATTAAAGGGAAAACCAGTTACATACAATGAGTAAGAGAAACAAAACGTATATACATCGCTAAAGTAGAGTACAATCCACAACCCGGACAGTTACTCTGTAGTACAATAAAAGTAAAGTACAATCAGGAAGCTGGAGGCGAAGGAGGAGGCGGTGCCTCACGGTCTCTGTCATAGTCCTCAGTGCGTGCGCCGAGCAGCCAACAGCTCATCCATCCTCGGATCAGATCTGCGCTGAGCATCCCCGATCTCCCGCAGCATCTCCATCATATCGGAAGGTGGGCGTGAAGGACCAGCATCATGAGAAGGACTGGTCTCGGGCACCGGGCCGCCGCAGCCAGAAGTACCAGCCCTATCCGCATGCGTGGGTGATGGCGGTGGTATCGCATCGACATCCATATATAAGCGATCATCGCCGACCGGATCCCCACGAGCCCTAGCAGCAGCATCGGCCATCTCAACCCGAGTGTGAGGGCGCACCATCGCGTTCCTCTCCTCATCACTAACCTCCGCATCTCGCAGCCCCATCTTGCAGATAGCCTCCCAATCTAGAGGCGACGAGAAGGTCTTCTCCTGGATCTTCTCATCTACTAGATCCACCCCCGCACGGGTCAGGAGCATCCGTAATCATGCGTCCATAGGGTAGATTACCCCTATGACCGGACAATGTAGCACTAATCATCGCCCGCATGATGATGTAAGGAAGGCGGACCGGGCCGACGAGTGCGGATGCAAGAGATCAAGAACCGAGTCAGCCGAGAGACCCTCTCATAGTGCCCACTCGCGGGATCAGATTATGCCGGATAATCTTGCGAAAGACCCGTGGAGCCGGACGCAAGTAACAAGCTCTCATCCGCCATCTATCGGGACGGAGCAACGGGTTGTCGATCTCGGCTCTCATCTCCATCTCAACAAACCGGGGCTCTCCCGGCGCACACGACACCATAGGGCCATCATAGGCAATGCCCAACGGATCGGCCGGCCGCCGATAATCAAAGGAGATGTGCACCCCTTGACGTAGCCGGTGATGCGCAACTCCCCGGCCGTGCTCAACATCATTGTAATTCCCCACCACCTGGAGATTACAATAAAACTGGCGCACCAAGTCTGGACAGGTGCACGCGTCGTATGTGATGACAGGGAGCCACCCCATATCACCGAATGCTCCCTCTACATTGAACAAGGCTAGCTCAGCCAAGTTCACCATGCGACCCCCTTCCACTTTCTTACGGGCATAGTCAGCATACTGTGCCTCGGCTTCGTTTGAACGGAAGCGAAGTGGATCACGCAATCTTGGCACTTTGGTACGGGCCTTAGTATCTGCAAAAATAAGAAAGAGAAAATAAACCAGGAGTTAGTAGGATAAAATCCAAAAATTTGACTTAATAACGACGTAAGTTGACCATAAAGTCCCATTTCTCACCATACAAGTGGGCGTAAGAACTTACGTAGGTTAAAACATATCCTACAATCTACATGCAGTAGAAAATTTTAACGGATAAGGTCCAATTTGGAGAAATTCAAGAAAAATAAAAAATTTCGATAAATTAGGGCAAAAAGAGAAAAATTTAAGTTTCTCGTTAACCAACCGATGAAACTCAAAAATTTTTGAGGGCTTTCGTTCCTCAAGACCCCAATAACAAAAGCCCCCAATAAAAATAGAATTTTTACGGTTGGAAAAAGTTTAATTTGGAAAATACGAGCTAAATGAGCAAAAACCTAGAAATAAAAACCTAAAAACAGGGAAAGTTGGGAAATTTTACCGTAGAGGTGATGTGGATGTCGAAAACTCGGACTAAGAACGATCCACAATAGTGAAGTAGCACACTGTAGCAACTCGGAGAGTAGAGACGAGTCGAAACGGAGGAGGAATAGTGAGAATTGACCCGGAATCGGATCTTAAAAATCTGATTTTTGGTCCGAGGGCTCGGACAATTCGACCGACACCATCGACCCCGGATCGACCCTCCAATCGACCCCCGGCTCTGGGAATCGACGGAAAATCGAGGGCCGGACCGAGGGCCGGACACCCATCGACCCCGTGCATCGACCCTCGCCTCGGGAAGAACAGGTCATTCCCAGGGTCGGATACCAAGGGTCGGACACACCAGCGACCCTCACCATCGACCCTACATAGAAAAGACAGTATTTATTTCAGAATGAATTGGAGATTTTGAATTTTATATCGGTTAGCGTGCCTACATGAAGTATAAATGATTTCTCACCGATTTTGATGATTTTCGGGCACCATCCATCTCGAAGTAAATATGTCCGGGCCGTAGAGTGACCCGACAGACCGAAACACAGCCCCACCACCACCACCGGGCGGATGAGACTAGTCAAGAGAACAATTACGCACGGGGTAATCCCGAGCCGGCAAACCCTACAAATTTGCCACCACCACCACCCGAGCTAACAACGGGGGTGATGAATCGGCACAACGGTTACAACAAATGCAACATGCACAAGCTCAAATGCAAGGTTGCGATGGGAGTTATGTTTCAAGCCACTCGGGCCGCAGCCATGCACACCGGGCAAGCTAGTGCAGCACCGGTGGGTAACCACCCAGCTCAACGGACACCTCAACAACCGGCCGCACCAATTCCAGTGCAAGTTCTAGAAGCAGCCCAAGGGAACTATCAGTATCCACCCCCTATGTTTGGGGCATACCAAAATCAACTGGATCACTCCCGACTAGTAGAGAGATTTTTGAAGATGAAACCGAGAGAATTCAATGGCAAGCCGTCTGATCCACTGTGGCCAGCACACTGGATAGACGAGATGGAAAGGAACTTCCTTATGATGACTATCACCGAAGAAGAGAAAGTACTATGCGCCACCTTCATGCTCAAAGGCGACGCACACCATTGGTGGAAATCTACAAAGACCTACTTATTGACCAAGCACGCCCTACCGACATGGGCTATATATAAAGAAGCATTCTTCGAGAAGTATTTCCCAAGAAGCTTCGGAGATTCAATGGAGAAAGAGTTCTTGAGTCCGTACTGGGGGCGATGTCCGTAGACTGCATATCAACAGCGCTACGAAGAACTGTTTTTCTTCGCACCGGCTAGCATGCAAGAAGAAGATACAAAAACCCGTAGGTTCGTCGCGGGACTAAGAGGAAGCATAAGAGAAAATGTTCTGGGTTTAGAAAAGAAGATTTACAACGAAGCTGTCCAAATTGCTCGAATAATTGAATCGAGCCGTAAGGAGAGCTATTTCTCCCGAGAGCAGAGGAATCAAGAGACCAGCCGGAAACTCCTATAACGGAGGCAATAATAGGACGTATAAACCTTTTCGCCCTCGGAATTTTGCAACTGCACCAAAGTCCACCGCAGCAGCTCAACCACGGCCAAAGTCAAATTTTGAAGCCCCAGGTGCTATAACCGCAACCAACCAGGGCATATGGCAAGAGAGTGCCCAAAACCCAAGAAGCAACTACATCAAGGACGGGTATATGCCGTTACATCGAGGATGCCGCCGCATCGCCCGATGTGGTCACTGGGTATGACCGAAACTTGTAAGACTATAATTAGAATTGATTGAGCATGTAGACTAAGTAAAAACGAATCACGAGTATCGTACCTATCAATGGCGCACCCGCCGGAGTACTCTTTGATTCGAGGAGCTACTCATTCATTTATATCCGTGTCGTTTGGAAAGAAGACCAATCTGCCCATCAAAACATTAGACTACAAATTACTTGTACGGTCACCGATGGGATTAGAAGTGGAATTAGAGAAAGGTTATGGACCATGTCCAGTTCTCATTGGAAGGCAGACCTTGGATGCAACCTTAATACAACTTGAGATGGCAGACTTTGACGTCATCTTGGGAATGGACTGGTTAGCTCGGCACTGCAAATCTGTTATGCGCCGAGAAGAAGCTAACGCTCAAAGACAAAGAAGGAGCCGAATTCAGTTTCTCGGGAACCAAACTTCCCAGAGACGCAAGCTCATATTCTCCGCATTAAAGGCTAAGAAGTGCCTTGAGAAAGGAGCGGTCGGATATCTAGTATCAGGGGTCGACCTAACCAAGGACGTGCCACAAATGGAAGATATTGATGTCCTGCGAGATTTTCCCGATGTATTTCCGGAGGAACTACCCGGATTACCACCCGACCGAGCCACGGAGTTTGTAATAGACCTAATACCGGAGCCGCACCGGTATCAAAAGCACCTTATAGAATGGCTCCTACCGAACCGAAGGAATTAAAAGTGCAATTACAAGAACTGCTGGATAAGGGTTATATTAGACCCAAAGATATCTCCATGGGGGAGCACCGGTGTTGTTCGGAAAGAAGAAGGATGGTAGTGTTCGGTTATGTATCGACTATAGAGAGTTGAATAAGCCGACAATCAAGAATCGATATCCACTACCCAGATCGATGACTTGTTCGATCGGCTACAAGGAGCGAAGGTATTCTCAAAGATCGATCTTCGATCGAGCTATCATCAACTGAAGATTAAAGAAGGTGACATTCAAGACAGCTTTCGGGACAAGATACGGACATTATGAGTTCCTAGTGATGTCCTTCGGACTAACTAATGCACCGGCAACATTCATGGAACTTATGAACCGGGTTTTCCACGATATGTTGGATACGCCGGTCATAGTATTTATTGATGACATATTGGTATACTCCAAGGACAAGGAAACCCATGTCAAGAACCTAAACGCAGCCCTACAGGCGTTTAAGGAAAGAGAAGTTATACGCCAAATTTTCGAAGTGTGAGTTTTGGCTAAGTGAAGTCGCCTTTCTAGGCCATGTAGTATCCGCAGTAAGGAATCAAAGTGGACCCTAGTAAGATCGAGGCTATAGTGAAGTGGGAAGCACCAAAGAGTGTTTCGGAAATTAGAAGTTTTCCGGGTCTAGCTGGATATTATCGGAGATTCGTAGAAGACTATTCTCGGATTGCCGCATTCTCTCACCAGTTTGACCAAGAAAGGAGAAAAGTTCGTATGGATGGATAAATGTGAAAAGAGTTTTCAAACATTGAAGACCGGATTGATATCCGCTCCAATTTTGACCATTCTCAATGTATACCAATG
Organism: Protea cynaroides; assembly: GCA_028583415.1. Taxonomy (NCBI): domain Eukaryota; kingdom Viridiplantae; phylum Streptophyta; class Magnoliopsida; order Proteales; family Proteaceae; genus Protea; species Protea cynaroides. Next base: position 58,933,540 of record CM053276.1, read on the forward strand.
GAATGGTGTTTAATCACGGCAACGAACAATATGTGATAGATACAACGGACGAGTCAGCTAGCCAAGGGTTTATTCATCGGTTTTCGAATATGTTCGCGGCATTGAAGATTATACCGGATATAGTGGACGAAGTGAAGACAGCTATCAAAGCAGATCCTTATCCGAGAACAAAGACAAGAAGATATTGAGAAAGGTAGGACCAACCCCGAGTTCACCTTAGATACCGAGAAGGTACTGAAATATAAAGGGAGAATATGTGTACCGAAACGGAAAGTATGGACATTAGACACCGACCGATGAAGGAAGCCCATACCACCATCTACTCGATACATCCCGGAAGCACAAAAATGTATCATGATCTAAAGAAACCGTATTGGTGGAGGGGAATGAAGGCAGATGTAGCCAAGTTCGTGTCTCAATGCTTAAATTGTCGAAGGTAAAGGCGGAACGACAAAGACCCGCAGGACCGTTACAACCATTACCGGAACCAAGCATGGAAATGGGACCGCATCACTATGGACTTCGCCACAGACTACCATTGACTCCTCGAGAAGTTGACGCAGCTTTGGGTGATTGTAGACCGTCCGACTAAAACAGCTCGCTTCATACCGATACGACCCCAAGATACACCGGAAAGGTTAGCAAAGCCGTATGTGGATAATATTGTTCGGCTACATGGTGTTCCGGAAAGCATTGTGTCCGATAGAGATCCACGATTTACTTCCAAATTTTGGGAAGGACCGCAAAAGGCCATGGGTACAACATTGAAGTTCGGGACCGCATTCCACCCACGCACGCACGGACGCCGGAGCGCACAATCCAGATTCTAGAAGATATGCTACGAGCATGTGTGATTGATTTCAAGGGATCATGGGACGAAAAGTTACCATTGATCGAAGTTCGCTTACAATAACAGCTATCGTGCTACTATACGATGTCACCTTATGAAGCACCGGATGGCGGGAAGTGTCGAACTCCCTTGTTTTGGAATGAAGTTGGAGAACGTAGTATTGTTGGACCGGAATTTGTTGAAGAGACTTGTCGAAAGTGGTCGACATAATCAAGGAAAGAGTAAGAGTAGCTCGTAACCGTCGAGGCAATACGCGGATACTCGACCGAAGAGAGCTAGAGTTCGCCGTAGGTGATAAAGTATTTTTGAAAGTATCGCCTATGCGAGGATTGAAGAGGTTCGGACAGAAAGGAAAACTAAGTCCAAGATACGCCGGGCCATATGAGATTCTCGCTAAGCGTGGAAAAGTAGCTTATCGGGTTAGCACTACCACCATCTATGTCAAGTGTGCATGACGTATTTCACATATCCTTATTGAAGAAGTATGTCAAAGACCCAACACATGTGTTGACAAGGTGGATTTGCCGGAATTGACTGATGATTTGACATTTGAAGTAATACCAACGGAAATCACTAGTCGAAAGGTTCAACGTCTACGTAATAGAGATATTTACTATGTTAAGGTCACATGGAAAAGTAGAGACATGGAAGAGGTTACATGGGAAGAAGAAAGTGCTATGAGAAAGCAATACCCTGACTTGTTTGATTCGAAGGTATGCACAATTTCGAGGACGAAATTTTTATAAGTTGGGGGGAGTTGTAAGACCCGTGTCAAACTAACCCGGTCTTACCACCTTGAACCAGGTTTACCCGTCATGGTCGAGTCAAATGGACCAAGGGCATGAAGGAGATCGAGATCCCGTGTATAAAATCGACCCAAAAACACTTAATTTTAGGGAGGGTCGCACACCCGGCTAGGGGGGTCGGACCTCCCAAAAACGGAAAGTCGACCCTCGCTTTGAAGGGAGGGTCGGACAGCTTAAGACCCTAGGGTCGACGGGATCATCGACCCTCCCATCGACCCTGGTTTCCCGACGAAACCGAAATTAGGAAATTTCCTAATTTTCGGTTGGGATTCCTTCCAAATCTCAATGGGATTATTATAGGACATTCCTAGTCTATTTAAAGGACGTCCCTAAGCCACATTCACTCCTTTTCACAACCCTAATTGAATTGAGAGAAAGAGAGAAGAAGGAAAAGAGGAAGAAAGGAGGCTAGGAAGAAGGCTTAGCAAAAAAGGAGAAGAATTTGCAGAGAAAAGTTATCTTCTCAGGTATGGATACTAATTCCATGAGTTTCTACAGACCTTAGGTTAGATATGGTTGAGTGTAGGATTTCCGAGAAACCCAAACCATCCATCCATGGTTAGGTTTTCATGGAAAACCATAGGAGGATGCACGAAAACTATCTAGATGGATTATACATGGTTCTAGACCATGGAATGACCGCTGAATGAATGTAGGAAGTAAGCCATAGGACCCCAAACACGAAGAATGGGTTAAAAGTGGAAATTGGACCGGAGTGCACCAAGGGTCGCACCGAGGGTCGATAGACCATCCGACCCTAGGTGTTCTCGACCATCGACCCTCAGCATTCGGGAAGTTCGGAACGGAGGGAGGGTCGATAGACCCATCGACCCTAGCATCGACCCTCGCTGACGTAATGGTTTTTAAATTCTGAATAAATTCTAATTAAATTCTATCGACTTGGTTAGGTTTGCTAGCAATATAATTACGTTATAAAGGTGATTCTAAAGCTTGGGAAATATCTATTAGCAAGCTAAGGTGAGGAACCTTAACCCCAAACTAAATTGGTTAATAATAAACTGTTTTCTATTTCTTGAGTCCTATGCCATGTTTGATTCTATGCGAATATGTTTGTAATGTGCATACAAAGATGCCATCCAATATTTCTATTACTTGTTCATGCATATTTACTTTATTGTTTATAACATGATGATGATGATGATGATAGGAATAGGCATGTGCTTGTATGTGTGTGGTTGATGTGCTTGATGCGAGCGAGTATCGTGGGAGGTGTGATGAGAACGCCAATAAACGTTAACCTTTGGCGGGTCTCAAAGACTTTAGCTCTATCTCTAACTCAAGTCTTGTGCATTGGCATCGTCGTATCGCCATTACCTTAGCAGAACTATTATGTCGTAGAGTATCGGGGAGGTGGTCTCGGTCCTTGTAGTCTCCGACTCTACCGGGGGCCTTAGCTCTATCTCTATGGATGTTCCGAGGGATGCTGGGGTGAGGCCTTGGATACACCGTTTGGCATTAGGATTGGTTAGCAACGAGCCCGGCTTTGCAAGCCCTCGCTAATGGGGGCTTACGTGTTGGTATAGCATTATATAGCAATAAACGTTAACCTTTGTTGTATAATGTTATGGTAGGGTGGATGGGGACGACGATAAACGTTAACCTTCGGGCGGGCTTCCACACCCTGTGTATAGAGGCGGTGTCAATAAACGTTAACCTTTGACCACCCAACCTTTCTATTGCACATTGCAAACTATAAACCAAGACCAAAGATATAAATTGATTTTTGCATGCATATGTAATGTTGCATTGTTTTGGCTACTCACCGAGCCGTGTTGTGTGCTCACCCCTCGACGTCCGAATATTTTAGTTGATGATGCAAGGTTATAAAGTTGAAGATTATATGAACGCGTCGGCGTATGGAAATGTGGCAGCTGTGGAAGTTGGAGCTGAAGACGATACACACGACTCCTCTTGCGAGTGCAACTCGTGTGTATTTGATTAGATATTTTTTATAGGTTTCTTTATCTGGATTTATTAAAGACTTGTATTGATATTTACTTATGTCCCGGTTGATACAGAATAATTTTCTATTAAATTATTAATATCATTTTAGTTCTCAGTTCATTTATTTATAAGATTTCCGCTATTGTGTATTTACTCTGATTATGATTGTGGATGCGTGTAAGTTTGGATAACGCGGGGATAGCCTATTTGAGATCCTGGTTGAACCGTTGGTTTGTTAGCGGTTCATCACACCATTCTGGTTAGACCAAAATTGGGGTGTGACAACTTGGTATCGGAGCTTCTCAGGCCTTGCCCGCCGAACTGACACACATTCAAGACCATTGTGAACTGAGATAGGATAAATTAAAAGCTTTAATTCAAACACACCGTAAGCACAAGTGATGATTGAAACCGAATTAAAAAGAGAATAATGCATCTATTAAAGGGAAAACCAGTTACATACAATGAGTAGGAGAAACAAAACGTATATACATCGCTAAAGCGGAGTACGGCCCACAACCCGGACGGCTACTCCGTAGTACAAGAAAAGTAAAGTACAATCAGGAAGCCGGAGGCGAAGGAGGAGGCGGTGCCTCACGGTCTCCCGTCGGAGTCCTCAAGCATAGACCCTAGTCAACCAGGCCACCCGGGTCCGGGTCGCCCGGAGACTAGCCGTGAGACCGGCTATCCTCCGATCGGTCGCGCGCCGCACCTCTAGGAGCTCTCCCATCCGGCGCGCCCGATGCCGGCCGAGCGGCCAACAGCTCATCCATCCTCGCGATCGGATCCGCGCCGAGCATCCCCGATCTCCCCGCAAGATCTCCATCATATCGGCAGGTGGGCGTGAAGGACCAGCATCATGAGAAGGACTGGTCTCGGGTACCGGGCCGCCGCAGCGGACGTACCAGCCCTATCCGCATCCGCGGGTGATGGCGGTGGTATCGCATCGACATCCATATATAAGCGATCATCGCCGACCGGATCCCCACGAGCCCCAGCAGCAGCCTCAGGATCGGCCATCTCAACCCGAGTGTGAGGGCGCACCATCGCGCTCCTCTCCTCATCACTAACCTCCGCATCTCGCAGCCCCATCTTGCGGATAGCCTCCCAATCTAGAGGCGACGAGAAGGTCTTCTCCCGGATCTTCTCATCTACTAGATCCACCCCCGCACGGGGGTCAGGCGGCCCCGTAATCATGCGTCCATAGGGTAGATTACCCCTATGACCGGACAATGTAGCACTAATCATCGCCCGCATGATGATGTAAGGAAGGCGGGCCGGGCCGACGAGTGCGGATGCAAGAGATCAAGAACCGAGTCAGCCGAGAGACCCTCTCATAGTGCCCACTCTGCGGGATCAGATTATGCCGGATAATCTTGCGTAAGACCCGTGGAGCCGGACGCAAGTAGCAAGCTCTCATCCGCCATCTATCGGGACGGAGCAACCGGGTTGTCGATCTCGGCTCTCATCTCCATCTCAACAAACTGTGGCTCTCCCGGCGCACAAGACACCATAGGGCCATCATAGGCAATGCCCAACGGATCGGCCAGCCGCCGATAATCAAAGGAGATGTGCACCCCCTTGACGTAGAACTTCATTTGAACGGAAGCGGAGTGGATCACGCAATCTTGGCACTTTGGTACGGGCCATAGTATCTGCAAAAATAAGAAAGAGAAAATAAACCAGGAGTTAGTAGGATAAAATCCAAAATTTGACTTAATAACGACGTAAGTTGACCATAAAGTCCCATTTCTCACCATAAAAGTGGGCGTAAGAACTTACGTAGGTTAAAACATATCCTACAATCTACATGCAGTAGAAAATTTTAACGGATAAGGTACAATTTGGAGAAATTCAAGAAAAATAAAAAATTTCGATAAATTAGGGCAAAAAGAGAAAAATTTAAGTTTCTCGTTAACTAACCGATGAAACTCAAAAAATTTTGAGGGCTTTCGTTCCTCAAGACCCCAACAACAAAAGCCCCCAATAAAAATCGAATTTTTACGGTTGGAAAAAGTTTAATTTGGAAAATACGAGCTAAATGAGCAAAAACCTAGAAATAAAAACCTAAAAACAGGGAAAGTTGGGAAATTATACCTGTAGAGGTGATGTGGATGTCGAAACTCGGACTAAGAACGATCCACAATAGTGAAGTAGCACTGTAGCAACTCGGAGAGTAGAGACGAGTCGAAACGGAGGAGGAATAGTGAGAATTGACCCAGAATCGGATCTTAAAAATCTGATTTTTGGTCCGAGGGCCCGGACAATTCGACCGACACCATCGACCCCGGATCGACCCTCCAATCGACCCTCGGCTCCGGAATCGACGGAAAATTGAGGGTCGGACCGAGGGTCGGACACCCATCGACCCGCATCGACCCTCGCTCCGGGAAGAACAGGTCATTCCCGGGGTCGGATACCAAGGGTCGGACACACCAACGACCCTCACCATCGACCCTACATAGAAAAGACAAGATTTATTTCGTAATGAATTGGAGATTTTGAATTTTATATCGGTTAGCGTGCCTACATGAAGTATAAATGATTTCTCACCGATTTTGATGATCTTCGAGCACCATCCATCTCGAAAGTAAATATGTCCGGCCGTAGAGTGACCCGACAGACCCAAAACATGGTCCCACCACCACCACCGGCGGATGAGACTAGTCAAGAGAACAATTACGCACGGGGTAATCCCGAGCCGGCAAACCCTACAAATTTGCCACCACCACCACCCGAGCTAACAACGGGGGTGATGAATCGGGCACAACAGCTACAACAAATGCAACATGCACAAGCTCAAATGCAGGTTGCGATGGGAGTTATGTTTCAAGCCACTCGTGCCGCAGCCATGCACACCGGGCAAGCTAGTGCAGCACCGGTGGGTAACCACCCAGCTCAATAGACACCTCAACAACCGGCTGCACCAATTCCAGGTGCAAGTCCCGAAGCAGCCCAAGGGAACTATCGGCGTCTACCCCCTATGTTTGGGGCATACCAAAATCAACTGGATCACTCCCGACTAGTAGAGAGATTTTTGAAGATGAAACCGAGAGAATTCAATGGCAAGCCGCCCGATCCACCCGTGGCCAGCACACTCGGATAGACGAGATGGAAAGGAACTTCCTTATGATGACTATCACCGAGGAAGAGAAAGTACTATGCGCCACCTTCATGCTCAAAGGCGACGCACACCATTGGTGGAAATCTACAAAGACATACTTATTGACCAAGCACGCCCTACTGACATGGGCTATATATAAAGAAGCATTCTTCGAGAAGTATTTCCCAAGAAGCTTCAGAGATTCAATGGAGAAAGAGTTCTTGAGTCTGAACGCTACGAAGAACTGTTTTTCTTCGCACCGGCTAGCATGCAAGAAGAAGATACAAAAACCCGTAGGTTCGTCGCGGGACTAAGAGGAAGCATAAGAGAAAATGTTCTGGGTTTAGAAAAGAAGATTTACAACGAAGCTGTCCAAATTGCTCGAATAATTGAATCGAGCCGTAAGGAGAGCTATTTCTCCCCGGAGCCGAGGAATCAAGAGACCAGCCGGAAACTCCTACAACGGAGGCAATAATAGGACGTATAAACCTTTTCGCCCTCGTAATTTTGCAACTGCACCAAAGTCTACCGCCGCAGCTCAACCACAGCCAAAGTCAAATTTTGAAGCCCCGGCGCTATAACTGCAACCAACTGGGGCATATGGCAAGAGAGTGCCCAAAACCCAAGAAGCAACTACATCAAGGACGGGTATATGCCGTTACATCAGAGGATGCTGCCGCATCGCCCGATGTGGTCACAGGTATGACCGAAACTTGTAAGGCTATAATTAGAATTGATTGAGCATGTAGACTAAGTAAAAACGAATCACAAGTATCGTACCTATCAATGGCGTACCCGCCGGAGTACTCTTTGATTCGAGAGCTACTCATTCATTTATATCCGTGTCATTTGAAAGAAGACCAATCTGCCCATCAAAACATTAGACTACAAATTACTTGTACGGTCACCGATGGGATTAGAAGTGGAATTAGAGAAAGGTTATGGACCATGTCCAGCTTCTCATTGGAAGCGCGGACCTTGGATGCAACCTTAATACAACTTGAGATGGCCGGACTTTGACGTCATCTTGGGAATGGACTGGTTAGCTCGGCACTCGCAAATCTGTTATGCGCCGAGAAGAAGCTAACGTTCAAAGACAAAGAAGGAGCAGAATTCAGTTTCTCGGGAACCAAACTTCCCAGGAGACGCAAGCTCATACTCTCCGCATTAAAGGCTAAGAAGTGCCTTGAGAAAGGGGTGGTCGGATATCTAGTATCAGTGGTCGACCTAACCAAGGACGTGCCACAAATGGAAGATATTGATGTCGAGCGAGATTTTCCTGATGTATTTCGGGAGGAACTACCCGGATTACCACCCGACCGAGCCACGGAGTTTGTAATAGACCTAATACCGAGCCGCACCGTATCAAAAGCACCTTATAGAATGGCTCCTACCGAACCGAAGGAATTAAAAGTGCAATTACAAGAACTGCTGGATAAGGGTTATATTAGACCCAAAGATATCTCCATGGGGAGCACCGGTGTTGTTCGTAAAGAAGAAGGATGGTAGTGTTCGGTTATGTATCGACTATAGAGAGTTGAATAAGCCGACAATCAAGAATCGATATCCACTACCCGAGATCGATGACTTGTTCGATCAGTTACAAGGAGCGAAGGTATTCTCAAAGATCGATCTTCGATCAGGCTATCATCAACTGAAGATTAAAGAAGGTGACATTCCGAAGACAACTTTCAGGACAAGATACGGACATTATGAGTTCCTAGTGATGTCCTTCGGACTAACTAATGCACCGGCAACATTCATGGAACTTATGAACCGGGTTTTCCACGATATGTTGGATACGTCGGTCATAGTATTTATTGATGACATATTGGTATACTCCAAGGACAAGGAAACCCATGTCAAGAACCTAAACGCAGCCCTACAGCGTTTAAGGAAAGAGAAGTTATACGCCAAATTTTTGAAGTGTGAGTTTTGGCTAAGTGAAGTCGCCTTTCTAGGCCATGTAGTATCCGCAGAAGGAATCAAAGTGGACCCTAGTAAGATCGAGGCTATAGTGAAGTGGGAAGCACCAAAGAGTGTTTCAGAAATTAGAAGTTTTATGGGTCTAGCTGGATATTATCGGAGATTCGTAGAAGACTATTCTCGGATTGCCGTACCTCTCACCAGTTTGACCAAGAAAGGAGAAAAGTTCGTATGGACGGATAAATGTGAAAAGAGTTTTCAAACATTGAAGACCAGATTGATATCCGCTCCAATTTTGACCATTCCCATTCCAGGACAGACATTTACCTTATACACTAATGCATCGGGATTGGGATTAGGATGTGCATGTGCTTATGCAAGGAGAGCAAGTGGCTGCGTATGCATCAAGACAGTTGAAGGTACATGAGAAGAATTACCCCACTCATGATTTGGAGTTAGCGGCAGTAGTACATGCTGTCAAGATATGGAGACACTACCTATACGGAGAGAAATTTCAGATTAAGTCCGACCATAAAAGTCTTACTTATCTATTTAATCAGAAGGAGTTAAATATGAGACAAAGAAGATGGCTGGAACTATTGAAAGACTATGATTGTGATAGCCGGTATCATCCGAGAAAAGCGAACGTGGTAGCGGATGCATTGAGCAGAAAAGCAATGATAAAATCTCAAGGAGAAACTAGCACGATCCCGAGCAATGTATACCAATGGAATGGTGTTTAATCACGGCGGCCGGGTTAAAATATGTGATAGATACAATGGACGAGCAGAATGGTTTTTAAATTCTGAATAAATTCTAATTAAATTCTATCGACTTTGTTAGGTTTGCTAGCAATATAATAACATTATAAAGGTGATTCTAAAGCATGGGAAATATCTATTAGCAAGCTAAGGTGAGGAACCTTAATCCCAAACTAAATTGGTTAATAATAAACTGTTTTTCTTTTTCTTGAGTCCTATGCCATGTTCGATTCTATGCGAATATGTTTGTAATGTGCATACAGCATGCCATCCAATATTTCTATTACTTGTTCATGCATATTTACTTTATTGTTTATAACATGATGATGATGATGATGATAGGAATAGGCATGTGCTTGTATGTGTGTGGTTGATGTGCTTGGTGCGAGCGAGTATCAGGGGAGGTGTGATGAGAACGTCAATAAACGTTAACCTTTGGCGGGTCTCAAGGACTTTAGCTCTATCTCTAACTCAAGTCTTGTGCATTGGCATCGTCGTATCGCCATTACCTTAGCGGAACTATTATGTCGTAGAGTATCGGGGAGGTGGTCTCGGTCCTTGTAGTCTCCGACTCTACGGGGGGCCTTAGCTCTATCTCTATGGATGTTCTGAGGGATGCTGGAGTGAGGCCTTGGATACACTATTTGGCATTAGGATTGGTTAGCAGCGAGCCCAGTTTGCAAGCCCTCGCTAACAGGGGCTTACGTGTTGGTATGGCATTATATAGCAATAAACGTTAACCTTTGTTGTATAATGTTATGGTAGGGTGGATGGGGACGACGATAAACGTTAACCTTCGGGCGGGCTTCCACACCCTGTGTATAGAGGCGGTGTCAATAAACGTTAACCTTTGACCACCCAACCTTTCTATTGCACATTGCAAACTATAAACCAAGACCAAAGATATAAATTGATTTTTGCATGCATATGTAATGTTGCATTGTTTTGGCTACTCACTGAGCCGTGTTGTGTGCTCACCCCTCGACGTCGAATATTTTAGTTGATGATGCAGGTTATACAGTTGAAGATTATATGAATGCGTCAGCGTATGGAAATGTGGCAGCTGTGGAAGTTGGAGCTGAAGACGATACACACAACTCCTCTTGCGGGTGCAACTCGTGTGTATTTGATTAGATATTTTTATAGGTTTCTTTATTTGGATTTATTAAAGACTTGTATTGATATTTACTTATGTCCCGGTTGATACAGAATAATTTTCTATTAAATTATTAATATCATTTTAGTTCTCAGTTCATTTATTTATAAGATTTCCGCTATTGTGTATTTACTCTGATTATGATTGTGGATGCGTGTAAGTTTGGATAACGCGGGGATAGCCTATTTGAGATCCTGGTTGAACCGTTGGTTTGTTAGCGGTTCATCACACCATTCTGGTTAGACCAAAATTGGGGTGTGACAGCTGATGTCTAGGGAGAAAACCAAATAACCATGTAATAACATGAACATAAAGGAATTATAAAGTGTGCGACAGAGTACAGTCCACAAGTCGGACAGCTACTCTGTTAACAAAATAAATCGTATAATCACTTGGGCCACATTCAAAGAGGCCTTCTTTGAAAAATACTTTCCAAGGAGTTTCCGTGACCAGATGGAGAAAGAGTTCCTCAATCTACAGCAGTCTCAGATGACCGTAGATGCATACCAACAGAAGTATGAAGAGTTGTTTTTCTTCACTCCAACCAGTATGCAGGAGGAAGAAACTAAGACCCGTCGCTTCACAATGGGTCGTAGAGGTGTCATATGAGAACATGTGTTGGGGCGAGGACTGAAGATTTATAATGAAGCAGTACAGGTGGCTCGAGTCAATGAAATAAGCCAGAGAGATAGTTTCTTTGCACATAATAGGGGTCTGGAGAGGCCTAACCCTGAGGCCCAAGGCAGAAGAAGCAACAGAACATATTGTCCATTCAGGCCACCAGCTAGCACTGTGCCACCCAGATCGGTTCCTACAGTGACACAGCAGGCAACAGGACAGAACACCAGTGTGAAGTGCTTCAATTGTCAACAGGTGGGTCACTATGCCAGAACATGCCCACTACCAAAGAGGGAACCGTAGCAAGGCAAAGTGTATGCCGTTACCACAGAGGAAGCAGCCGCATTACCTGATGTAGTTATTGGTATGATTCTGTATTTACTCCTTTAGTTACCGCATTAATTGTATGAGCATGTAGAACTAAAGGAAAAATTAAAAACCTCAGGTACAGTAAACATAGTAGGGGTACCCGCCAGAGTCCTGTTTGACTCAAGGGCCACCCATTCCTTTGTGCCAGTATCATTTGGAAAAGGACTAGATCAACCCATCAAGACTTTGGAACCAAGTCTGTTAGTTCGATCCCCCATGGGAATGGAAGTGGTATTAGAAGAGTATTATGGGCCTTGCCCAGTACATATTGAAGGATGAGATTTGGAAGCCAATCTAGTCCAGCTTGAGATGTCAGATTTCGATGTCATTCGGGGAATGGATTGATTATCTCAGTATTCAGCTAGCCTGTTATGTGCTGAGAAGAAGTTAGCTTTCAAGGACAGTGAAGGAACGGAGTTCAACTTTAAAGGGACTAAGTTGCCTAGGAAGAAAAAGCTTATACTCTCAGCCCTAAAAGCAAGGAAGCGCTTAGAGAAGGGGGGAGTAGGATACCTCGTATTAGTTGTGGATGTGATCGCTGACTTGCCAAAAATGGAGGATATCGAGGTAGTACGGGAATTTCCTGATGTGTTCCCAGAAGACCTACCCGGATTACCACCAGACAGGGCGACTGAGTTTGTGATAGATCTCCTACCAGGGGTAGCACCTGTGTCTAAAGCACCCTACCGGATGACTCCTACAGAGTTGAAGGAGTTAAAAATCCAGCTGCAAGAATTATTAGACAAGGGATTCATAAGGCCGAGTATCTCACCTTGGGGACCACCTGTGCTATTTGTCAAGAAGAAGGATGGTAGCGTACGTCTTTGTATGGAGTATCGAGAGTTAAACAAGCTCGCCATCAAGAACAGGTACCCACTACCTAGAATAGATGACTTGTTTGATCAACTGCAAGGTTCAAGTGTATTCTCAAAGATTGATCTGAGTCAGGGTATCATCAACTCAAGATCAAGGAGGCAGACATTCCCAAGACAGCTTTCAGAACAAGATATGGACACTATGAGTTCCTTGTGATGTCCTTTGGGTTGACCAATGCACCTGCATCGTTTATGGAACTGATGAATCGAGTATTCCATGACATGTTGGACACGTCGATTATAGTATTCATAGATGATATTTTAGTATACTCCAAGGACAAGGAGATGCATGTAATGCACTTAAGAGCGGCATTACAAAGACTAAGAAGAGAGAAGCTCTATTCAAAGTTCAAGAAGTGTGAATTTTGGCTAGACGAAGTGGCCTTCTTGGGTCACGTGGTATCTGCTGAAGGAATTAAGGTGGATCCCAGCAAAATTATAGCCATAGTAGGATGGGAGGCACTGAAGACAGTTGCTGAAATTTGTAGCTTCCTGGGCTTAGCTGGATATTATAGAAGGTTTGTGGAAATTATTCCAAGATTGTCGTTCCACTCACCAGGTTGACCAAGAAGGGGGAGAAGTTCGTATGGACCGAAGAATGTGAGAAATGCTTCCAGACACTGAAGTCAAGACTGGTTTCAGCACCTATATTGATTATTCCTGCTCTAGGCCTTCCATTCACACTGTATACAGATGCTTTAGGTTTGAGACTGGGATGTGTGATGATGCAAGGAGAACAGGTAATCGCCTATGCCTCAAGACAACTAAAGGAGAATGAGAAGAACTACCCTACTTATGACCTAGAATTGGCAGCAGTCATTTATGCTATCAAAACTTTGAGGCACTACCTGTATGGTGAGAAATTTCAGATTAAGTCTAACCACAAAAGTCTGACATATCTTTTCACCCAAAAAGACCTGAACATGAGGCAGAGGAGGTGGATAGAATTACTCAAGGACTACGACTGTGACATTCAGTACCATCCTAGTAAAGCAAATATTGTAGCTGATGCTCTGAGTAGGAAATGGGCATCGAACCCCGAAGCAGGGCCGAGTACAAATGCTGCTTGGTGTGTTGTAGTTTATGACTCATCAGAGAATGAAGAATAGCTCTTATTAAAGTCAGCAGACGATCTAGTGGAGCAAGGTTTGATACACAAGTTTACCCTTATGTTTAAAGCACTGAAGATTTTGCCTGACCTGAAAGAGGAGGTAAAAGCAGCAGTCCTATAGGACCCATACCTCAGGACAGTGCAAAAAGATTTGGAAAAGAGTCGAGCCAATCCTAATTTCACCTTGGATGCAGACAAGGTACTCAGGTATCATGGACGGTTATGCATACCTGAGAATGAGGATCTGGAAATCAGAAATCGAATCATGTTGGAAGCTCACTCCACTCCATATTCAGTACATCCTAGAAGCACTAAGATGTACCATGACCTAAAGAGGTTGTACTGGTGGAGGGGTATGAAAGCAGATGTGGCAAGATATGTATTTCAATGTCTAAACTGCGAGCAAGTTAAAGCGGAAAGATAGAGACCCGCAGGCTTATTGCAACCATTACTTGAGCCAGCATGGAAATGGATTGTATTACCATGGATTTCGTCACTGGCCTACCTATGACTCTAAGGTCAGTGAATGCAGTTTGGGTAGTTGTAGATCACCTCACCAAGACCTCAAGATTTATCCCTATCAGACGTCAATACACCATGAATAGGTTAGCAAAATTATATGTGGACAATATAGCCAGACTCCACGGTGTCCCAGAGAGTATAGTTTCTGGCAGAGATCCACGCTTGACATCAAAGTTTTGGGAGGGACTACAGAAGGCCATGGGGACAAAACTAAAGTTCAGCATAGCCTTTGACCCTCAAACAGATGGTCAGTCAGAGAGGACCATCCAGATCCTAGAAGAGATGCTTCAAGCATATGCTATTGACTTTAAGGGGGCTTGGGATGAGAAGCTTTCACTCATCGAGTTTTCCTACAATAATAGCTACCAGGCTACGATCCAGATGGCTTCATATGAGGCCTTGTATGGTAAGAAATGTCAAACCCCATTGTTATGGGACGAGGTTGAAGAAAGATGGATCGTAGGACCAAAATTTGTGGAGGAAACTTGCAAAGCAGTGGATCAGATCAAGAACAGAGTGAAGACAGCTCAAGTGTGTCAAAAGCACTATGCTGATAACAGGCGATGAGACCTCGAATTCACCGTTGGTGATAAAGTATTTTTGAAGGTATCACCAGTAAGAGGCCTAAAGCGGTTCGAGAAGAAAGGAAAATTGTGTCCTAGATATGTGGGACCATATGAGATTCTATCCCGATGTGGTAACGTGGCCTATCAACTTGCATTGCCACCAGCGATGTCTAGTGTCCACAATGTCTTTCACATGTCCTTACTGAAGAAGTACGTGAGAGACCCTTCGCATATTCTTGTTGCAGACGCCCCAGATTTGACAGAAGACTTGACCTTCGAGGTAGTACCAATCAAGCTAATCAGTCGAAAGATACAGTAGCTTCGAAGGAGTGCATTACACTACGTCAAGGTAGTTTGGAAGAGCCAGAATGTAGAAGAAATCACCTAGGAGGAGGAGGATGCCATGCGATAAGAATACCCTAATCTTTTCGACTCTAAAGGTACATACAATTTTGAGGACAAAATTTCCTTAAGGGTGGGGGAATTGTGAGACCTACATACAAATTTCAGGGATGAAATTTCTTTTAAGGGTGGTAGAGTTGTAAGAACCATGCTCTGAAAACCCGGTTTAAGTCATGGTTTACATTGTGACAGGTCTCCCAATCATAACCAGACTGGAAGGTAAGGCTGGGTGACGAACCGCGATATCCAGGTATGAGAAACGATGTGTAAAAATGCAATTTTTACATACCGGTCTCAGTACCGGTGTCACTCAGAGTAAGACCGGTATGTGCGACCGGTATGTATTTCTCGAGTGGAGACAGACTCCAGCGGATCCCACACTCCGAATCGAGTTTAGGAAACCTTTTAGACATAGGAGACCTTCCTAGAATGGTCTCCCACTATATATATACACATCATTCCTTCTCCTTAGATCCTTCCAAACATTCTCAAACCCTAGACCGTCTAGAAGAGATCTGAGAAGGAGCAAGGAGGAAGGAGACCGCGCAACAAGGGGGATCTTTCCGTTGGAGGAGAATACTGTCATTCAACAAACACCGGTAAGTGCTCAACCTCTATATTGATGTTAGGATTTCGGATCAAAGCCCTGAAACGGTGTAACGAACAAAAATTCCTAGAACCCCAAAACCCTAGTTCTCATTGAGATCCAATCTGAGAAGGATGCAACAAAATAATTGAAACCTAGATGACTAAAGAAGTATTTAGACCTTCGAATGGTTTAGGAAGAAGCCTAAAAACCAAGCCGATGATCAACGGGAGAGGGAGGTCCGAGATTGGGCTCTCGGACCCATACCGTCGGGCACACCGGCTAGACAATAAGTCCTGCGGTATGGTCCTGCGGTATATACCGCAGGCACATACGGGCTGCAGTGTACTGAGACCAATACTGAGACCGGTACTGAGACCGGTAATGAGACCGATATCGAGACCGATAATGAGACTAGTATCGAGACCGGTATATACCGTAGCACATACTAGTCTCACTATACTGAGACCGGTACTATGACTGGTATGCTTACCGAAGCCTGTTTGCTTTGGCCAAACATGGTTCTAACCAATTGGAACCCTAGCAACCAAATCCTAATCTATAAATATGATCTTGTAGGACCTGTAGACGGTGTAAGTGGACTCTGTAACGTAGAGCGGACTTCCAATTACGCGTCAGGTAAGGGACAAGACCCCAAACCCTAAGTAACTAAATAACAGTAAACCATTGTGATCATATCTGTATCTGTGTCTATTGTTTGTTGTTTGTGCATTTTACATGCCATCTACTTATTTAAATTCTTGTTACCTATTAATGCATATTCGTATGCTAGGATGTTGTCTGTTTAGGCATGTGAATGATTTTCGTTAGTGTGTAGAATGTGAAGGGGAATGGAGCCCTGGATATATCCTCACACTAACACCTTTTCGTATCGCCATCTACCTTAGCGGGCTTGGTACGAATAGGGTATCAGGGGGAGGACGTGGGATTGTGGCTCTACCTGCCCACCAGACTCGAGCCCTATCTCTATGTCGTAGGAAGCTGTGCTGGGGTAGGGCCATAAATACTATGTTGACATATAGGACTGGTCAGAAAAGAAACCCACTTGTATGCCCTTGCTGTCACACCCCAATTTGCACTATTCAGAATGGTGTGATGAACCGCTAGCAAACCAACGGTTCAACCAGGATCTCGAGTAGGCTATATCCATGTCATCTAAACCCCCATACATCCATAATCATAATCAGAGTAAATACACAATAGCGGAAGTCTTATAATAAAATGAACTGAGAATCTACTATGATATTAATATTTAAATAGAAAATTATTCTGTATCAACTGAGACATAAATAAATATCAAATACATGTCTTTATTAAATCCAAATAAAGAAAACTAAGAAAATATCTAATCAAATACACATGAGTTGCACTCGAAAGAGGAGTCATGTGTATATACTTCAGCTTCAGCTTCCATCGCCGCTACGTTCTCGTATGCTGGAGCATTCATATAGTCTTCAATGGTATAACCTGCATCATCAATTAAAATATTCGACGTTGAGGGGGTGAGCACACATCACGGTTTAGTGAGTAAACAAAACAATGCAACATTACATATGCATGCAATCAATTCATATCTTTGGTCTGGTTTAAAGTTTGCAATATGCAATAGAAAAGTTTAGGTAGTCAAAGGTCGTGTTTATTGACCCAGCCTCTATACACAAGTGTGTGACGCCGCCCGAAGGTAACGTTTATCGTCGACTCACAAGCACCCAATCATGAACATTATATAACAAAGGTTAACGTTTATTGCTATATAGTGCCATATTAACACATAAGCCCCTATTGGCAAGGGCTGCAAACTGGGCTCGCAACTAACCAATCCTAATGCCAAAAGTGTATCCAAGGCCTCACCCCAGCATCCCTCAGAATGTCCATAGAGATAGAGCTAAGGCCCCCCGATAGAGTCAGAGACTACAAGGACCGAGACCACCTCCCCTGATACTCTACGACATAATAGTTCTGCTAAAGTAATGGCGATACGACGATGCTAATGCACAAGACTTGAGTTAGAGATAGAGCTAAAGTGCTGAGACCCACCAAAGGTTAACGTTTATTGACATTCTCATCACACCTCCCCTGATACTCGCTCGCATCAAGTATACCAACCACACACATACAATCACATGCCTATTCCTATCATCATCATCATCATCATCATCATCATCATCATCATCATCATGTTATAAACAATAAAGTAAATATGCATGAATAAATAATAGAAATATTGGATGACATGTTGTATGCACATTACAAACATATTCGCATGGAATCAAGCATGGCATTGGACTCAAGAAAATGGAAAATAGTTTGTTATTAACCAATTAGTTTAGAGTTCTGTTTTCTCACCTTAGCTTGCTAATAGATACTTTTCCAAGCTTTAGAATCACCTTTATATTGTTATTATATTGCTAGAAGACCTAAAAAAGTCGATAGAATTTAGTTAGAATTTATTCAGAATTTAAAAACCATTCTGTTAACTAAGGGTCGGAGGTAGGGTCGGAGTCATGATCGACCCTGGGAGTGACCCTCCCCAAACTCTGAACTTCTCGAACACTGAGGGTTGATAGTTAGGATCACCTGGGGTCGGATGGTCATCGACCCTCGGTGCAACCCTCGGTGTACTTTGGTCAATTTCCCTCTTTTAGTCCATTCATCATGCTTGGGATCCTATGGCTTGCTCCTACATTCCATTCTACATTCATTCCGTGGTCTGAAACCATGAATCATCCACCTAAAATAGCTTTCATACATTCTCCTATGGTTTCCCATGAAAACCTAACCATGGGCTGATGTTTTGAGTTTCTCTGAGATCACACTCTCATCAATATCTATCCTAAGGTCTATAGAAACTCATGGAATTAGTATCCATACCTGAGAAGAATACTCCTTCTCTGTAACTCTTATCTTTTAGCTAAATTCTCTTCCTTGCTTCTCTTCTTCTCCTTTTCCTTCTCTTCTCTTTCACTCAATTCAATTAGGGTTGTGAAAGGAATGAAAGAGGCTTAGGGACGTCCTTTAAATAGAGTAGGAACATCCTAAAATAAGTCCCTTTGAGATTAGGAAAGAATCCAAATCAAAAATTAGGAAATTCCCTAATTTCAGTTTTGGAGGCAACTGAGGGTCGATGATCCCGTCGACCCTAGGTTTCTAATGAGTCCGACCCTCCCTTCAAAACTTAGGGTCTGACTTTCTGTTTTGGGAGGTCCGACCCTCCTTGGCTGGGTATGCGATCCTCCCCTGAAATTAAGTGTTTTTGGGTCGATTTGATACCTGGGATCTCGATCTCCTTCACGCCCTTGGCCCATTTGACTCAACCATGATAGGTAAACCTGGTTCAAGGTGGTAAGACCGGGTTAGATTGACACGGGTCTTACAACTCCCCCTACTTATAAAAATTTCATCCTCGAAATTGTACGTACCTTCTGAATCAAATAAGTGAGGGTACTGCTTTCACATAGCATTTTCTTCTTCCCATGTAACTTCTTCCATGTCTCTACTTTTTCATGTGACCTTAACATAATAGATATCTCGATTGCGTAGACGTTGAACCATTCGGCTGGTGATTTCTGTTGGTGTTACTTCAAATGTCAAATCATCAGTCAAATCTGGTAAATCTACTGTCAACACGTGCGTTGGATCCTTGACATACTTCTTCAATAGAGAAATGTGAAATACGTCATGTACTCTCGACATAGATGGTGGTAGTGCTAACTGATAAGCCACTTTACCACGCTTAGCTAGAATTTTATACGGCCCGATATATCTTGGACTTAGTTTCCCTTTCTGTCCGAACCTTTTCAATCCTCGCATAGGCGATACCTTCAAAAATACTTTATCACCTACAGCGAACTCCAGATCTCTCCGTCGAGTATCTGTATATTGCTTCTGACGCTTCTGAGCCGCTCTCACTCTTTCCATGATAATGTTGACCACTCGGCAAGTCTCTTCAAAAAACTCCGGTCCAACAATACTACGTTCTCTAACTTCATTCCAAAACAAAGGAGTTCGACACTTTCTGCCATACAGTGCTTCATAAGGTGACATCTGTATAGTAGCCTGATAGCTATTGTTATATGCGAACTCAATCAATGGTAACTCTTCATCCCATGATCCTTTGAAATCAATTACACATGCTCGTAGCATATCTTCTAGAATCTGAAGTGTACGATCTGACTGTCCGTCTGTCTGTGGGTGGAATGTAGTACTGAACTTCAACGTTGTACCCATAGCCTTTTGCAATCCCTCCCAAAACTTGGAAGTAAATCGTGGATCTCTATCGGATACAATGCTCTCTGGTACACCATGTAATCGAACATATTATCCACATACAGCTTTGCTAACCTTTCCAGAGTATACTGAGGTCGTATAGGTATGAAGCGAGCTATTTTTGTCAGACGGTCCACAATCACCCAAACTGCATCAACTACTCGAGGAGTCAATGGTAATCCCGTGACGAAGTCCATAGTGATGCAGTCCTATTTCCATGCTGGTTCCGATAACGGCTGTAACAGTCCTGCGGGTCTTTGTCATTCAGCCTTTACTTTCTAACAATTTAGGCATTGAGACACGAACTTGGCTACATCTGCTTTCATTCCCCTCCACCAATATAGTTTCTTCAGATCATGATACATTTTTGTACTTCCGGGATGTATCGAATAGATGGTGGTATGGGCTTCTTTCATCAGTCGGTGTCTAATGTCCATACTTTCTGTTTTAGGTACACATATTCTTCCTTTATATTTCAGTACTTTCTCTTCGTCCAAGGTGAACTCAGGGTTAGTCCTACCTTTCTCGATATCTTCTTGCACTGTTCACAGATAAGGATCTGATTTGATAGTTGTCTTCACTTCATCCATTATATCCGGTATAATCTTCAAAGTGGCGAACATATTTGAAAATCGATGAATAAACCCTTGGTTGGCTGATCCATCCATTGTGTCTATCACATACTGCTCGTTGCCGTGATTGAATACCATTCCGGTAGTACACATTGTTGCAGTTGTGCTAATCTCTCCTTGCGATTTTATCATTGCTTTTCTGCTTAACGCATCCGCTACTACGTTTGTTTTTTCCGGATGATACTGGATATCACAATCACAGTCTTTCAATAGTTTCAGCCATCTTCTTTGTCTCATATTTAACTCCTTCTGGTTAAATAAATAAGTAAGAATTTTATGGTCCGACTTAATCTGAAATTTCTCTCTGTATAGGTAATGTCTCCATATTTTGACAGCATGTACTACTGCCGCTAACTCCAAATCATGGGTGGGGTAATTTTTCTCATGTATCTTCAACTGTCTCGAGGTATAAGCAATTACTTGCTCTCCTTGCATAAGCACACATCCTAGTCCCAGTCCTGACGCATCAGTGTATAAAGTAAATGTCTGTCCTGGAACGGGGATAGTCAAAATCGGAGCGGATATCAATCTGGTCTTCAACGTTTGGAAGCTCTTCTCACATTTATCGGTCCACATGAACTTTTCACCTTTCTTAGTCAAACTTGTAAGAGGTACGGCAATTCGGGAATAGTCTTCTACGAATCTCCGATAATAACCAGCTAGACCCAGAAAACTTTTAATTTTTGAAACACTCTTTGGTGCTTCCCACTTTACAATAGCCTCAATTTTACTGGGGCCCACTTTGATTCCTTCAGCGGATACTACATGGCCTAAGAAGGCGACTTCACTTAGCCAAAACTCACACTTTGAAAATTTGGTATATAGCTTCTCTTTCCTTAAACGCTGCAGGGCGGCGTTTAGGTTCTTGATATGAGTTTCTTCATCCTTGGAGTATACCAATATATCATCAATAAATACTATAACCGATGTATCCCACATATCATGGAAAACCCGATTCATAAGCTCCATAAAAGTTGTTGGTGCGTTTGTTAACCAAAAGACATGACCAAGAACTCATAGTGTCCATATCTGGTCCTGAAAGATGTCTTAGGAATATCACCCTCTTTAATCTTCAATTGATGATAGCCTGATCGAAGATCGATCTTAGAAAATACCTTTACTCCTTGCAATTGATCGAACAAGTCATCGATCCGAGGTAGTGGATATCGATTCTTGATTGTCAGTTTGTTCAGCTCCCGATAGTCGATATATAATCGCACGCTACCGTCCTTCTTCTTTATGAATAATACTGGCACTCCCCATGGTGATATACTGGGTCGAATATAACCCTTGTCCAGTAGTTCATGTAGTTGCACTTTCAGGTCCTTCAGTTCAGTAGGAGCCATTCTATAAGGTGCTTTAGATACGAGTACGGCTCTAGGTACAAGGCCTATCACGAACTCTGTGGCTCGGTCGGGTGGTAATCCTGGTAGTTCCTTCGGAAATACATCGGGATAGTCCCGCACGACTTCATTATCTTCCATTTGTGGTGCTTCCTTGGTTAGGTCGACCAGTGACACTAGATACCCGACTGCCCCCTTCTCAAGGCACTTCTTAGCCTTTAGTGCTGAGAGTATGAGCTTGCGTCTACGGGGAAGTTTGGTTCCCGAAAAACTAAATTCTACTCCTTCTTTGTCTTTAAATGTTAGCTTCTTTTCGGCGCATAATAGGTTTGCAGAATGTCGAGCTAACCAGTCCATTCCCAAGATAACGTCAAAGTCTGCCATCTCAAGTTGTATCAATGTTGCATCTAAGGTTTTCTCACCAATGATAACTGGACATGGTCCATAGCCTTTCTCTAATTCCACTTCTAACCCCATCGGTGACCGTACAAGTAATTTGTAGTCTAATGTTTTGATGGGTAAGTTTATCTTCTTTTCGAATGATACAGATATAAATGAATGGGTACGCCATTTATAGGTACGATACCTATGATTTATTTTACCTAGTCTACATGCTCATACAATGTAATTACAACTTAAAAGTTTCAGTCATACCTGTGACCACATCGGGTGATGCGGCAGCATCCTCGGATGTAACAGCATATACCCGTCCCTGATGGAACTGCTTCTTAGGCTTAGGGCACTCCCTTGCCATATGTCCCGGTTGATTGCAGTTAAAACACTTTGGGCATTCAGAATTTGGCTTTGGCTGATGCTGAGCTACTGGAGTAGTCCTGGGTGCAGTAGTAAAGCCCTGAGCACGAAAGGGTTTAAATGTCTTGTTGTTCCCTCCGTTGTAAGAATTTCCAAGCTGGCCTTTTGATACCCCGGTTCTGTGTGAAATAACTCTCCTTCTGGCTCGATTCAATAACCCGAGATATTTGAACAGCTTCATTATAAATCTTCTTTTCTAAGCCCAGTACATGTTCTCTGATGCTTCCCCTGAGTCCCGTGACAAACCTACGGGTTTTGGTGTCCTCTTCTTGCATACTAAGTGGTGCAAAGAAAAACAGCTCCTCATAACACTGTTGATATGCATCCACTGACATCTGTCCCTGATATAGACTCAGGAAGTCCTTCTCCATAGAATCTCTAAAGCTTCATGGAAAATATTTCTCAAAGAAAGCTTCTTTATAAACAGCCAAGTCAGTTGGGCGTGCTTGGTCAGTAAGTAAGCCTTGGCTGATTTCCACCAATGATGTGCGTTTCCCTTCAGCATGAAGGTGGCACATAATACTTTTTCTTCCTCTGTAATTGTCATCATGAGGAAATTTCTCTCCATCTCGTCTATCCAGTGTGCTGGCCATAATGGATCAGACGGTTTGCCATTAAATTCCCTGGGCTTCATCTTCAAAAACCTCTCAACCAGTCGAGAGTGATCCATCTGATTTTGGGGATATGCCCCAAACATAAGGGGTAGATACTGATAATTAACCTGAGCTGCTTCCGGACCATGTACTGGAATTTGTGCAGCAGGTTGTTGAGGTGTCTGAGGTCCTGGGTGGTTACCCACCGGTGCTGCACTGGCTTGTCCCGTCTGCATGGGTGTAGCATGAGCAACCTGGAACATGATTCCCATTGCAACCTGCATTTGGGCCTGTGCGTGTTGCATCTGTTGTAGCTGCTGAGCTAGGTTCATAACTACAGTTGCTAGTTCTGGTGGTGGAGGTGGCAAATTTGTAGGATTTGCCTGATCTGGATTGCCTGGGACATATACATTATCCTGGCTAGTTTCCTCCACAGGTGGTGGTGGTGGAACTGCATTTCGGCTCTATCTGGTTACTCTTCTTCCGGACATATTTTCCTTCTGAGATGGGTGGTGCCTGAAAATCATCAAAATCAGTGAGAAAATCATTGATACTCCATGTTGGCACATTAACCAATGTAATATTTCAATTTCAATTCATTTTATGAAAAAAATACTGTCTTTTCTATGTAGGGTCGATGGTGAGGGTCGATGGTATGTCCGATCCTTAGTATCCGACCCTGGAAATAACCTGTTCTTCCCGAGAGCTGAGGGTCGATGTGAGGGTCGATGGGTGTCCGACCCTCAGTTCCGACCCTTAGTTTTCTGTCAGATTCTCGAGAGCCGAGGGTCGATGGGAGGGTCGATCCGAGGGTCGATGGTTCTGGTCGAATTGTCCGACCCTCAGACCAAAAATCAGATTTTTAAGATCCGATTTTGGGTCATTTCTTATTATTTCCCTCCCGTTTCGACTCGTCTCTCCCCTCTGAGTTGCTACAGTGCCACTCCACTGTTTTTGGTTGGTTTGAGTCCGGGTTTCGACGTCCACGTCATCCATACAGGTATGTTCTCCCATTTTTACCTGTTTCTAGGTTTTCTTTTCTAGGTTTTTGCTCATTTAACTGGTATTCTTCAAATTAAACTTTTTTCAACCATAAAAATTTGATTTTTATTGGGGGCTTTTGTTATCGGTGTCTCAAGGAACGAAAGGCCTCAAAAATTTTTGAGTTTCATCGGTTGGTTATCGAGAAACTTGGATTTTTGCTCGTTTGCCCTAATTTGTCGAAATTTTTTCGATTTCTTGAAATTTCTTCAAATTGGTCTTCGTTAGTTCCAATTTCCTACTGTGTGAGTGTCGTAGGCTATGTTGGAACCTATGTAAGTCCTTTTGCCCACATGTATGGGTGAAAAGTAAGGCTTTTGGCCAATTTACGTCGTTAAAATGTTAAATTTTGGATTTTTATCCTATTAACTCCTTGTCCCCCTTTTTCTTTCTTATCTGCAGATACCATGGCTCGTACCAAGATACCCAGAGTTCGTGATCCACTTCGCTTCCGCTCCAATGAAGCCGAGGCACAGTATGACGACTATGCTCATAAGAAAGTAGAGGGTGGCTGTTTGGTGAACTTGGCTGAGCTAGCCTTGTTCAACGTAGAGAGAGCATTTGGTGATATGGGGTGGCTCCCTGTCATCACTTACGACGCGTGCACATGTCCAGATTTGGTGCGCCAGTTCTATTGTAATCTCCAGGTGGTGGGGAATTACAATGACATTGAGCGGGGTCAAGAGTTGCGCATCACCAGCTATGTTAAAGGGGTGCACATTTCATTTGACTATCGGCAACTGGACGATCTACTGGGCATACCCTATGATGGCCCCATGGTGTACTGTGCCCCTGGAGAGCCCCAGTTTGTTTCCATGGAGATGAGGGCAAAGATCGACAATCAGCTGCTATGACCTGATCGCTGGCAGATGAGAGCCTGTTACTTGCGTCCAGCTCCACGGGTCTTCTGCAAGATTATCCAGCATAATCTAATTCCGCAGAGTGGGCACTATGAGAGGGTTTCTCAGCTGACCCAGTTTCTGATATATAGTATCTGCACCAGACAGCCAGTCTGCCTTCCCTATATCATCATGCGGACCATGATTAGTGCTACATTGTCCGGTCATAGGGGTAATCTACCCTATGGACGTATGATTACTGTTCTTCTGACCCGCCTGGGGGTTGACTTAGTAGATGAGAAGATTCAGGAGAAGACCTTCTCATTGTCTCTAGATTGGGAGGCTATCTGCATGATGGGCATGCAGGATGCCCGAGTTAGTGACGAGGAGAGGAACGAGATGGTATGCCCTCACACTCGCATTGAGATGGCTGACGCTGAGGCTGCTACTGCCGCTGCTAGAGCTCATGTGGATCCTATCGATAATGACGACCGCATGTATATGGATGTCGACTCGATACCACCGCCTTCACCTACACATGCGGCTGGAGTGGGTACTTTTTCTGCGGCGGATCCTGTACCTGAGACTGGTCCTTCTCATGCGGCTGGTCCTTCACGCCCACCTTCTGATATGATGGAGATGCTGCAGGAGATCAGGGAGGCTCAGCGCAGATCTGATCTGAGGATGGAGGAGTTGCTAGACGCTCAGCGTGTGAGAGTGGATGAGCTGCTAGCCGCCCAACGCATCTCAGACACGCGGATGGGAGAGCTCGTAGAGGTTCAGCGTGCGACTGATAGGAGGGTAGCCGATCTTGCGACTAGTCTACAGACGACCTAGACTCAGATAGCCTGGTTGACTAGAGTCCATGCCGAGGACTACGACAGAGACCATGAGGCCCCGCCTCCTCCTTCACCTCCAGCTTCTTGATTGTACTTTATTTTCGTTGTACTACAGAGTAACTGTACGGGTTGTGGACAGTACTCTGCTTTAGTTATGTATATACATTTTGTTTCTCTCTCTCATTGTATGTAACTTGTTTCCCCTTTAATAGATGCATTATTATCTTTTTAAATTTGGTCTCAACCATCACTGGTGCTTATAGTGTGTTAATATTACGGTTTTTACTTTTATCCTTTCTCAGTTCACCATTGTCTCGAATGTATGTTAGTTCAGCGGACAAGGCCTGAGATGCTCTGATACCAAGTTATCACACCCCAATTGGGCACTATTCGGAATGGTGTGATGAACCACTAGCAAACCAACGGTTCAACTAGGATCTCGAGTAGGCTATATCCGTGTTATCTAAACTCCCATACATCCATAATCATAATCAGAGTAAATACACAATAGTGGAAGTCTTATAATAAAATGAACTGAGAATCTACTGTGATATTAATATTTAAATAGCAAATTATTTTGTATCAACTAAGACATTAATAAATATCAAATACATGTCTTTATTAAATCCAAATAAAGAAAACTAAGAAAATATCTAATCAAATACACATGAGTTGCACTCGCAAGAGGAGTCATGTGTATCTACTTCAGCTTCCGCTTTCATTGCCGCTACGTTCCCGTATGCTGGAGCATTCATATAGTCTTCAACGGTATAACCTGCATCATCAACTAAAATATTCGACGTCGAGGGGGTGAGCACACATCACGGCTCAGTGAGTAAACAAAACAATGCAACATTACATATGCATGCAATCAATTCATATCTTTAGTCTGGTTTAAAGTTTGCAATATGCAATAGAAAGGTTTAGGTAGTCAAAGGTCGCGTTTATTGACCCCGCCCGAAGGTAACGTTTATCGTCGACTCACAAGCACCCAATCATGAACATTATATAACAAAGGTTAACGTTTATTGCTATATAGTGTCATACCAATACGTAAGCCCCTATTGGCGAGGGCTGCAAACTGGGCTTGCAACTAACCAATCCTAATGCCAAAAGTGTATCCAAGGCCTCACCCCAGCATCCCTCAGAATGTCCATAGAGATAAAGCTAAGGCCCCCCGGTAGAGTCAGAGACTACAAGGACCGAGACCACCTCCCCTGATACTCTACGACATAATAGTTCTGCTAAAGTAATGGCGATAAGACGATGCTAATGCACAAGACTTGAGTTAGAGATAGAGCTAAAGTGCTGAGACCCGCCAAAGGTTAACATTTATTGACGTTCTCATCACACCTCCCCTGATACTCGCTCGCATCAAGTACACCAACCACACACATACAATCACATGCATATTCCTATCATCATCATCATCATCATATTATAAACAATAAAGTAAATATGCATGAACAAATAATAGAAATATTGGATGACATGTTGTATGCACATTACAAACATATTCGCATAGAATCAAGCATGGCATTGGACTCAAGAAAATGAAAAACAGTTTGTTATTAATCAATTAGTTTAGAGTTTTGTTTCCTCACCTTAGCTTGCTAATAGATACTTTTCCAAGCTTTAGAATCACCTTTATATTGTTATTATATTGCTAGAAGGCCTAACAAAGTCGATAGAATTTAATTAGAATTTATTCAGAATTTAAAAACTATTCTGTTAACTGAGGGTCGGAGGTAGGGTCGGAGTCATGATCGACCCTGGGAGTGACCCTCCCCAAACTCTGAACTTCCCGAACACTGAGGGTCGATAGTTAGGATCACCTAGGGTCGGATGGTCATCGACCCTCGGTGCGACCCTCGGTGTACTTTGGTCAATTTCCCTCTTTTAGTCCATTCTTCATGCTTGGGATCCTATGGCTTGCTCCTACATTCCATTCTACATTCATTCCATGGTCTGAAACCATGAATCATCCACCTAAAATAGCTTTCATACATTCTCCTATGGTTTCCCATGAAAACCTAACCATGAGCTGATGGTTTGAGTTTCTCCGAGATCACACTCTCATCAATATCTATCCTAAGGTGTGTAGAAACTCATGGAATTAGTATCCATACCTGAGAAGAATACTCCTTCCCTGCAACTCTTTTCTTTTAGCTAAATTCTCTTCCTTGCTTCTCTTCTTCTCCTTTTCCTTCTCTTCTCTTTCTCTTAATTCAATTAGGGTTGTGAAAGGAGTGAAAGAGGCTTAGGGACGTCCTTTAAATAGAGTAGGAACATCCTAAACTAAGTCCCTTTGAGATTAGGAAAGAATCCAAATAAAAAATTAGGAAATTTCCTAATTTCAGTTTCGAAGGCAACTGAGGGTCGATGGGAGGGTCGATGATCCCGTCGACCCTAGGTTTCTAATTAGTCCAACCCTCCCTTCAAAACAGAGGGTCTGACTTTCTGTTTTGGGAGGTCTGACCCTCCTTGGCTGGGTATGCGACCCTCCCCTTAAATTAAGTATTTTTGGATCGATTTGATTCCTGGGATCTCAATCTCCTTCACGCCCTTGGTCCATTTGACTCGACCATGATAGGTAAACCTAGTTCAAGGTGGTAAGACCGGGTTAGATTGATACGGGTCTTACACTTGCCAACATGGGTTTAGGTGTTGATGCAGTGTAGGGTATCAGGGGGAGGACGTGGGATGGTGGCTCAGCCTGCCCGCTCAGCCTACCTGCCAGACTCTAGCTCTATCTCTATACCGGAGTGAGTGATGTGGGGCAACAATAGTAGTGTGGATCGTAGCCTGACTGTTGGGTGTGCTCACACTCTCGTGCATGGAGGTGCGGTGGTCGCCAAACCTTACCATAGCATTTTGCAAGTTATACCTGACCCAATTGTAATGTTATCTCATGCATTTTGTATGTTGCATTGGTCTTGTGCTTTACTGAGCTAAGTTGTGAGCTCACCCAAAAATATTTCTTTTTTTTCAGATCTTGATGCAGGTTATACGGTTGAAAACTTTATGGCTGCCCCAGCGTACGGGACAGTAGCTGCTTTTGACACACAGGTAGTAGAAGACGAGCATGACGCCTTTTGCGAGTGCTCTTTCTGTGTGTTCCTTTAGGGATTGTTTATTTAATTTGTTTTTCTTTCAGTTGGGTATAGACAATGTTATAAATTATTATTTATGATTGTGGATGTTGGCATATCTGGATAATTATTTAATTACAAATAGAAAACTCAGTTCATTTATTTATTTAAATCCGTTGCTATTTATTATTCTCTAATTATGGTTGGTTTGCTTGGAATGGTTTATTGACACAGTCTATTGAGATCTTGGACTTCTGGTTCAGCCGCAATTGGGGTGTGACACCAAAATTCCTTTTTGTTTATGCATTGTTTCTTTGTTTATGTGTGTGAATATTTTTCTGTGTGAATATTGGGATCAAGGTCCATTGAGTCTACAGATCTGATTTCTAAAACCTAGTTTATATCACTATTTTCTGGCCTCTAGCTATTCTTTATTGGTTGTTATTATAGTTCTCTATTCTAATCTAATACCCCACATACCTACCCATTGAAGTCTACAGCTTTCCTTTCCTACTCTTAGTAAGATTATATGATTGAGATTGTGAACCAAGTCTCATTTTCATTTTATAGGATATTCTAATCTTTTGTTCACTTCAGTGTCTAATGTATGGTGGGTTTGTCTCCCACACATTCTTGTATTCCAGGGCTAAGCTTTCCTAATAGTAGGGTAAATTACACCATAGGGAGGTGGTTGTCTATACTTCATTACTGTTATCATCGTTATCTACAAATATAAACGGAGGGACTGGTGAAACTGTAAGTGTGGGAAGATAAGGAATAATGTGAAAGAGTATAGACAGGACAGCCAAGAGTATATTGAAATTTTTGCTTTCAAATTGACATTCTGTATTAGTTGTTTTTCTTCTTACATGAAATGTGTTTGTGGGTGATCAATCAAATCAACAAAAAATCTGTAGAAAAATTCTAGAAGAAGCTATTCAATTAATTTTTTTTACTATTATTCATTTATTGGATTAGCAAAGCTCTCACAATTTTGACTTTGTTGATGAATCATATTCCAATTAAACATTCACTTTGAAGTTTTGGACTGATCTCATGTCAGTGTTTGATAAATCTTCTACGGCCTTACATATGTTGTTGCGTTCTCTAGAAACCTCTTGGGGGTGCAAGTATGTAACTAAGAACTCCATCCATTGTTTTTGTATGCCAAGCCTGAGGCCTGATTTAGATATTATGGACCTTCTTTATGAGGATATATTTTGATATCAAATTCTCAAAGAGGTTAAGAATTGGGGAAGTTATGGATAGGGAAAGATGGTCGTTACAAAATAATAGTTTGACTCAATCGACTATCTTTTTTCTTCTTAGGCAACCTGAAGCATAAATCTGGACTATCTTTTTTCTTTGTAATTTTTAAGCTTAATCTGGACATCAAACTTGTTTCAACTGTTGATGGGTAGAGAGCTAGAAAAAAAAAAAAAAAGCAAGGTCTCAAGATGGTTTGTATTTTTCTTATTTATCTTATGTCGTTTATATTAATAATACATGTTTTTATGTATAATAAAGCATATTTTAGAATTGTTCCCTCTTATCAATCATCAACTCATTCAATCCTTGAGATTGTAGTGTATTTTTGGATGGTGCGCTGAAATTGGGATTGTAGTTACCACCAAAGAAGTTTGCGACAAACAACTAAAGGTAAATACATCACCATATACTTGGAGCAGTTTCTGAAGTCAAATGAAGTAATAAAATTTTTTTTCAATATGCATTTCAGGAAAATCCAGGTTGGGCAAAGTACATAAAATATAGAAATCCACAATGGAACAAGCTTGAATATTTGGATCCGGATGAAGAGTCTGTGGATGTTGCTTTTGGGAATGATTTTGTTATTTATACATCAGTTGGGATGTATTATGTATTGAAGACAGTGTTAATCTATTTAATACTTTGTAAGTAAGACTGATATAAAAATTATGCATGTATTATTGGTTTTGAAGACAACTATTGGTTTTGAAGACAATGTTAACCAATTTGCAAAAATCTGAATTTTAGCAAAAATACATACATATTAATGGCTTAATGGCAGTCATAATAATATTTTAGGCCAAAATTTTTTATTCTAGATTAGTGTTTACCAAACAGTATCCTACTCTCAATGAGCTTTGGAATCAATTCCAGATTAGTTTTTACCAAATAGGTTCCTGCTCTCAATCAGCTCTAGAATCGATTCTAGAGCAACGTTACCAAACAGGCTCTAGCTCTCAATCAGCTCTGGAAAAAAGTGGGAGCTCAAAAATGACTCTAGAGCAAGATCCATGGAGCTGGAGTCAGAGTGTTACCAAACAGGCACTTAGAGTTTATAGAGTTTACAGACATTAGGGTTTTTACCTACAGTAATTTGATTACTACAAACCGACGGTGCACTTTGTTGGTGATTTCTAATACGATGGCTATAGGGCTTGCCTTCCCCTTTCCTTCTCCTTCCATTCTCCTTCCTTCCTTTTGAGAACACGTCAGAACTCTCCCTCTAAGACTAATATGTATTGAGAAGTGGATAAAAGGTAAGGTTTTATTTGTTTCAGGTTTCCTAGTTGGAGTAAACTCTCAATTTGAATTGGGAAGCCTAAGGGGTTGCCAAGTACCAATAACTTGGGATCTAGATAGGATCTCCTTTCCTTTTCCAACTCCAAGTAGTGAGAGTGGTGTGGGTCCCTCCTAGGTTTGTTCTTGGGTCCTAGGAATATTCTATAGAGTCTCTTAAAGTGAAACTACTTGTTAGTTTAAGGAACAGGTCAACTTAACTTAGGCTTTATTGGTCGATGCTGGCGGATCATGCTGGCTTGGGTTTACCGACTGGCTAGTATCGACAACCACTAGTTTAAAGATCAAGTTGGTCTCATTTTGTCCCCCTTCTCCTAGTGGTCCATTAATGGTGTGACCTAGTTCTTATTAGGGACTTGCTTAGCTAGCTACTCTACGGTGGAAAACCTACTAAGCACTATAGAAATCCGATTAGGCCGGGTTTCTGGGTGGGGTTACAACTCCAACCCCTTTAAAAGAATTTCGTCTCCAAAATTCCACTACCCTAAGAGTCTACATAAGGTAATAACCTCCTTTACTGGGGAAGTTTACTAGGGGTTCTTATTCCATCTACTTGGATAACTTCTGTGGTTTCCCTTTTTAGGTGCCTCCCATTGTTTTTTCTAGGTTTCGTCCTTCCCTTTACATGGTGGTCATATGTTACTGCTGCTACCTTCTATTCGAACTTCATTCAGAGTCCTTCTCTAGTCCATTCCAGTTATCAACTTTTAATTGGTTTATGTTTTGGCTTGGACTGAGTCATGAGCACTATCGTTATTCTCTTCATATGTACATATAATTATAAATTTTTTCTTCAGCTGGTCACCATTTATCCTACTAATCCTCCCAAGAAGTAAATAACTAACTAATCACCAGTTTCTTATGTATCCCTTGGCCATAGAGTTACCAAGGCTAAAATTTTACTATTTTCGGATAATGTCTTAGTTAAATGATTCACCCAACGAAACACATTGTGTCACAATGTATTGGTTGGGCTTACATTCTGAATTTACTTAACATGCAAATCCTAACTTGACGATAAATACTATTTTGAGATTTAGTAGTTACCTTCTAAGGTTACGTCCTAGTTCTTTTTTCTCCCGTCTGACCATCTCTAGGAGCTTGACGTGGGTTGTTGATTTGACGCTCACCTTTACAATTTGTCTTCCTTGATTTTACCTGGAGTGTCGAGTGGGCTTTCTTTAGAATCCTTCTTGTCACACCCCAATTCTGGACTAACCAGAGTAGTGTGATGAACCGTCAATAAACCAATGGTTCAATCAGGATCACGTATAGGTCGTACCCACCATATCAAACCACACACACATTCTACGGTAATAATCAGAGATAATAAGCAAATAAGCAGAAGTCTTTATTAATAATGAACTGAGTATCTAACAGTGATAAAATAAATGTTTAATCTAGTTATCTCCAAATAACTCAAGACATAAAATAAAATAATCAATTACATGTCCGGTAATCAAAATAACTAAATTAATCAAAGACATATTGATTGCACTCGCATGAAGGATCATGCGTATCTTCTACAGCTTCTACATCCAAAGCCCCCATGTGTCCATACAATGGTTCATTCACGTAATCTTCTACAGTAGTACCTGCATCATCAACTAAAAATATTCGATGTCGAAAGGGTGAGCACACATCATGGCTCAGTGAGCAAACAAAACAATGCACAAACATATGCATGCATTCAATTCAATATCTTTGGTCTGGTTTTTAAGTTTACAATGTGCTATAGAAAGGTTTTGTGGCCCTCGTACCTCTATACACGAGTGTGTAAATCTGCCTAACGGATCAGACACCATTGCCATCCCACATACACCCACCATGGAATAGAGATAGAGCTAAAGTGTCCGGATCACACACCGCCAACACTTTCCTTGATGCCCTACTCATACCAACACTTAAGCCCCTATTAACGAGGACTTGCAAACTGGACTCGCAACTAACCAATCCTAATGCCATCCAGTGTATCCAAGGCCTCACCCTAGCATCCCTCAATACGTCCATAGAGATAGAGCTAAGGCCCCTCGACAAAGTCAAAGGCCACACGGTCCGAGACCACCTCTCCTAATGCCCTACGACATAATAGTTCTGCTAAGGTAATGGCAATACGACGATATCAGTGGGCATGACTTGAGTAGAGATAGAGCTAGAGTCTGGTAACCAGGTTGAACCACAATGTCACGTCCTCCCCCTAATGCTCCACTCCCATCCAACACACTAACCAAACACACACAATCACATGCCTATTCCTAGCATCATCATCATCATCATGTTATAAATAGACAGAAATAAATTTGCATGAGCAGTAATAATATGAATATTGGATGACATGTGAGATGCACATTACAAGCATACAAACATAGAATCAATCATGGCATTGGACTCGATAAAATAAAATAATTTATTACTATCCAATTAGTTTAGGTCTTGTTCCCTCACCTGTTAATAATACACAATCTCCTTCCAAGCCTTTTAACTCTCTTTAAATCACTTTAATAACCTAGAATTATATGAATTTAAGTTAGGCTTCATAGGTAATATGTTACAGTCTTAAAAAATTGAAGCAGATCACTGATAGGTGTCTGATAGGTCCTATGGTCTCATGCTGTGTCGACCTTACCTCGTACGGTCGATACCCTATGGTTGTTCTATATGTGACCACACCTGCGACCATACACTTTCTGGAGTCTTCCCGAATGGTTATGGTTGATACTCTGGTCATCCTATGGTCGATCGTAGTTGCGACCATACGAGTTTAATGTGATTTTTTACTTTCAATACGGACTCCAACTTCTGGGTCATCAACAGGGTCTTCCCTAATGATCATTCTAAGGCCAACATTCTTAGTTTTACCAAGTTGATTACTCTAACTCATTCTCCATGATCCCCTTGAGGTTTGCTCAGAAAATCCCATAGATGAATCCTTACATTGGGTTTGGTATTAGAATTTACGTTAAAAACTCCTACTCCTGGTGTTCTAAGGCTACAGAGATAAGGTTCATACCTTACTGGTTGTAGAGAGTCTGTAGAACTCTTTCTCTCAGCCTTCTTCTCTGTCTTCCTAGTCTTTTCTTCTTCTTCTTCTCTTCTTTTTCTTCCTCTAGGGTTTGATAATGTTCTAAAAGAGTGAAAAAGGGTTGAGGAACGTCCTTTATATGGGGAGAAACTCTCCATATAGAGTTCTCCAGAAAAAGGAAAGAGATCCCCTTTCTATTTGGAAAGTTTACAAACTCGAAGTCTGATTTGGGGTCGTACGGTCGGATGTACGGTCGCAAACCCCATCAATCATAAGCTTGGAAACATCAATCATACGGTTATTGGTCTGTGGTCTTTATTTCCTATCGTATGGTCGACCATACTTACCCAGGTAGTCAACCATACACTTGGTTTTAAGTATTTTTAAGTCGATTCTCATACCTACTCTCATGGTCCTTCTTTACACGGTCGGTCTACTTGACCAAGCAATGATGGGAAGACCTGGCACAACACGGTTAGATCGGGTTAGTGGAGTGTGGGTCTTACACTTCTGACCATAACCCTAGAAAGTTTAGCCTTAGACACAACACCTTGATGATGTTGAGGCGCATTGACCTTTGGAACATCTTCCTCCATAGGTTCCTCTTGGTCTTCAGCCACTGGTATCTTTGTCTCTTGTTGCTCCATTGATAAGATTTTCAAAAACAGCACCTGTGGTACTGCTGGCAGATAAGGACATTCCATTCGGTCATGCCCCCTGCGATGACAGCCAGAACATCTCAGTATGCCTCTGGGGTAAGTCCTGATTACTTCCACTGGAGGTCTAGATTTCAAAATTCTATTTGAATTATAGGTTTGATTACATTCCTGAGCATCTTTGGAGTGAGGATTATATCCCCTTTCAGCTCCTCTATTAGATCTATTCCATGTTTCATATGGAGTGTGTAAGGGTACCATGGGTCCTCTGAACATCGCTAATAAGTTAACTTCAGCGTATGATCGCAGTCTCGGATCATTTGATTCATCCTGAGCGTAATGATTACTCTGACCTCCAAACCCTTCATACGGATTATTAAACCCTCTTAGTGGTTTGAGATGGGGTCCAGGTGCAGTATATGTATTCCAAATGTCTTCCGAAACTGAGTTCCTTAGGGCAAAGAAAGGTTCCACCTTCAAGGTCTTCTCCTAGGGTGCAAAATATGCTAAGAAAGATTTTTGAAACATATTCCACAAGACTACACCATATTCTTGCAGTAGCCATGCCTCAGTACTCTTCCACCAATGATATGATGATCCTAGAACGTGGCGTACAACACTTTTTGGGCATCAGTGCATCCCAAATTATCA
The DNA here is from genome assembly GCA_028583415.1 of Protea cynaroides. Taxonomy (NCBI): domain Eukaryota; kingdom Viridiplantae; phylum Streptophyta; class Magnoliopsida; order Proteales; family Proteaceae; genus Protea; species Protea cynaroides. Next base: position 58,969,529 of record CM053276.1, read on the forward strand.
AACATTTTGTACATGTGCTTGATCCATTCTCGGGAGTGAGCTAGGTCATCGATCACACCACAAAACTTTGGAGGCTTAATCCTTAGGAACTCCTCTATTGGGCTGTCTTGTCTTGGGTAAGTAGAATTAACTCCGGCCATTAGAATATTTACATGTTGGCTTCTGTTATTACGAGGTGTAGGCCAAGCATTCTAAGGCAGAAAAGCATTTTAGAACATCCTCCATGAAATCCCATTGCGCTTCTCTTTCAGTCCTTGCTCTACAGCTAACCACCACTGGTAAGTTGCACCCTTTAACTGGTATGCTGCACATTGTACCTTTTAAACATCAGAGCAGTCCAACAGTCCTAGTGTCTTTTCCATGCTCTGGATCCAATATAGGGGTTGATTTGGATCTTCTGTCAACTTAGTAAACTTCATGGGTTTCAACTTTAAGAATCGGTGCCATGTACATTGTACCCACTCCTCTCCTTGGTAGCTTCCTCCTGAAGGAACCGTAGGCGGTTGGTTACCGTTGGGACTTGAACCATTACTCGATTCGCTATGAATTGGGCTACCTCGGTTCATGGTACAGTGTAAATTTGAATGGTCACGGGGCGCCATGCGAAATCTTAAATTAAATTTCCCTGTGACACGTCGACACGGTTAGTAACATGGTTCTAATCACATAATAAGACTCTACAGTGGACATCATTATTTATGATTCAATGCTACACTGCTCCTTAATAGTATTATGACCTACTATTCCCTAAATTAAATAGTGATGTTTAGTTGGAACTATTGGTGACTAATCATTGCAACTGATCCCTTTAATCCAACTTTCTGTGGCTATCCGGTTGATGTGCCAGATCATACTATATCGACCAGTTCACCATCTGACAAAATCCATAAAGGTGCCTGAGTTTTCAGACGATAAGGTGGTCGATAAGGCGGACGATGGTTCATTGGATTCATCAACTGGCTGCAACCAGATTCAGCTTTATAAATTTGAAATGTGGTCATTCTTTTTCCACTCCTCTTCTAACTTACCTGGAGCCTCAAGTTGCCTCCGAAAACTCCTCTCTTGCCTCCAGTGCTTTCTCAAGTCTCCAAGCCACTCTCATCCATCACCAAATCTTTGGTTTCTTCTCTCCAAGGTATGATTTGTTTCCTTTATCACCATTTTCCATTTCTAGGGTTAGGAGAATATTCTTTAAAACCCTAGTTTCTCTTTCTTATTGGTTTTTTTTCTTAACATTTATTCCCACATACTCATTTCTTGTTACTTTTAATCGTTGAGGGGTGATTAGTATGCCTTGCTTGTTACATATTGTTTGTTTCACATTATTCATCTCATTCATGCTTGGATTTTGGGGTTTTCCTCAAAATAGGTGTCTTCTCTGTTTCTCATCTCTTGTTTAATTTCTTCCATGATAACTAAATACCCATTCTTTGTTGTTCTAAATGTTAGAGTGTCATACTACATGCAACTCCTTTATCTTACGTTATGTCACTATTGTATATATCTATACATTAATTTTTTTTTTATTTCATGTAGAATTATAAAACTTCAATGCTTTTACTAACAATGTACATTTTCTATCACGGTTCTACTAAGTCTTGATCATTGCATCTTATTGGTGGGAATATTGCCTTACTACAACTCTATCAATGTTTTCTTCTCCTATTATGTACTGTTCCATTACTTGTTATGCATGAGCAAAATTTTTTTTCTAACCACTACCCCTACTACTTCAAGTGTTTAATTACATTCGATCTTGCCTATGCTTGGTCTAAATTTGATATATATATATATATATATATATATATATATATATATATATATATATATATATATATATATATATATTTCTTTTTTCTTCTTGCCATGTTCAATGGATTTTGGTTTACATCCTTTATGATTGTTCACCTATATTCTCTACAGACTTCAACTGCTTTGCCTATCAAAAGTTCACTTACTTTATCATTTAATGCCTTAACGTCTATTCCTTTCATACTCCTGTTTATTTTACCTTGCATGGTTTAAATTTTTCTATTCCCTCCTATATGTGTTTTTAACTTAACTTTTTTATTCTCTCTTTTCCCATTTCAGACTATATGGCTTCCCGTCGGGCTGCAACTAAGAGATCAAGGAACGAACCTTTTTCACCTTATGTTGACATGTACTTTCGACGTCCAAGCCACATTCGATGCCATGGGGTGGTCCTCTATACTTGGAATTGAAGTTGGCACTAGGTCAGACATGGTGAAGCACTTCTACTGCAACCTAGAAGTTGAAGGTGGCATGAGAGAGTTTGAACATGCTAGGGAGTTGTGCATCTCTAGCAAGGTGAACAGCAGGGAGTTTAGTTTGAGCACAGAGCAGTTGGCAGGTCTTTTGGGCATATCTATGGTTCGGGACAAGGAGTACGGTATAAGTAAGGACAAGGATTTCATAACTGAGGCCTAGAAAATAGAGATTCAAAGCAAACTTCAATGGCCACAAGATCCTTTTCAAGTGAGCAACTTCTTCCCTCTTCCCAACGTCTACTGCAGGATAATCCAGTACAATATCCTGGCTCAAAGTGCACATTTTAATGAGCTCTTGTCACACCCCAATTCCGCACTCTTCAGAATGGTGTGATGAACCGCTAGCAAACCAACAGTTCAACCAGAATCTTAGACAGACGATATCCATTTTATCTAAACCTCATACATCCACATTCATAATCAGAATAAATACACAATAGCGGAAGTCTTATAGTAAAATGAACTGAGAATCTACTGTGATATTAACATTTAAATAGAAAATTATTCTGTGTCAACTAAGACATAAATAAATATCAAATACATGTCTTTACTAAATCCAAATAATGAAAATAACATCTAATCGAATACACATGAGTTGCACTCACAAGAGGAGTCATGTGTATCCACTTCATCTTCAACTTCCATCACCGTCATGTGCCCGTACACTGGAGCATTGACATAATCTTCGACGAAATACCTGCATCATCAACTAAAAATATTCGACGTCGAGGGGGTGAGCACACATCATGACTCAGTGAGCAAACAAAATAATGCAACATTATATATGCATGCAATCAATTTATATATTTGGTCTGGTTTAAAGTTTGCAATATGCAATAGAAAGGTTTGGGTGGTCAAAGGTTAACGTTTATTGACCCCTCCTCTATACACAAGTGTGTGATGCCGCCCGAAGGCAATGTTTATCGTCTACTCACAAGCACCCAACTCATGAATATTGTACAACAAAGGTTAACGTTTATTGTTGTACATTGCCATACCAACACGTAAGCCCCTGTTGGCGAGGGCTTGCAAACTGGGCTCGCAACTAACCAATCCTAATGCCAAATAGTGTATCCAAGGCCTCACCCCAGCATCCCTCGGAACGTCGCCCTGGTAGACTCAAAGACTACAAGGACCGAGACCACCTCCCCTGATACTCTACGACATAATAGTTTTGCTAAAGTAATGGCGATACGACGATGCTAATGCACAAGACTTGAGTTAGAGGTAGAGCTAAAGTGCTGAGGCCCAGCCTATGACACCCTCCTTGATACTCGCTCGCATCAAGTACACCAACCACACACATACATTCACATGCCTATTCCTATCATCATCATCATTATCATGTTATAAACAATAATATAAATATGCATGAACAATAAATAGAAATATCGGATGACATGTTGAATGCACATTACAAGTATGTTCGCATAGAATCAAGCATAGCATTGGACTCAAGAAATAAAACAGTTTATTATTAATCAATTAGTTAAGAGTCTTGTTTCCTCACCTTAGCTTGTTAGTGGATCCTCTTTCAAGCTTTAAAATCACCTTTATATTATTATTATATTGCTAGAGGACCTAACAAAGTCGATAGAATTTAATTAGAATTAATTCTGAATTTAAAAACCATGCTGTTAACTGGGGGTCGGAGCTAGGGTCTGAGTTATGATCGACCCTGGGTGCGACCACCCCTATTCTGGGCTTCCCGAACAATGGGGGTCAATGCTCAGGGTCTGGTAGGGTCGATTGGCCATCGACCCCCCCTTGCTGGGTATGCGACCCTCCCTTATTTAAGTATTTTTGGGTCAGTTTAATACCTGGGATCGTGATCTCCTTCACGCACTTGGTCCATTTGGCTCAACCATGATGGGTAGACCTGGTTCAAGGTGGTAAGACCGGGTTAGTTTGATACGGGTCTTACAACTCCCCCCTACTTATAAAAAATTTCATCCCCGAAATTATTCATACCTTTAAAGTCAAATAAATGAGGGTATTGCTTTCGCATAGCATTCTCTTCTTCCCATGTAATTTCTTCCATGTCTCTATTTCTCCAAGTGACCTTAACATAATAGATATCTCGATTACGTAGTCGTTGAACCTTACGGCTGGTGATTTCAGTTGGTGTTACTTCAAAGGTCAAATCATCAGTCAAATCAGGTAGATCTACTGTCAAAACATGCGTTGGATCCTTGACATACTTCTTCAATAAGGAAATATGAAATACGTCATGCACACTTGACATAGATGGTGGTAGTGCTAACTGGTAAGCCACTTTTCCACGCTTAGCCAAAATCTCATATGGTCTGACATATCTTGGACTTAGTTTCCCTTTTTGTCCGAACCATTTCAGACCTCGCATAGGCGATACCTTCAAGAATACTTTATCACCCACGACGAACTCAAGATCTCTGCGTCGAGTATCTACATATTGCTTCTGACGATTTTGGGTTGTTCTCACTCTTTCCTTGATAATGTCGACCACTCGACAAGTCTCCTCAACAAATTCTGGTCCAACGATACTACGTTCCCCAACTTCATTCCAAAACAATGGAGTTCGACACTTTCTGACATACAATGCTTCATAGGGTGACATCTGTATGGTAGCCTGATAACTGTTGTTATAAGCAAACTCGATCAGTGGTAACTTTTCATCCCATGATCCTTTAAAATCAATTACACATGCTCGTAGCATATCTTCTAGAATCTGAATTGTACGCTCAGACTGTCCATCTGTCTGTGGATGAAATGTAGTACTAAACTTCAATGTTGTACCCATAGCCTTTTGCAATCCTTCCCAAAACTTGAAAGTAAATCGTGGATCTCTATCGGACATAATGCTCTCTGGTACATCGTGTAATTGAACAATATTATTCACATACAGCTTTGCTAACCTTTCTAGTGTATACTGAGGTTGTATCGGTATAAAGCGAGCTGTTTTGGTCAGGCGGTCTACAATCACCCAAACTACGTCAACTACTCAAGGAGTCAATGGTAACGTTGTGACGAAGTCCATAGTGATGCAGTCCCATTTCCATGCTGGTTCCGGTAATGGCTGTAATAGTCATGCGGGTCTTTGTCGTTCAACCTTTACTTTCTGACAATTTAGGCATTGAGACACGAACTTAGCTACGTCTGCTTTCATTCCTCTCCACCAATATAATTTCTTTAGATCATGATACATTTTTGTACTTCCTGGGTGTATCGAATAGATGGTGGTATGGGCTTCTTTCATCAGTCGGTGTCTAATGTCCACACTTTCTGTTTCGGGTGCACATATTCTTCCTTTGTACTTCAATACCTTCTCTTCGTCCAAGGTGAACTCAGGGTTAGTTCTACCTTTTTCGATGTCTTCTTGTACCGTTCTCAGGTAAGGGTCTGATTTGATAGCTGTCTTCACTTCATCAATTATATCCGGTATAATCTTCAATGCAGCGAACATATTGGAAAATCGATGAATGAATCATTGGTTGGCTGATCCATCCATTGGATCTATCACATACTGCTCATTACCGTGATTGAATACCGTTCCAGTAGTACACATTGTTGCAGTTGTGCTAACCTCTCCTTGAGATTTTATCAGTGCCTTTCTGCTCAATGCATCCGCTACTACATTAGCTTTCCCCAGATGATACTGGATATCACAATCATAGTCTTTCAATAGTTCTAGCTATCTTCTTTGTCTCATATTCAACTCCTTTTGATTAAATAAATAAGTAAGACTTTTATGGTCATTTAACCTGGAACTTCTCTCCGTATAGGTAATGTCTCCATATCTTGACAACATGTACTACTGCCGCTAACTCCAAATCATGAGTGGGATAATTTTTCTCATGTGTCTTTAACTGTCTTGAGGCATAAGCAATTACTTGTTCTCCTTGCATAAGCACACATCCTAATCCCAGTCCTGACGCATCAGTGTATAGGGTAAATGGCTGTCCGGGAACAGGAATAGTCAAAATCAGAGCAGATATCAATCTGGTCTTTAAGGTTTGGAAGCTCTTCTCGCATTTATCCGTCCACACAAACTTTTCACCTTTCTTAGTTAGACTGGTGAGAGGTACGGCAATCCGGGAATAGTCTTCCACAAATCACCGATAATAACCAGCGAGACCCAAAAAACTTCTAATTTTTGCAACGCTCTTTGGTGCTTCCCACTTTACAATAGCCTCGATCTTGCTGGGATCCACTTTGATTCCTTCAGCGGATACTACATGGCCTAGGAAGGCGACTTCACTTAGCCAAAACTCACATTTGACAAATTTGGCATATAGCTTCTCTTTCCTTAAACGCTGTAGAGTGGCGTTTAGATTCTTAATATGGGTTTCCTTGTCCTTGGAATATACCAATATATCATCAATAAATACAATAACCGACGTATCCAACATATCATGGAAAACCCAGTTCATAAGTTCCATGAAAGTTGCTGGTGCGTTTGTTAATACAAAAAACATGACCAAGAATTCATTATGTCCATATCTGGTCCTGAAAGCTGTCTTAGGAATATCACCTTCTTTAATCTTCAACTTATGGTAGCCTGATCGAAGATCAATCTTAAAAAATACTTTTGCTCCTTGCAACTGATCGAGCAAGTCATCGATCCGAGGTAGTGGATATTAATTCTTGATTGTCAGTTTGTTTAGCTCCCGATAGTCGATACATAATCGCATGCTACCGTCCTTCTTCTTTACGAATAATACTGGCGCTCCCCATGGTGATATACTGGGTCGAATATAACCCTTGTCCAGTAGTTCTTGTAGTTGTACTTTCAATTCCTTTAGTTCAGTAGAAGCCATTCGATAAGGTGCTTTTGATACTGGTGCGGCTCCAGGTATAAGATCTATCACAAACTCTGTGGCTCGGTCGAGTGGTAATCCTGGTAGTTCCTCAGGAAATACGTCGGGGTAGTCCCGCACGACATCAATATCTTCCATCCGTGGTGCTTCTTTGGTGAGGTCGACCACTGATACTAGATATCCGACTGCTCCCTTCTCAAGGCACTTCTTAGCCTTTAGTGCTGAGAGTATGAGCTTGCGTTTACGGAGAAGTTTGGTTCCCGCAAAACTAAATTCTGCTCCTTCAATGTCTTTAAATGTTAGGTTCTTTTCGGTGCATAATAAGTTTATAGAATGCCGAGCTAACCAGTCCATTCCCAAGATGACGTCAAAGTCTACCATCCCAAGTTGGATCAAGGTTGCATCTAAGGTTTTCTCGCCAATGAGAACTGGACATGGCCCATAATCTTTTTTCTAATTCCACTTCTAACCCCATCGGTGACCGTACAAGTAGTTTGTAGTCTAATGTTTTGAATGGTAAATTCAGCTTCTTTCCAAATGACACAGATATAAAGAATGAGTAGCTCCTGAGTCGAAGAGTACTCTGGCGAGTATGTCATTTATAGGTACGATACCTGTGATTTATTTTAACTTAGTCTACATGCTTACACAATGTAATACAACTTAAAAGGTTTCAGTCATACCTGTAACCACATCGGGTGATGCAGCAGCATCCTCGGATGTAACAGCATAAACTCGTCCTTGATGTAGCTACTTTCTGGGCTTGGGATACTCCCTTGCCATATGCCCCACTTGGTTGTAGTTAAAACATTTTGGGCCTTCAGTATTTGGATTTGGATGATGTTGGGCTACTAGGGTAGTCTTGGGTGCAGTAGTAAAGCCTTGAGCACGGAAAGGTTTGAATGTCTTATTATTCCCTCTGTTATAAGTATTTCCAGCTGGCCTTTTCATACCTCTGTTCTGCGTAAAATAACTCTCCTTCTGGCTCGATTCTATAACTCAAGCAATTTGCACAGCTTGATTATATATTTTCTTTTCCAAACCTAAAACATGCTCTCTAATGCTCCCTCTAAGTCCCGTGACAAACCTATGGGCCTTAGTATCTTCTTCTTGCATGCTGGGTGGTGCAAAGAAAAACAGCTCCTCAAAACGTTGTTGATATGCATCCACGAACATCTGTCCCTAATATAAACTCAGGAACTCCTTCTCCATAGAATCTTTGAAGCTTCGGGGAAAGTACTTCTCGAAGAAAGCTTCTTTATATATAGCCCAAGTCAATAGGGCGTGCTTGGTCAATAGGTAGGCCCTGGTAGATTTCCACCAATGATGTGCATCACCTTTTAGCATGAAGGTGACACATAATACCTTCTCTTCTTCTGTAATAGTCATCATCAAAAAATTTCTCTCCATTTCGTCGATCCAATGAGCCGGCCAGAGAAGATCAGACGGTTTTCCGTTAAACTCCTTGGGCTTCATCTTTAAGAATCGCTCCACCAGTCGGGAGTGGTCCATTTGATTCTGAGGGTATGCCCCAAACATAGGTTGTGGATACTGGTAATTAACTTGAACTGCTTCAGGACTTGGTACTGGAATCTGTGCAGCTGGTGGTTGAGGTGTTTGAGGTTCTAGGTGGTTACCCACCGGTGCTGCACTTGTTTGTACAGTCGGCATTGGTGTAGCATGTGCTGCCTGAAACATAATTCCCATTGCTGCTTGCATTTGAGCCTGTGCATGTTGCATTTGTTGCAGCTGTTGCGCTAGGTTCATAACCATGGTTTCCAGCTCCGGTGGTGGAGGTGGCAAGTTTGTAGGATTTGCCTGACCCGGATTTACTGGTGGTGCAACTTGCGGATTACCCTGTGCATATATATTTTCTTGACTGGCTTCCTCCACGGGTGGTGGTGGTGGAACTGCGTTTTGGCTTTGCCTGGTTACTCTACGCCCAGCCATATTTTCCTCTGAGATTGGTGGTGCCTGAAAATCATTAAAATACGTGAGGCAATCATTTATACCTCATGTAGATACGCTAATCAATGTTATTTTCAAAATTTTCAGATCATTATGTGAAAAAATACAGTCTTTTCTATGCAGGGTCGATGGTGGGGGTCGATGGTATGTTCGACCCTCAGTGTCCGACCTTGGGAAATCACTTATTTATCTTGAGAGCCGGGGGTCGATATGGGGGTCGATGGGTGTCCGACCCCTAGGTGCGACCCCTGGTTTTTTGTCAGGTTCCCGAGAGATGGGGGTCGATACGGGGGTCGATATGGGGGTCGATGGTCCTGGTCGAATTCTCCGACCCCCGGACCAAAAATCCGATTTTTACGGTCCAATTTTGAGTTCATTTCCCATTCTTCCTCCTCCGTTTCGAATCGTCTCCTTCCCCTGAGTTGCTATAGTGCGAACTCCGCCACATTGGTCATTTTGGTTCTGTGTTTCGACGTCTACATCATTCCTACAGGTATGTCTTCTTACCTTTACCTATTTTTAGGTTTTCTTTTCTAGGTTTTTACCCGTATATCTCGTTTTCTTCAAATTAAACTTTTTACAGCCGTAAAAATTTGATTTTTATTGGTGTCTCGAGTAACGAAAGCCCTCAAAAATATTTGGGTTTCATCGGTTGGTTATCGAGGAACTCGAATTTTGCTCTTTTTGCCCTAATTTGTCAAAATTTTCGATTTCTCACAATTTCTTCAAATTTGATTACATTAGCTAGGATTTCCTACTGTGTGAGTGTTGCAGGATATGTTAGAACCTACGTAAGTCCTCCTGCCCACGTGTATGGATGAAAAGTGAGGCTTTTGGCCAACTTACATCGTTATAATGTCTAAATTTTGGATTTTTTTACCCTACTAACATATAATCTATTTTTCTTTCTTATTTGTAGATACCATGGCTCATACCAAAGTACCCAGAGTTCGCGATCCTCTTCGTTTCCGTTCCAACGAAGCCGAGGCACAATATGCCCACTACACTCGCAAGAAAGTAGAGGGAGGTCATAAGGTGAACTTGGCTGAGTTAGCCCTGTTCAATGTAGAGAGAGCATTTGGTGATATGGGATGGCTCCCTGTCATCACTTATGATGCCAATACCTGCCCAGATTTGGTACGCCAGTTCTATTGTATCCTCCAGGTGGTGGGGGATTACAATGATGTTGAGAGGGGCGATGAGCTGCGCATCACGAGTTATGTCAAGGGGGTTGACATCTCATTCGATTATCGGCAGCTGGCCGACCTACTGGGCATTTCCTATGCTGGCCCCATAGTTTTCTGTGCCCCTGGAGAGCCCCAGTTCTTCTCTCTTCAGATGAGGGCCGAGATCGATAGTCAGCTCATCCGACCTGATTGCTGGCAGATGAGAGCGTGCTATCTGTGTTCTGATCCACGGGTATTGCAAGATCATACAGCATAACCTGATACCGCAGAGTGGTCATTATGAGAGGGTCTCCCAGCTGACCCAGTTTCTCCTATACTGTATATGCACTCGACAGCCCGTCTGCCTTCCATACATCATTATGCGTACCATGATCACTGCCACGTTGCCCAGTCACACCGGCAACCTTCCTTACGGTCGCATGATCACTACCTTGCTTACTCGCCTGGGGGTTGATTTAGTGGATGAGAATATTCAAGAGAAATCCTTCTCATCGCCTCTAGATTGGGAGGCTATTTGCAAGATGGGCATGCAGGATGCCCAGGTCAGCGATGAGGAGAGGAACGCGATGGTGCGTCCTCACACTCGCGTGGAGATAGTTGACACTGAGGCAGCTGCAGCAGCCGCTGGAGTTCATAGGGAGCCTACTGATGATGATGACCGTCTGTACATGGATGTGGACTCCATACCACCTCATTCACCTACACATGCTGCTGGAGCTAGTACTTCTTACGCGGCTGGTCTTTCACATGCGGCTGGTCCTTCACACCCACCTTCTGATATGATGGGAATATTGCATGAGATCAGAGAGGCTCAGCGCAGATCTGATCTGAGGATGGGGGAGTTACTAGGCGCTCAGCGTGTGAGAGTGGATGAGGTACTAGACGCCCAGCACATATCAAACATGAGGATGGGAGAGCTCATAGATGCTTAGTACCGATCAGATATGCGGATGGAGGAGCTTTTGGGTGCTCAGTGCGGGACTGATCAGTAGGTTACTGATCTTACAACTAGTCTTCAGACGACCCAGACTCAGATAGCCTGGTTGACTAGAGTCTACGCTGAGGATTATGACAGAGATCGTGAGGCACCGCCTCCTCCTTCACCTCCAGCTTCATGATTGTATTTATTTCCTTTCATTGTACTACAGAGTAACTGTCTGGGTTGTGGATTGTACTATGCTTTAGCTATTTATATACGTTTGTTTCTCTCTCATTGTATTTAATATTGTTTCCCCTTTAATAGATGCATTATTCTCTTTTTAAATTTGGTCTCAAACATCACTTGTGCTTAGAGTGTGTTAATATTACAGTTTTTACGTTTATCCTATCTCAGTTCACAATTCGACATGAAAGTATGCTAAGTTAGCGGACACGGCCTGAGATGCTCTGATACCAAGTTATCACACCCCAATTCCACACTCTTCAGAATGGTGTGATGAACCACTAGCAAACCAATGGTTCAACCAGGATCTCGGACAGACGATATTCGTTTTATCTAAACCTCATACATCCACATTCATAATCAAAATAAATACACAATAGCGGAAGTCTTATAGTAAAACGAACTGAGAATCTACTGTGATATTAATATTTAAATAGCAAATTATTCTGTGTCAACTAAGAGATAAATAAATATCAAATACATGTCTTTACTAAATCCAAATAATGAAAATAACATCTAATCGAATACACATGAGTTGCACTCACAAGAGGAGTCATGCGTATCCACTTCATCTTCAACTTTCATCACCGCCATGTGCCCGTACACTGGAGCATTGACATAATCTTCAATGGCAATACCTGCATCATCAACTAAAAATATTCGACGTCAAGGGGGTGAGCACACATCATGCCTCAGTGAGCAAACAAAACAATACAACATTACATATGCATGCAATCAATTCATATCTTTGGTCTAGTTTAAAGTTTGCAATATGCAATAGAAAGGTTTGGGTGGTCAAAGGTTAACGTTTATTGACCCCTCCTCTATACACAAGTGTGTGACGCCGCCTGAAGGTAACGTCTATCGTCGACTCACAAGCACCCAATTCATGAACATTGTACAACAAAGGTTAACGTTTATTGTTGTACATTGTCATACCAACACGTATGCCCCAGTTGGCGATGGCTTACAAACTGGGCTCGCAACTAACCAATCCTAATGCCAAACAGTGTATCCAAGGCCTCACCCCAGCATCCCTCAGAACGTCCATAGAGATAGAGCTAAGGCCCCCCGGTAGAGTCAAAGACTACAAAGACCGAGACCACCTCCCCTGATACTCTACGACGTAATAGTTCTGCTAAAGTAATGGCGATACGACGATGCTAAAGCACAAGACTTGAGTTAGAGATAGAGATAAAGTGCTGAGGCCCAGCCTATGACACCCCCCTGATACTTGCTCGCATCAAGTACACCAACCACACACATACATTCACATGCCTATTCCTATCATCGTCATCATTATCATGTTATAAACAATAAAGTAAATATGGATGAACAATAAATAAAAATATCGGATGACATGTTGAATGCACATTACAAGCATGTTCGCATAGAATCAAGCATAGTATTGGACTCAAGAAATAAAATAATTTATTATTAATCAATTAGTTAAGAGTCTTGTTTCCTCACCTTAGCTTGTTAGTGGATCCTCTTTCAAGCTTTAAAATCACCTTTATATTGTTATTATATTGCTAGAGGACCTAACAAAGTCGATAGAATTTAATTAGAATTAATTCTGAATTTAAAAACCATGCTGTTAACTAGGGTCAGAGCTAGGGTCTGAGTTATGATCGACCCTGGGTGCGACCACCCCTATTCTGGGCTTCCCGAACACTGGGGGTCGATGCTCAGGGTCTGGTAGGGTCGATTGGCCATCGACCCCCCCTTGCTGGGTATGCGACCCTCCCTTATTTAAGTATTTTGGGTCAGTTTAATACCTGGGATCGTGATCTCCTTCACGCACTTGGTCCATTTGGCTCAACCATGATGGGTAGACCTGGTTCAAGGTGGTATGAGCGGGTTAGTTTGATACGGGTCTTACAGCTCTCCCTCATTAGGTAGTTTCTCACTACCAGGGTACTAGAGCGTCATCTGGTCTGCCTTCTCTATATCATTATGTAGACCATGATCATAGTGGTAGAGGACACCCAGGCTTCCAAGTAGGGACATTTGCCTTATGGCAAGTTGTTGACTATCATATTCCAGCGTCTTAACATCAATATTTATGAGGAGGAACCTCATGAGGCTACAGTGTTCACTCCTTTCAACTAGCTTATCATCATCAAGATGAAGCTTTATGATGTGCCATTAGATAACCCGGTGTTGGATGCTTGTCGAGGCCCTAGAGTTCCCCCAGAGCAGCATGTCTTTGATGATGAAGAGGAGGAGGTGCCCACCCAGGGACACATAGAGGGTATGGCCCCCAGTCAGACTGATCCATTTCATCCCCCCACTACCTTGGACGACCTCATGGACAAGTTGAACACTGTAGTTTTTAATCAGTCCCAACAGAAGAAGGACATGCATGACTTGAAGAATCAAGTTCGGCAGTTTCAGCATTCGGTGATCGGCTTCTCTTCTCGTCTTGACATACACTAGATGGCTTTGACTAGGGCTGGTATTCTTTAATATAAGGACATTGCGATGGCTACGCAGTAGCGACACAGCCACAAACTTTCTAGAGGCTATACGTTCCCACCCCACCGTCGTCGGATTCCGAGGAGTGATGGCATCTGATATTTTTTTTCTCTTTGTTTTTTTTTTCTTTCAGTGTAGTTGGGTTGTATGAAAAAATATCTACCCATATGGTTTCCTTCTTCTTCTTTTTTTTTGTATAAGGGGGAATTTTATACTTGAACCCAAAGTTTATTTATTTCTCTTTATTTTTATTTTAAAAAAAAAACAAGTTATGTTCAAGGTTATTTCGATTATATATATATATATATATATATATATATATATATATATATATATACACTCTTTCTTTTCTTCTATATAGTTAGCATTAGTTTCTAATCTTCCCTTAACATGTTATGCTTGGTCACATCTTTCTTTAAGCACACATCACACAATTTTTGGTTCTTATTTACCTTTTATGATCTTGTGGGTTTTATTACCTATGGCTCAACTTGCTGTCAAATAGGATAGGGTAATGTCAAGTGATAATGATCACTGAAATGTGCTATGATACCAAATCTGTCACACCCTGAATTTATGATATGTAAAATTTCGACGGTCAACTGAACCATCGATCATTTTAATTGTAGTCCACCCAGGATACACGCTCAGTCAACAATATTGTCAAACATTATTCTTCCCTAACAGTATCATAGAGTACATACATAGCGAAAACATACTACATAAGCTGAGCTCTACTTGTAAAGGTAAAATAGTAACTTAAAACCGTTTAAATTTTATCCAAGTTTCCAACACTTGCATTAATGGGCTCATAGCCCTAATAAGTTGAGCATTAACAGCAATAAAAATAAATATTCATAATTAGAAGTATCTAATTAAGAATAACTAATTACGGCTCCCTACTAGAGTAGTTGTAAGACCCATATCGAGCTAACCGGTCTTACCACCTTGTACCAGGTCTACCTATCATGGTCGAGCCAAATGGACCAAGTGAGTGAAGGAAATAGCGAAATCAGGTATTAAACTGACCCAAAAACAGTAAAATAGAGGGCAGCGTCGCATACCCAGATAGGCAGGGTCGGAACCCCCTCATTAGGAAGTCAGACCCCTGATATTTTAACTGGGGTTCGGACAATTTAGACCTGAGGGTCGATGGGATCATCGACCCCCTCTTTGCCAACAGAAATCGTAAATAGGAAACTTTCCAAATTTCAAGGGGATTTTTTCCTAATCTCAATGGGACTTATTTTGGGAGGTTCTCCTCTATAAATAGGACATCCCTTAGCCTCTTTCACTCCTTCTGAAACCCTAATTAAAAGTGAAAGAAAGAGAAGAGAAGGAAAAGAGAAGGAAAGTTGGACAAGAAGAATAAAGTGAAGAATTCAGAGAAACCTCTGAAACTCAGCAAACCTAAGGTATGGGTATGTTTCCATTCATGACTTAAGACCTTAGAATAGTTCATGAAGAGGGTATGGTCTAGGAGAAATCCAAATCATCCATCCATGGGAGGATTTCAATGAAATCCATGGAAGAAATCATAGTAGGCAAAGTAAGGAAGAAACCTAGAGTTTTAAGCCATAGAACAAGCATAGAATGGATTCTGGAAGTAAGCCATAGGATCCAAATATGAAAGAATGGACTGTAGAATGAAATTCTCAACTCAAACCACGGGGGGTCGCACGTGGGGTCGATTGGGAATCGACCCTACCAGACCACAGGATCGACCCCCAGCATTCAGGAAGTCCAGGGATGCGATGGTCGCACCCAGGGTCGATGGAACCTCCGACCCTGGCATCGACCCTACCCCTGGGGGTCACAGTAAACTGCTACCCTACCTGCGACCCACCCTACGACCCTCGCTTAACAGCAAGCCTAAAATTATCGAAATGACTTCTAACTAAAATCTATCGACTTGTTAGGTTCTCCTATTCATATAAAAGTGATTCTTAAAGCTTGAAAGAGGATCTACACTCAACCAAAGGTGAGGGAACAAGACCTAAACTAATTGGCTAATAATAAACTGTTTTATTTCTTGAGTCCAATGCCATGACTGATTCTATGCATGTATGCTTGTAATGTGCATTCAACATGTCATCCAATATTTCTATTATTACTGTTCATGCATATTTAATTTCATTGTTTATAACATGATGATGATGGTGATGATGATAGGAATAGACATGTGAATGTTTGTGTTTGGTTAGTGTATTTGATGCGGATAGGGGATGGTATCAACTGGTACTTCAATGCTAGTTTCATTGGGTATATTGTGCCATAGCTCTATACAAGTCTTGTCCACTAACATCGTCGTATCGTCATTACCTTAGCAGAACTATTACGTCGTAGGGTATCAGGGGAGGTGGTCTCGAACCGTGTAGTCTTTGCCTCTGCCAGGGGGCCTTACCTCTATCTCTATGGATGTATTGAGGGATGCTGGGGTGAGACCTTGGATACACTGATTGACATTAAAATTGGTTAGTTACGAGCCCAGTTTGCAAGCCCTCGCCAGGAGGGGCTTACGTGTTGGTATGAGGCAACCGGTACTGCCATGCCATTTTCATGGGGGTATATTGTGTCATAGTGGGTGCATGTTGGGTCGACAGTGCCGATTTCATTGGGCGGTTTCACACACTCGTGTATAGAGGTGAGGCAGCCACCGAACCTTTCTATAGCACATTGCAAACTTATATACCAGACTACAGATATGAATTAAATGCATGCATATGTTCGTTGCATTGTTTTGTTTGCTCATTGAGCCGTGATGTGTGCTCACCCTTTCGACGTCGAATATTTTTTAGTTGATGATGTAGGTACTACTGTGGAAGATTATATGAATCCTTCTGTATACGGGCACGTTGCCGCGATGGAGGCTGAAGACATAGTGGAGACGCATGACTCCTCATGCGAGTGCAACTCATGCGTTTTTTATTAGATTTTATTTGAACTATTAAGGAAATATAATTTGATATTTTATTTACTTATGTCTCGATTGATAGAACATAATTTGATATTTTATTTATGATTGTCACATTTAGATTTATCAGTTCATTTAATATTAAGACTTCCGCTATTGTGTATTTATTCTGATTATGGTTGTGGAGGTGTATGGTTTAGTTTACTAGGACACAGTCTATTAGAGATCCTAGTTGAACCGTTGGTTTATTAGCGGTTCATCACACCATTTTGAATAGTACGGAATTGGGGTGTGACAACTTGGTATCAGAGCTCTCAGGCCCTGTCTTGTAAACCAGTATACTACCACCAAAAGTTGTGAACTGAGATAGGATAAAAATTTAAAAGCTATAATAATAACACACTATAAGCATCTGTGTTGTTTGAGACAAAAAATTGAAAGAGAATAATGCATCTATTAAATGAGAAACAAATTTATATACACTCGAAGGAGAAATAAATGTATATATACAACTCTAAAGCAGAGTACAGTCCACAACCCGGACACTTACTCTGAAGTACAAAAAGAAAAAAAAGGAAAGAAAATACATCAGGAAGCTGGAGGTGATGGGGGAGGCGGTGCCTCGCGGTCTCTGTCATAATCCTCAGCATAGACTCTAGTCAACCAAACTATCAGAGTCTGGGTCGTCTGAAGACTAGCTGTGAGATCAGCCACCCGCTGGTCAGTCATGCGCTGAGCATCTAGAAGCTCTCCCACCCTCAGATCCGACATGTCCTGAGCATCTAGAAGCTCTCCCATCCTCAGATCAGACATGCACTGAGCCTCTCTAATCTCATGCAATATCCCCATCATGTCATCAGAATGTGGGTATGAAGGACCAGCTGCATGTGAAGGACCAGCTACATAAGAAGGACCAGCTCCGGTAGCAGGGGTAGGTGATGGAGGAGGTATGGAATCCACATCCATGTACAAAAGATCATCATCACCCCCATGAACCCCTGCTCCAGCGACTGCTGCTGCTGCCTCAACGTCAGCCATCTCCACTCGAGTATGTGGACGCACCAGAGCGTTCCTCTCATCGTTGCTGACCTGAGCATCCCGCATGCCCATCTTATAGATGGCCTCCCAATCTAGAGGTGATGAGAAGGATTTCTCCTGAATCCTCTCATCCACCATGTCAACACCCAGGCGGGTAAGCAGCATAGTGATCATGCGTCCATAAGGCAAGTTGCCAGTATGACTGGGCAATGTGGCACTGATCATCGTCCGCATAATGATGTAAGGGAGGCAGACAGGCTGCCTAGTGCAGATACAGTATAGCAGGAACTGGGTCAACTGGGAGATCCTTTTGTAGTTCCCACTCTGAGGTATCAGGTTGTGCTGAATAATCTTACAGTACACATGAGGCTCTGGACGTAGGTAGATCGCTTTCATCTCCCAGTGATCCTCTCTGATGATCTGACGGTCAATCTCAGCCCTCATCTCTAATGAAAAGAACTGGGGCTCTCCAGGAGCACAGAACACCAAGGGGCCATCGTATGAAATGCCCAACAAGTCGGCTAGCTACCGTTAATCAAAGGAAATCTCGACTCCCTTGACGTTGCTAGTGATCCGGAGCTCTCTACCCCTCTCAGTATCATTGTAATCCCCCACCACTCGAAGATTACAGTAAAACTGTCTCACCAAATCTGGCCGAGTACAGGCGTCATAGGTGATCACAGGAAGCTAGCCCATGTCACCAAAAGCCCTCTCCACATCAAACAAGGCAAGGCTAGCCAAGTCCACCCGGCGACCTCCCTCTACCTTCTTACGAGAGTAGCAGCATACTGTGCCTCAACCTCGTTAGAATGGAAGCGGACTGGGTCATGAACCCTGGTTACTTTGGTATGAGCCATACTATCTGCAAAAACAAAGAAAAATAGATACTGGCTTAGTAGAGATGAGAAACCCAAAAATTTCGACATTATGACGACATAAATTGGTCAAAAGCCTCACTTTTCACTCATACACGTGGGCAGTAGGACTTATATAGATTCTAAACGATCCTGTAAGACTCATACAGTTGGAAATTTTATCTAAAGAGATTGAATTTGAAGAAATTTCAAGAAATTCAAAAATCTCGACAAATTAGGGCAAAAATGAGAAATTTCAAGTTTCTCGATAACCAACCGATGAAACTCAAATATTTTTGAGGGCTTTCTTCCATTGAGTCACCAACAACAAAAGCCCCCAATAAAAATCAAATTTTTACGGTTAAAAAAAGTTTAATTTGAAGAAAACGATATAAACGAGTAAAAACCTAGTTAAGAAACCCTAAAAACATGAAACCGTAGAGAACATACCTGTAGACGAGGAGTAGACGTCGAAAAGTGAAGAAAAAATCACCAATGAGTTGGAGTTGTCACTGTAGCAACTCAGAGGAATGAGCCGAGTCAGAAAGGAGGAGAAAGAATGAGAAATGGATTCAAAATCGAGGTTTAAAAACCTGATTTTAGTCCGAGGGTCGAAAAATTCGACCAAAACATCCGACCCCCCCTCCAACCCCCTCATCGACCCTCAGCTCTCGGTGATCTGACAGAGAATCAGGGGTCGATCCCAAGGTCGGACATGCATCGACCCCCTCATCGACCCTCGGCTCTCGGTAAGAATCAGTGATCCTCCGGGTCGCATACCTGAGGGTCGGACATCCATCGACCCCCACCATCGACCCTGTAATGTAAAATATAGTATTTTTGACAGAATGATCTGAAAATTTTGAAAATATCATTGATTAGTGGATTTAAATATGAGAATGAAGTATATAATGATTGCCTCACGTATTTTATGATTTTCAGGCATCACCACTACTAGAACAGATAATAGTTGGACGTAGAGTGACCAGACAAAGTCGTAACTCTATTCCACCACCACCACCTGTGGAGGAAGACAGCCATATACACCCTGAAACATAGGAGAATCTGAACATGGCACCGTCCGTAGTTAATGGGCAGACAAATCCTACAAATCTGCCAGCTCCACCTACAGACCTGGCTACAGCCGTAATGAATTTAGCACAACAACTGCAGCAAATACAACAGTTACAAGCTACTATGCAAACTGCCAAAGGCATGGCTTTTCCAGCTGCACAAACAACACCGATGCCAGCAGGACAGGCAAGCACAGTACCAGGGGGAAGTAACACAATACCCCATGCACCTCAGACTCCCATCATGTCGGCTCAAGTACAAAACCCTGAAGTAGCTCCAGGTGGATATCAATACCAACCACCTATGTATGGGGCTTATGTCCCTCATCAACTAGACCACTCCAGACTAGTTGATCGTTTTCTGAAGATGAAGCCCAAGGAGTACAGTGGTAAGCTAGCTGATCCGTTGTGGCCAGCACACTGGATCGATGAGATGGAAAGAAATTTCACGATGATGACCGTGAATGAAGAAGAGAAAGTATTATGTGCAACGTTCATGCTGAAAGGCGATGCACACCACTGGTGGAAGTCCACATGGACGTATCTGATGACAAAGCACACCTACTTGACTTGGGATATATATAAGGAGGCATTCTTTGAGAAGTATTTTCCTAGGAGTTTCAGAGATTCCATGGAGAAGGAATTCCTGAGTTTATATTAAGGACAGATGACTGTCGATGCATATCAACAGCGTTATGAGGAGCTGTTTTTCTTTGCACCAGTCAGTATGCAAGTGGAAGATACAAAAACCCGAAGGTTCATCAGGGGAATTAGGGGAAGCATACGTGAACATGTTTTGGGACTTGAGAAGAAAATCTACAATGAAGCTGTACAAATTGCTCGAGTGATAGAGTCGAGCCAGAAAGAGAGCTACTTTCTCAGATAGAGGAATCAAAAGGCTTAATGGGAATTCTTATAATGGAGGGAACACCAAGACATTCAAACCCTTCCGTACTCAAGGCTTCAATGTTGCAGCCAAGACCACTTCAGCAGCCCCACCGCAACCAAAGCAAAATGGTGAAGGAATAAGATGTTTTAACTGCAATCAAGTAGGACATGTCTCAAGAGAGTGTACTAAGCCCAAAAATGAACTACAACAAGGAAGAGTTTACGCTGTTACATCTGAGGATGCTGCCGCATCGCCTGATGTGGTCACAGGTTTGGCCTGAATCTTGTCATTTTGTGTTACATTATGTGAGCATGTAGACTAAATCAAAACAAATCACAGGTATCGTACCTATTAATGGCATTCCCGCCAGAGTACTCTTTGATTCTGGAGCTACTCATTCTTTTATATTTGTGTCATTTGAAAAGAAGTTAAATCTACCCCTCAAATCTTTAGACTACAAACTTCTTGTACGATCGCCTATGGGATTAGAAGTGGAATTAGAAAAAGGTTATTGACCATGTCCAGTTTTTATTGACGAGAATACTTTGGATGCAACCTTGATCCAACTTGAAATGACAAACTTTGATGTCATCTCGGGAATGGACTGGTTAGCTCGGCATTCTACAAACCTATTATGTGCCAAAAAGAAGCTGATATTTAAAGACAAGGAAGGAGCAGAGTTCAGTTTTACGGGAACCAAACTTCCCCGTAAACGAAAGCTCATGCTCTCTGCATTAAAGGCTAGGAAGTGCCTTGAGAAAGGAGTAGTTGGGTATCTAGTATCTGTGGTTGATCTTTCCAAATAAGCACCACGAATGGAGGATATTGATGTCGTACGTGACTATCTAGATGTATTTCCTGAAGAACTACCAGGACTACCACCCGACCGTGCTACAGAGTTTGTTATAGATCTGAAACCCGGAGCCGCACCAGTATCTAAAGCACCTTATCGAATGGCTCCTACTGAACTGAAGGAATTAAAAGTACAACTACAAGAACTGCTGGACAAGGGATATATTCGACCTACCATATCACCATGGGGAGCGCCAGTATTATTCGTAAAGAAGAAAGATGGTAGCGTTCGACTGTGTATAGACTACCGAGAACTGAATAAAATGACAATCAAGAATCGGTACCCATTGCCTCGGATCGATGACCTATTCGATCAGTTGCAAGGTGCCAAAGTGTTCTCCAAGATCGATCTTCAGTCAGGCTACCATCAGTTGAAGATTAAGGACCGTGATATTCCCAAGACAGCATTCAGGACCAGATATGGACATTACGAATTTTTGGTCATGTCTTTTGGATTGACGAACACACCAGCAACCTTTATGAAACTTATGAATCTGGTATTCCATGATATGTTGGATACATTGGTTATTGTATTCATCGATAATATATTGGTCTACTCCAAGAACAAGGAAACTCATATTAAGAATCTAAACGCCGCTCTGCAGTGATTACGGAATGAGAAGCTCTACGCCAAATTTACAAAGTGTGAGTTTTGGCTAAAGGAAGTCGCTTTTCTAGGCCATGTTGTATCCGCTGAAGGAATTAAAGTGGATCCTAGCAAGATCGAAGCTATTGTGAAGTGGGAAGCACCGAAGAGGGTTGCAAAAATTAAAAGTTTCTTAGATCTAGCTGGGTATTATCGACGATTTGTGGAAGACTATTCCCGAATTGCCGTACCTCTCTCCAGTTTGACTAAGAAGAGAAAAAAGTTTGTTTGGACTGATAAATGCGTGAAGAGTTTCCAAACATTGAAGGCTAGATTGATATCTGCTCCAATCTTGACCATTCCGATTCCAGGACAGCCATTTATTTTGTACACTGATGCGTCAGGATTGGGATTAGGATGTGTACTTATGCAAGGAGAATAAGTAATTGTCTATGCCTCAAGACAATTGAAGACACATGAGAAGAACTATCCCGCTCATGATTTGGAATTAGCGGCAGTAGTACATGCTGTCAAAACATGGAGACATTACTTGTACGGAGAGAAATTTTAGATTAAATCAGATCATAAGAGTCTTACTTACCTCTTTAACCAGAAGGAGTTGAATATGAGACAAAGAAGATGGCTGAAACTATTGAAAGACTGATTGTGATATCCAGTATCATCCGAGAAAAGCTAATGTGGTTGCTGACGCGCTGAGTAGAAAGGCAATGATAAAATCTCAAGGGGAGTTTAGCACCACTGCTGCATTGTGTACTACCGGAAAAGTATTCAATTACGGCGATGAACAGTTGGTGATAGATGCACCGGGTGAATCAACCAACCAAGGGTTTATCCATCGGTTTGCAAATATGTTCGCCACGTTGAAGATTGTACCCGATATACTTGATGAAGTGAAAATAGCGATTAAAACGGACCCTTATCTAAGGACGGTACAAGAAGACATCGAAAAAGGTAGAACTATTTATGAGTTCACCTTAGATAATGAAAGGGTACTGAAGTACAAAGGAAGAATGTGTGTACCTGAAACAGAAAGTTTGGACATTAAACTCCGACTAATGAAGGAAGCCCATACCACCGCCTATTCGATACACACTAGAAGTACAAAAATGTATCATGACCTAAAGAAATTATATTAGTTGAGAGGAATGAAAGAAGATATAGCCAAGTTCGTGTCTCAATGCCTAAATTATCAGAAGGTGAAAGCTGGACGACAAAGACCAGCAGGACTGTTACAGCCGTTACCGGAACTAGCATGGAAATGGGATTGCATCACTATGGACTTCGTCACAGGGTTACCATTGACTCCTTGAGTAGTTGACGCAGTTTGGATGATTGTAGACCGATTGACTAAAACGGCTCGATTTATAGCTATACGACCTGAGTATACATTAGAGAGGTTAGCTAAGTTGTATGTGGATAATATTATCAGATTACATGGTGTACCTGAAAGCATTGTGTCCGACAGAGATCCACGATTTACTTCAAAGTTTTGGGAAGGATTGCAGAAGGTTATGGGTACAACGTTGAAGTTCAGTACTGCATTCCATCCTCAGATCGACGGACAATCGGAGCGCACCATTCAGATTCTAGAAGACATGCTCCGAGCTTGTGTAATTGATTTTAAAGGATCATGGGATGAAAAGTTACCACTGATTGAGTTCGCTTATAACAATAGCTATCAGGCTACTATACAGATGTCACCTTATGAAGCACTGTATGGCAAGAAGTGTCGAACTCCTTTGTTTTGAAATAAAGTTGGAGAACATAGTATTGTTGGACTAGAATTTGTTGAAGAGACATGTCGAATAGTTGACATTATCAAGGAAAGAGTAAGAACGGCTCAGAATCATCAGAAGCAATATGCAGATACTAGACGCTGAGACCTTGAATTCACCGTAGGTGATAAGGTATTCCTCAAAGTGTCACCTATGCGAGGTTTGAAACGGTTCGGATAGAAAGGGAAACTAAGTCCGAGATATGTCAGACCATATGAGATTCTAGCTAAACGTGGAAAAGTGGCTTACCAGTTAGCACAACCACCATCTATGTCAAGTGTGCATGATGTATTTCATATATCCTTATTGAAAAAGTATGTCAGAGATCCAACACACGTGTTGACAGTAGATCTACCTGATATGACTGATGATTTGACATTTGAAGTAGCACCAACTGAAATCACCAGCCGAAAGGTGCAACGACTACGCAACCGTGACATTTATTATGTTAAAGTCACCTGGAGAAGCAGAGATATAGAAGAAATCACATGAAAAGAAGAGAATGCTATGCGAAAGCAATACCCTCATCTATTCGACTCGAAAAGTATGTACAATTTCGAGGATGACATTTTTATAAGCAGGGGAGAGTTGTAAGACCTGTATCGAACTAACCGGTCTTACAACCTTGTACCAGGTCTTCCTATCATGGTCGAGCCAAATGGACCAAGTGCGTGAAGGAAATAGCAAAACTAGGTATTAAACTGACCTAAAAATAGTAAAATAGAGGGCAGGGTCGCATACCCAGATAGGCAGGGTCAGAACCCCCTCATTAGGAAGTCAGACCCCTGATATTTTAATTGGGGGTCGGATAATTTATACCTGAGGGTCGGCGGGATCATCGACCCCCTCATCGACCCCCTCTTTGCCGACAGAAACCGTAAATAGAAAACTTTCCAAATTTCAAGGGGATTCTTTCCTAATCTCAATGGGACTTATTTTGGAAGGTTCTCCTCTATAAATAGGACGTCCCTTAGCCTCTTTCACTCCTTTTGAAACCCTAATTGAAAGTGAGAGAAAGAGAAGAGAAGGAGAAGAGAAGGAAAGTTAGAGAAGAAGAATAAAGTGAAGAATTCAGAGAAACCTCTGAAACTCCGCAAACCTAAGGTATGGGTATGTTTCCATTCATGACTTAAGACCTTAGAATAGTTCATGAAGAGGGTATGGTCTAAGAGAAACCCAAATCATCCATCCATGGGAGGATTTCAATGAAATCCATGGAGGAAATCATGGTAGGCAAAGTAAGGAAGAAACCTAGAGTTTTAAGCCATAGAACAAGCATAGAATGGATTGTGGAAGTAAGCCATAGGACCCAAACATGAAAGAATGGACTGTAGAATGAAATTCTCGACTCAAACCATGGGGGGTCGCACATGGGGTCGATTGGGAATCGACCCTACCAGACCACAGGATCGACCCCCAGCATTCGGGAAGTCCAGGGATGCGATGGTCGCACCCAGGGTCGATGGAACCTCCGACCCTGGCATCGACCCTGCCCCTAGGGTCGCAGTAAACTACTACCCTACCTACGACCCACCCTGTGACCCTCGCTTAACAGCAAGCCTAAAATTGTCAGAATGACTTCTAACTAAAATCTATCGACTTGTTAGGTTCTCCTATTGATATAAAAGTGATTCTTAAAGCTTGAAAGAGGATCTACACTCAAGCAAAGGTGAGGGAACAAGACCTAAACTAATTGACTAATAATAAACTGTTTTATTTCTTGAGTCCAATGCCATGATTGATTCTATGCGTGTACGCTTGTAATGTGCATTCAACATATCATCCAATATTCCTATTATTACTGTTCATGCATATTTAATTTCATTGTTTATAACATGATGATGATGGTGATGATGATAGGAATAGACATGTGAATGTTTATGTTTGGTTAGTGTACTTGATGCAGATAGGGGATGGTATCAACCGATACTTCAATGCCGTTTTCATTGGGTATATTGTGCCATAGCTCTATACAAGTCTTGTCCACTAACATCGTCGTATCGCCATTACCTTAGCAGAACTATTACGTCGTAGGGTGGGGAGGTGGTCTCGGACCGTGTAGTCTTCGACTCTGCCGGGGGGCCTTACCTCTATCTCTGTGGATGTATTGAGGGATGCTGGGGTGAGGCCTTGGATACACTGATTGACATTAGGATTGGTTAGTTGCGAGCCCAGTTTGCAAGCCCTCGCCAGCAGGGGCTTACGTGTTGGTATGAGGCAACCGGTACTGCCATGCCGTTTTCATGGGGGTATATTGTGTCATAGTGGGTGCATGTGGGGTCGACAGTGCCATTTTTATTGGGCAGTTTCACACACTCGTGTATAGAGGTGAGGCGGCCACCGAACCTTTCTATAGCACATTGCAAACTTATATACCAGACTACAGATATGAATTGAATGCATGCATATGTTTGTTGTATTGTTTTATTTGCTCACTGAGCCGTGATGTGTGCTCACCCTTTCGACGTCGAATATTTTTAGTTAATGATGCAGGTACTACTGTGGAAGATTATATGAATGCTTCTGTTTACAGGCACGTTGCTGTGATGGAGGCTGAAGACATAGTGAAGATGCATGACTCCTCATGCGAGTGCAACTCATGCGTTTTCGATTAGATTTTATTTGAATTATTAAGGAAATATAATTTAATATTTTATTTACTTATGTCTCGGTTGATACAACATAATTTGATATTTTATTTATGATTATCACAGTTAGATTCCTCAGTTCATTTAATATTAAGACTTCCGCTATTGTATATTTATTCTGAGTATGGTTGTGGAGGTGTATGGTTTAGTTTACCAGGACACAGCCTATTAGAGATCCTGGTTAAACTGTTGGTTTATTAACGGTTCATCACACCATTCTAAATAGTGCATAATTGGGGTGTGACAGTAGTCTTTCATCCTTTGCAGCTCATATTGCTCTCCTTCCCATGCTTGGTTCAATATCCCCTTGCCTCGTCCCTTCACGGTGCTTGGGATCAACCAGAACGTCGTCTTGCCTTGCTTCCATAATACCTGCAGTCACAACTAAAAATGGTGGTGATCACAAGGGTGAGCACTCCAATTTGAGCTCAATGAGAAATAGACAAGCAAGCAATCATATGAATAGATTATCCACACAACAAGGGTCTGGTGTAATGTATGTTCACTGTGCTAAGGTAAGGCCTAGCTACACCTTCCAGAGGTTGAGTAAGACCTCCATGCAAGGAAGTGTTGGGTACTCACTAGTCTACCCTAGTAGCCTTGATGCCCCCACACGACGACCCAAATCAGAATGGTGATTGGGCAGCAAGTCTAGCCAATGATGCTACGAATACTGCTGACCCTTCTCCCTCATCACTCTATCTTATCAATACTTAACCCCCTACTGGCGAGGGTTACATACATGGATTTTGTGTCTAACCAGTCCTCTATGACATTATATGTACCCTTCGAATACCCTAGTAAAATTCCTAGATCATCCATTATGCTCCCAAGATGCTATCCTCCACTAGAATACGGAATGATACATGGCAATTAAAGTGCTTGGCAGGTTGGATCCAATGGTCGCTGACCCCTTCACCATATCCTACCTAGCATCACACATCACAATCTCAATTACAAACATACATGTTGTTGATGCAATGCAGGTAAAGTGACAAATATTGGATGGCATGTTATCCTCGAAATAAATACAAGCAAGCAGCATCAATCAACATCATATTCATTAAACACACCAAAATTAGGTCAGGGTTCTGTTCCTCACTTGATAGTTTTGGTAATCGTTATCCATGCTAGAAAACACATGTTTGCAAGGTGTTATCGAGCCTATACAATACATGGAGTTATTAGTTATGAGTCCTACTTAATTCACTTTGGATTTCTTAAGTCTGGACCTTGCCAGTCGATGTATCGATAGGTATATTATCGGCCGGCTCATGGACGGATAAAATATTCAAACCTTCTGCCATTTGTCAATCGATATCACAGTCGGTACAAAGCATCAACCGTGACATTGTTCCACTAGCTCTTTGAGACCCTTCTGGAGTTTCTCGATCGATATACCGGTCCCTTCTCTACAGTCCACTATATTGACCGCCTCCTCCTGATGGCCTCTTTTCTGCTTAAGGAGTTAGGATTTCTTCTTTTGGTTCCATTCATTCCTTTGCTAAGCCAATGTAGACCGATGATGGACACCTCCTAGGTCTAAGTACCCTTCTAGGAAGTTCGAAGGATTGGTTTCCTAACTAGGACTGATGTTAGGCAGAGCAGTTTACATTAGTTTTTGCCATTGATTGAGAGTGTACATTCATCACCTAACATTTACATATTCTAATTAGAATACTGAGGTTGTCTTAGAGTTACAGAGATTAGGGTTTTTACCTACAATAATTTGATTACTGCAAATCGACGGTGCAATTTGTTGGTGATTTCTCACACGATGGCTACAGGGCTTGCCTTCCCCTTTCCTTTTCCTTCCTTTCTCCTTCCTTCCTCTAGAGAATGCTTCAAAACTATCCCTTTAAGACTAATACATACAAAAAAGATGATAGAAGGTAGGGTTTTTATTTGTTTTAGGTTTTCTAGTTGGAGTAAAACTCTCCATTTGAATTGGGAAGCCTAGGGGGTTGCCAACTGGCAAAAACTTGGGATCTAGATAGAATCTCCTTTCCTTTTCCAACTCCAAGTAGTTAGAGTGGTATGGGTCCCTCATAGGTTCATTCTTGGGTCCTAGGAATATTCTACAGAGTCTTTTAAAGTAAAACTACTTGTTAGTATAAGGAACAGGTCAACTCAGGCTTTACCGATTAATGTTGGTGGATCATGTTGGCTTGGGTTTACCCACCGGCTAGTATCAACCACCACCAGTTTAAAGTCCATGTTGGTCTCATTTTGTCCCCCTTCTCTTAGTGGTCCATTAATGGTGCAACCTAGTTCTTATTAGGGACTTGCATAACTAGCTAGTCTATGGTGGAAAACCCTCTAAGCACTACATGCGCGCGATGGAACAGGGAATAAAGGGCCTCGAGAGGAGGGTGGTCATAGATCAGCCGCGAAATGAGCAGCAAGAGCTTTTGGTTCAGGCTCCTCCGCGGGTTTTACAACCAATGTTTACATACTTAAGCTGAACACCAATATGCATAATTCTCTGTTCCTTATCGACAAGAGAAAAACATGACACCAAACACATAGATATATTCAATAAATTCTAATTTAATATATAAATAACTAATATAAAAATAAAAATAAAAAGAAATTTAAAAGATCTAATCAATTCCTTAATGGGTTTGGGTATTTCAGTTTCTTAACAGTTATTTGGTTTTAGACCCATTGAGAGATCCATCCGAGATTAGACCCACTTGATAAGGAAATCATTTCTGAAATCAATCCCCATAACCTACCCAGTAAGTTAATGGGTGGACAGGTTACAGTTCCTAGCGGTTTGGTTCCAGTCCAGATCCTGGTTCCAATTCCATATATACACCCCTACGATACTGTGTTTGATACCTGAAACTAAAACCTTGATTGAGAGAGTCCATAGTAATGTTTAGAGTCACTGTACACATGAATGGACATACATGAAATGTATGCCAATACGAAGGATGCCAATACGAAGGAGTGTATTTAATTATATATATATATATATATATATATATATATATATATATATATATATATATATATATATATATATATATATGTCACAGTCCATTCTGGACAATTGAGAGTGATATCTGGATCAACCCTTGTGGCATCCGAATACATTCAAGATTTCTACCACAACAATTATAAATAAATCTCACAGTTTACACATAAAATATCCATAATAATCAAGAAGCAATAATAATATAGTGGAAGCATTTAATATAGATAGATGCAACTAATGATAACATATCCCATACTATGTATCAAATTATCCATTTCAAACCATTGTACTTCCACAAAATACCACCATATCCAAATCAAAAAAGAATAAATCTGTTACATTGTTCTTAATAAACAACTTCATCTATCAACAAAAATAATCATAAAATTCATAGTGTATAGGGGAAGGGAGAAAGTAAGGGGAGGGCAACGTTATGCGTAAACGCAGTAGCTGCAGGTGCAGCCCTCGCCGTGCTCTCCACCAACATCATCGGTACTGACAACCATACTAGCCAAAGGGGACTCATAAACTCAGTAATAGAGAAGTCATCTGCAGAAGAATCTAAAAAGAAGTATCGACACGAGGGTGAGCTCACATCCCAGCTCAGTGAGAAATCTAGTATCACATGCGTGCAACATACAACATCAAATGATATGAAATGTAATTCCTTTTATGTTAGGTCTCAGGTTTGTGTTTTTATATCTTGGGCAAAGGTAAAGGTTGAATACATGACCCAGGGTAATTAAATTGCTTCTACAAGCAAACTCCCCCCTTGGGGCACCCATCCTTATAGGGTTCGTCACCTCCCACGATAGACCCTACATACGCCAGCTATCGTACACCCATATGTCACTGACTCCTCCTAGGGTCACCCAACCTTCGAGAGTGCAAAGCTATGCCAGTATCTTTACCCCTACTAGAGGGGTGTAGAAAAATAGGGAGTAGCACCACCTATGTCTATTATGTTCTTTCATTTTACTTTGGTTGTCTGCCAATAGAAGACCTTAGATCACTACTCCCATAGATCACCGTGTCCCTACTAGCATGTAGACATAACCATCGTGCTATCTACTAGCAGAGAACCCTGGCTCTACTCCCATGGATCACCGTGTCTATCACTAATGTGTTCATATTCCAACATGATCCATGTACCAGCACTCCCATGAGTCACATGAAACACCATACATGGTTGCAATCCAACATGACCCATGCACCCGCACTCTTATGCATCACACAAGCCATCATACATGGTTGCATAAATTTATAAATAAAACTATGCCCTAACAAAGAACCCCGGCTCTACTCCCATGAATCACCATGCTCGCGCTAAAGCCTAGCATCAACAATGTGGCTCATGTATTGTGCTCCCACATGCCACACATCTACCATACCCAAATAATCATATAATATTCATAGTTGTTATAATGCAATGCATGCTCATACATAGCAATAATAGAAAACATAGAATTAAATAACAACCTAAGCATGTTACTAGTAAAGTAGAGACATGTAATTAAGAATGCCCTATGTCTATGGACTAGACCCCTCACCTGATTGCACCAAGAGTGCAGCAGTAATCCAAAGCCACACAGAAGGCTTCAACAATTACCCTTGTTCAATACCTATTTAACATATAAGGATTCATTAGTTTAGTTTCATAGCTTTTAATCAATATGGATAAGCCTTACATGTCCATACACGAGTTCCAAGACAAGTCAAGAATCCATTAGTTGGTCTCTTTAGTCATTCCAAGGCAAACTGGTTTAACTTGACTGAACTAACAGATAGAACCGATAGAGGGTTCCTCTAGTATAGTCAATCAGTTAACACTTAAAATATTTTCTAAGTGGACAGAACTGAAAGGATGAGTGGATGCTCGACTATCTGGCTTCCGGTTCCTATACTGTTATAAACACTGGGATTCTAGTAGCTTTTTTGAAGACTTTGTTAGGTGGTCATTCATCCGGCACTGACTTTGCTTAACATTAAGCTTAAATGGAAGATCTAAACCAATTGGATCCATCGAGAACCGGTTGGACTGCTGGGAGGTTAATTCAGAGGATCGTGCCATCGGTTCAAGGATCCCATATGAAAATTCGATATGAGAATCCGGTACAAGAATTCAGTTAACTTATTGATTATAAGCCAAGGCATTAGCCTTGGCGGTGCCATGGTTTAGGCCAAGCAAATGAACGGACATGCCCATGGTTCTGATATGTGGCATCTGTTCATACTCAAAAACCAGGTCACAAACTGAGCTTGGTCTCCAAGCTTGGGGGACTTGTTCTCTACCTTGGCATTTCCATTTTAGTTGGTGGGAAACTCATTCTCAACATTATTAGGTGCAATGGGATCCATTTATGGCTCCAATAACTCCCTCAATAGAGTAGGTGAATAAAACCTAACTTTCTAGGTTAAATAGTGATCTCCATTAATGGAGATCATTAATGGTGATCACCCACCATGGCCTCTTACATTTATTCCCTTAAGGAAGGATGAGGAATGAAAACTTACCTTCAATAACTCCTTAAAGGAGTGGTTGAACCCAAACCTAGGCTTTTTAGGTCATTAATGGTAGTCACCATTAATGGTGCCCAAGCACCATGGTTGCTAGCCTTAATCACCAAGGAAGAAGGAGGAAGTTTATGGACACTTACCTCCAAGGGATAAGGCTAGGGATTGAAGCTTTAGCTTCCAGCTTCTTTTCTACTCTTCTCCTCTTCCACTTTCTCTCAATCTCCCACGGTCTCAGGAAAAGTGAAAAAGAGGTATTGCCCTCCCTTTTATAGGAAATTAGGGAGAGAGAAAGTGTTTGACTCGAGTTTAACAGGCTGAATTCAACCAGGAGAATGTTTCACCTGGGCGATCCATCAGTTAGACCAAAATACATTCTATGGACCATCTATTTGGTCTAAATGCTTTGGGATGTATATCCCCTTTACCCAAGGTCTACTAAGACACCTTATACTACTAAGTATACGTAGTGAAGACTTACCTAGGGTTCGGATACCATCTTTGGGTCCCCATCAGGTGCTCCGTCAGTCAATGTGTTGAGACCTGACATAGGAGGAATCCAGGTTAGTAAAGGGATACCGGGTGCAAGTCTATATATATAATTGAGATATGGCCTACAAATCGAGCAGTCACTCAAGATACAAGTATCTGATCAAAATAAATGAAAGGAAGGTACAAGTATAAATTAGAAAGACAAAATGTTCACAAGCCAAAATGGGGTACAATCTACACCTCGGACAGTTACCCTATGTACATGCATTGTCAAAAGGAGAAGATAAAAATAGGAAAAGAATCAAGGCTCTGTATGCTGAGGCCTACTCGGCAAGTTAGATGGCTGGGATCCGCTCAGAGGTACTGATGATGAAGGTGCATCCTGTGGAACGGATGATTTGGTACACTTGGAGGAGTAGGTGAAGGAGTAAGCCTACGTCGAATATAGTGGTAGAGGTGGCCGGCAGTGATCATCACATCTCTCATGAAGCCTATGTTGTGAAACCCATACCCAAAAATATGTACTAATTTGAATTTTTCTCATATAATAGATTCTCCTGCCGACACTAGCCTAGCATTTGTATCATCAGTGGAGTGTATGGAACTCTAGGTAAGAGTTAAAACCCTCTTTTTTCATAGTATAGAAACTCTGTTTGGGGAAGAATCAGTCGAACCAACCAAGACGTGGCCATATTCTAATTCGGGATAAGCGATTGACTAAGAAGGTCGACAAAATGGGTTTGATCAACCGCCCCTATTCAATTGACTGCACGTGCCCAGGATTGGGCCAGATCAAGTCTAACTTAGTTGGGTTTGGTTCCAATTGGTTCCTAACCACCCATGATTGTCCTAAATCATGTGGGACCTACTTTTGAATGTGCTGGAATGTCAATGGACAACCTCCAAGCCTCTTCTATCACTCTTTAAGTAAAATTAGGACTCTCAAGGGAAGAGTTGCAATGCAACTCTAACTCTTGTTATTTATCCCAAAAAAAAAAAAAAAAACTTTAACTCTTGTATAAACTCCTTAATATAAACTCTCTATGAACCTAATTGAGAACATTAGAACCTCTGATACATTTTGGGGGAGAGAGAGAGTAAATTGGAGCAAGGTTGAAGGAAGAAGAAGAGAAAAAACTGCCATTGAAGGCCCTTCCTCAAGCTTCTTGCTACAATAGTACTTAACATAAGCATTAAGGTAATCCCAAAACCATTCTCACTTTACTTAGATTGAACCCTTGATGATCTCATGAGGGAAAACCCAACCACTGATCATGTTGGAATGAAGTTCTAAAAGAAGCCATTAATGGGTGATAGGTAGAATTGTTCATTGATGCTTATGATAGATAAACTGATACAAGTGTTTAATATAGGACTTTGTAATGATGTATAACATTGAATTATGATTGGGAAGTGACCATTAACACAGTACAGACCCCTAAAATCCCTCTAGGATAGCCCTTGACCCTTGCCTTGGAGAACATATTGAATTGGAATCAATTCAAACTCTCTGGTATAAGGTGGTTGACTAGGGCAGTCGACTAAATTGAGTTGAACGACCGCCTTTGCTGTCGTCGACCGCATGTTCTATAGAGAGGTGTATACGTGGTATTTTTAATCCCAAATGACTATGTTAGCCATTCCACACCTCAAGAATGACATAATGAAGATGCTAGAATGATTGATTTGACTAGAATGTACTCCCAAGTATGTAGGCATGTGTAGCTGGAAAGACGACATTCACTGTCATAAACCATACATGCATATGACCTATGGGAATAGGACTCTATCCTAATCAGTAATGCGAACCTACCATAAAACACTTATAGAAGTAACCCTATAGAGGTACAAGCCTTTGGCTAGACCGGGTCATTTCTTAAGAACAATACCGTAGGGCCCGGAGACTACCACTTGGATCTGAAACCTACATGCTGATGCTCACGTTTCGATAGTCATACCAGTGATTTGGAAGAGATCTCTTGAAAAGTATTTAGTGCTAACTCATTTAGGCTGAAATATTAGGCGGTTGATAAAACTGAGATAATCGACCACCATAGTTGATTGACCACCTCCATCGACCACCACATTATAGCAAGGCTGTCTTGATTGTTTTTTTAGACATGGACTTTGAGACTTAACCAAGTGACCCTAGGACATGTTCCTAAGACTAATGAGGATACCCTAGACCTAATGGAAGCAAGACTAAATAATCATAAGTAACATTCATACCTTAATTATAATAGGTAAGCCGTTATAGGAAAATAAGGAAAAGGACTCTGTCTACAACAGAGTAAGGATTAGCTCACTAGATATAGGTGAGGGATTAGTTAGGGTTTCATTTTCTTATTTATGTGCGCATGTGCTTGCTACTTGTTTAGATTACTGTGTGACAAAATACCATCCAATAACTATGATAATTGTTCATGCATTTGCATAATATAGCTCTATATTGGATTGGTTGATTATGGAATGTTTGACAACATGTGGATATTTGATAATATAATTGTTTGTCATTCACGTATGTCCTAGTGGATACGGAAAGCTAGAATGGACAATTTATCTTGGTAAATTAAGCAGGATACGGGTACCTACATTACTAATATTTCTTGGTTTATGTTTTCATATCCCGTGATGGGAAACCCTTGCTAATAGGGGTTTAGGCATTTGTGAGGACAATGGACTAAAAATGTCTTTTAAGCCCTCAGGTTTTCCTAAGAACATGTAGATCATCGACTTTCGCCTTTGATCTTGTCCACCCATGCTGATGGACAGTAAAGATTTAGAGTCACCACCTAGATTAAGGTCTAGGACCTCAAATATAGTCTCATCATAGGACAGGACTCCTATTGACTCATGACCCAATATATCAGTTTTGGTCTATCAAAGAACGAGTAAGCATTCAAGGTACAGTTTAGGAAGGTGTTAGGTACACAAAACTACCCTATCTGAAAATTGACCTCTTATATGATTCTACTTTCCTTTAACTCTATTGTTCTAACTGTTTGTGGTCAATGGATGACTAGGGCTCATGGGAGATCCTATATCAAGTTGCTAAGTTCTTTTAACCTAGGGTTTAGCAAAACATGTTATGAAAATAAAAAAAAACAAAATAATGTACAATGAACCAAATCGAAGATGGTTTGGTGATGGACTGAATCTGAGACATTCATCTCAAACTGCCTACATATTCCATCCTGAAAATCAAGTCACAAATGTAGTTTGAATGGATTGTGATTAAAGTTTATGGATGTGATTTATGATTTAAGTTTCATTAAATTTAATTGTTCAAGTTGAAGTTTATGCTTAATAGATGATTGAGATTGAATCTAGATAGCCTATGTAGATTGAAGTGGATACGAATAATGGACGTGAATATAAATAGTGGATATGGTGAAGCTAAGAAGACTAAGATGTGATACCATACTTGGAGAGTCCTCCAAGTTGCCTATGTATTTTAGAGGTTCAGAAAATCAGGTACAACGTAGTTCGAAAGTTGATTGGATTGACCCATTTGGGTCGGAAGACGATAGTCTTAAGTACTAAAATCGATGGATAGTCTCAAGAACTAAGCTTAATAAAATATTCTCAGGGAGTAGGATAGATAAGGTACTCTGAGGGAGTAGGATAGGTGAGGTACTCTTAGCGATTAGGATAGGTGAGGTACTCACAAGGAGCAAAGTTTGTAATCACTCTAATGGAGCTAGATGGGTATGTATACTCTCAGGGAGTGAGATGGGTATGTATACTCTCAGGGAGCAAGGTATGTACTCTCGGGGAGCAAGGTATGTACTCTGAGGGAGTAAGGTATGTACTTTTAGGGAGCAAGGTGTATACTCTCACGAAGTAAAGATGTTTAACCTAGGGAGAAAGGTATGTATTCTCAAGGAGTAAGGTGTATACTTTTAGGGAGCAAGGTGTATACTCTCAGGAAGCAAGGATGTCTACTCTCAGGGATCAAGGTGTATATTCTCAGGGAGCAAGGTATATTTACTCTCAGGGAACAAGGATGTCTACTCTCAGGGAACAAGGTATATAATAGTCTCACAAGACTAGGGTATGGGTTCGTATTTGGAAATCTTTCCAAATTGTCTACGTATCCTATGGTGCTACCTTAAGAATTAGGATCTGCGTAATTCGACACAGATTCATTTCATTGAGTTCAAGAACGTGTGCTCATATGACGGAATGATGATCCTAGATGCTCTATGGCTAGATTTACATTACACCTATCTAGGTCTCTGTATCTTAGAAAAATGAGCCGAGGCTTAGGGATCTTCCTAATGCTATCCTTAACCTAGAACCCTAATTTTGGAATGTGTTGGGCTAGGTTCCATGATTCTTGATTAATATTTTTATAGGGTTTCCCTTCTTATCCTTCTTATGAATGTGGATGCCTACATGCACATCCCCATACCTAATATGTCTGCTAAGTGTATAGACATGGCAGTTCGACTAAGGTATTGTAGAAATTAAATTCGTGCCAAAACAAAATATATATCATTTAAATATGGCAATATCAACAAATCAGACATGGCAATGCAGGCAAATATAGCAATGTAAACAAGACAAATGCACTAATATAATAGTACAAACAAGATCAGATCCTCAATCTATAGTTCAGACTCAAATAATCTCTCACATCAATAATATATCAGATCATATCCTCAATCTAACGGTTAGATCTCCTCAAAACGTTATTATTATGATCAAAGACTCATATCTCATCAAAACAACCAAGATCAATGGCTCAGATGTATCATCCAATTATAATTATGATCAATGATTCATATTTCATCTAAACAGCCAACATCAATGGCTCATATGTATCATATCATCCATAATGTCAATCCAATGGATCAGACTCATCCAAATCACTCATGACCATAATCTGATGCTTCAGATTCATCTAAGACACTCATAATAAAGATCCAATGGTTCAAACTCATGTAAGACACTCATGATCAAGATCCAATGGTTCAGATTCATCTAAGACACTCATGATCAAGATCCAATGGCTCATATTCATCTAAATCAACTCATGATCATCTAATAGTTCAGATTGATTAAATCATTCATCTAACATGATCATATTCACAATTTATGGGTCAAATCTATTCAATCAATGGTTTAAGTTACATAGATCAACGGTTCAACTCTCACATCAAAAAAATGATCAAGATCAACGGTAAAGATCAGCCTATCAACACGATCAAGATTGACGGTAAAGATCAGCCTATCAACATCATAAAATTAAACCTCAAACAAGGGATCAGATTTGATCATCAATGTCATAAAAAAATTAAACCTCAAAGAAAGGCTCAGAATAAAGAGAGAGATGATCGGTTATTTGTGATGGTAAGTACGATTCACCAATGTATTAACAACAAATTTGCCCATGTGATAGCATGTGACTAGTTTATAATAGCTTTGTCTTTTCTTTGTCCCTGTTGTTGGTTTCCAGTTATGGATTCCAAGCTGTTTTGGTTCCTAGAGTTTCATTGTAATCTTTTTTATTTTATTTTTATTTTATAAAGAAAAAAGGACTTTTAGCAACAAAAAAAAAAAAACAGCAACAAGGTCTATAATATGACAACAAATTAACCGATTTAAGATAGGAATTGATACCATGATACAGCAATAGTATGATCCATAATATGCCAACAAATTGATCCATTCAAAGATAGGAATTGATACATGATACAACAATAGTATGGTTTATAATGTGGCCTTCAAATTGATCCATTCAAAGTTAGGAGTTGATACCATGATACAGCAACAGTATGGTCTATAATGTGGCATTCAAACTGATTAGAGAGATGGGATTAGGTAATCGGTTGGGTTTGTAGGTAATAATGAGATGAAGAGTATTTGCAGATTCTAGCGGTTGGCTTACGTCCAGTTGGTGGCTACAGGTTGTGATGAAGTTGTTGCAGAGGCAGCATGGGTGTAATGGAGTCGGGTTTAGGTTGGAGGGCTGCTGGAGGTATTATCGGTGAACAGGTGGACAGATGGTGGATCGGTAAATAGTGGTGAAGGTGAGTTGTAGGTGGCGGCCATCAGGTTTTGCAGGTGTTGCAAGGTGTTGATGTAGTTACAGGTAAACCGAATGGAGGGTTCAGCAGGATTATCAGTAAAATAAAATAAAGGTGGCGAGAAGCTTACCTATTTCTATTTTTTCTTCTCCGTTTCTCTGCCTTCAGGTCCCTCTCCAATGTCCTGATTTTCTTCTTCAGCTATTCGATCTTCCTCTGTCGTGTCTTTCTCTTCTCAATTCCCACTCTCCCTCTTTTTCTTCTCGGGTCTGCCGTTCTTTTTCTCTTCTCGATCTGTCTTCCTCCAATCTCCCCACTCTCTAGATTATTCTCTCTTCTTCTTCTTCCTCGGCTTCATCTTCTCTTCGCCCTTCCAAAGTCCCTCCTAATTATCTTTTGGCTCTCTTTTATGCCTTCTTTCCGTCTCCTTTTCTTACTATCTTCCTTTCCTTTCGGGTTTCCATCCTCTCTCTCTCTCTCTCTCTCATTCCCTCTCTAGAGTCCTACTCTCTTTCAATCTCTAGACGCCTTTCTCAACTCAAACTCTCACCACCGATTTCTCTCTTCATATATATATATATATATATATATATATATATATATATATATATATATATAT
The DNA here is from genome assembly GCA_028583415.1 of Protea cynaroides. Lineage (NCBI taxonomy): Eukaryota > Viridiplantae > Streptophyta > Magnoliopsida > Proteales > Proteaceae > Protea > Protea cynaroides. Next base: position 59,008,698 of record CM053276.1, read on the forward strand.
ATATATATAATGCATACGTACATGTACACAAGGGTCGAACCAACTTGGTCTAAATTGGTCTGGATTGAACTGGACCAGCATGAACTGGTCTGATCACATGTGGGTAGAGCTGGGTCGGCCAAACCACCTTTTCCCTTTTACTTTTTACCATTTTATCTCATGAGCCGATATCGGCTTACAACTCTGCATGGGATCTTTCAGGGTGCCTTTATCCTGGATTTTCCATGTCCACTTTGAAGAAGGCTGAAAATGGAACACACTGGCACTTGAATCACTTGATTTGGACATCGGATGATCAAGCTATGATGAAATGAAATTCGACCAATCCAATTTACGATAATTTACAAGAAAGCCCATGTGATTTTAATAATTTTTTTTTAGAAAACCCCCTTGTACTTATTTTCAAACTAAAATGACCATATCTTCTTCGTTTGATATCAGAATTAAGCAATTCTGATCTCATTTTGAAGGTAATTCCGAAACCTACGCATTCATGTAGATTGTAGCCCATGACCTTACTATGGGACCCATCAAAAACTACCTCTAAGTCGCAGTTAAAATCCAAACTTTGAATTGGGACCCATAAGCTTACCGTATGGATTCACTTAGACTCCTACCCACTGGGGACCATTTCAGTTTGTCTCAAAACACTATAAAGAACACACAGGGATCGATCGACTATTAGTTTAAGAGAGTTTCATTCACCTCCCCTATCCCCTTTGCTTTCCAAACTTTCACTCAACTCCCCTTTTTTCCTGTCTACACACCAATAGAACTTTGTTCAACTGGGGATGGAAAAATAATAAAAATAGGGTGTTTATAGTATTGGCATAGGCCTATTGTGGACCAACTTTGGGTACACCCCTTTCGCAGCTGGAGCAAGGAAACGGAGAGGGTTGGAAACCAGCCTTTAATGTTTCAGGAGAGACCTAGGGATGAGTCTGTTTTATGTGCTTACCCATCAGGGATTGGGCGGTGTATACCCAATGAAGTGGTTGAGGCGTAGAATAAGATGCCATGATGAATCTTATGATGGGAGAATACTAGTATGATGCCCGGATGGTGTGTTCTTAGGTTGTATCTTCATTCTTTGGATAATGTTTCACATAAGATGAGGAACCAAGTGTGTTGCATTCGCCTCACCCATGCTTGAGTATTCGTCATCAGTATTTAGGTGCGATGCTACTTACACATGCTTATTCATAGACCATTAACCTTAATAACTTATCATGCATTGTGTGCTTGTGTGTGCTAATTTCTCACTGGGCATGTGGTTTTACTCACCCTTGTACATACACTTTTTTAGATTGTTTTGCAGATAACTTAAGTGATAATAATATGTTTGAAGATGAAGAACCTAAAGAAGATTTGCATAATTCATCATGTAAATGTGACGATTAACTTTATGGTTAGAAGACAATGTTTTTGAAGAAAAGAAGACTTCAATATTTGACAGATAAGATTTTAGTAAGATATTTACTTAGGATATTAGTTTGTTATTAGTTTTGTTCTGGCATTGTTTGTGAGTTTAGTTAAGTATTCAGTACTTGGTACTATTTATTTTATGTCTTGGTTTGAAGACAGACAAACCTTTATTAAATTTATCTAATATAATTAGATTTGGTTTATTGGCTCTTAGTTATTTGATTATGCTATTACTTGATTTGCACTCTTAATTTCCCGTAATCTTGTTGTGATTAATAGAAGAGTTGTGATATGTAGACTGTGAATGGATTCTGGTGTCGTAGTACTTGTACAGGAGAAAACCATGGTCATACCAAAATGCTAAGGTTTGGGTATGACATACGTCGGTCTCCACATGCTCCATTCTAGTCTACAACTCCTGATGGTTCCTGTCCAGCTTATCATTTAGCTTCTCTAACTCCTGCTACATGATCTGTAATACGCCAATCACTTGGCCCATGTCACCGGAAGGCCTCAAAGACTGGCAACTGGGGGCACCTCTTGAGTGCGAGTAGTAGTATCCACCTCATATGATCACCATTCTCGTTGTTATCGCTCTCTTCACTGTCCTCCTCGCTACTATTACCACTGTCCTCAGACTCACCCTCCACCTCATCACTAGTGGATGGGTGGGGCACTTCATCCATCACCCTAACGCCATAGCTAGTGTCCACACTGGCCTTAGTACCTGCTCTGGCTGCTGCTATTGCTGCACATATGCAAACCTATGCTGCTCTGGGTGGCCTAGGATGTGCCTCACTGGATCTGGCATGACTATATCATGAGTCCCATCCACACTATTGAGTCCTAGTTGAAGTCGAATGATTCGGAGTCGTTGTCAACAAGCTCGTCTTTAAGGTTTACTCTAGACTGGACAGATATGCATGTCAAGAGCTGTCCATAAGGGAACTGGCCCTTCTTGGATAAATGTTGGAAGGCATGGACAAGGGTGTGTAATATGAGATAGGGAAGACACAGGGGCCTCCTTCTTGACCAAGTGGCTCGTCATAAACATGCCAAACTGGTTCAACTCCTCCCTATGGCTAAAATGGGGTAAGATGTTGTGCTATATCAATCTGTTGAGCACTCTGGGAGTAGGTTTCAAGTTTGACTCCTTTTCTCCCTTAGGATTTTCTATGAGCTCTGGCTGAGTGAGGTCATGCTTGATTTTTAGATACTCGACCTCAGTGATGCCCATAAACTCCCTAGGAGCCCTATAGATATGCTCTCCATCAGTAGAGACCTCCAATATGATTGCCAGGTTGGCAACTGTCAAGGTAACATCCACTCCCTTGACCCAACTGGTCAAGATAAACTCTTTCATATCTTCTTCTGTTGGGTAGTTCAAGTAGCAAAAGAAGTGGGGTACCAGGTTGGGATACGTATCATCCCTGATGTGTATGGTGGCTATCCAACCAAAATGATCAAACGCCTCTTAGAAACCGAAACAGGATAGCTCGACGAAGTCTACATAACGTCCCACTTCCACTTTGGTTTCACTGAACTAACCCCAGTTTTGGCTCGCAACATAAGAGGTGAACCAGTGCTCATCAAAACCCTACATTGAAGGAGCAGTAGCTCGTGTAGGGGCCATATCACTTGTGCAAGGAAGTTAAGGTACGAGTTAGTATAGCTAACGAATTAAATTAACTAATAAGAAGGCATGGCAAAAAGAAGTAGTAGTGCATGCAAAATGGCCATAAGGCTTAAGATAAGCTGATGATTGACTTAAGTGCCTCCCCCTAGGGATGATAGTCACCAACTATAGTCAAATGTGGCAGTTGTAGATATTAATGGGGATAGACCATGTAATGCCCATTAGTACAAGTGAATAGGACCACTGTCCAAGGAAAGGAGCCTATAACTCACCCTGGTTTGATTCTTATAAATTGGGGGTCAGTAGAAGATAGAAGTTGCCTCCATAAGGTGGATGTATCAAGAATTTCAAGCCTATCAGGTTTGGTATCCAACTCACACCGTAAGGGCAAGGTGTAAAGCTACAATCCCTATCCCATGGGTACCCTCACTCCAATGGGTGTACCAGGAAGGAGACCAGCCTTGTATCAGTGGTCAAATTAAATGGACCAAAAATAAATGTGACTCATTAGCATTGAGGGAAAATTTCCATTCATGCCATATGTCCCCCCCACACCATATGAGTAGACCTTAAGGGCCAAATAAATAATCTTGGTGGTCCTGTTATTGAGGGTAATTGAAGTTTCATTACAAGGGTGTTTAGCAAGCCATACAGTTGAAGGTATTAACTCCCCCCAATGATGATGAGGTAGGCAATAGGTCTTGTCTACTGAAGGGCATGGGTTGGCTGCTTACTCCAAATAACCTCAAATTTTAGGCCAAACCCCAACTAGTGGGCAACATGTTCGTAACGGGGTTATGGTTTTACCTAAGTTAAGCAAGGTTTATTAGGTGGCCAAATGAGGTGATATGACTGTTGTCCACTACCTCGGTGCGAAAAGCTAAAGTGGTCTTAATTATACAGTTATGGGGGTGATGTGGATACAATGCAGTTTGGAATACAAGTTATGGTAGTTAACCTGGCTAAGCTTGGTGCCACACCAATGTGGAGTAGGGTCTACCCAAGGTAAGTACATGGTGTTACCACCGGTGACCAAACCTAAGCCAATAAAAATGTGGCCCAACAGATATGGGATACACTATGTGGGTCGTCAATAAGCAAGGATTCCTATTAGATCGTACATACGTTGCTTGGGGTTCTAGCATGGCCATTGGTTTGACCAATTCTACCAACCATAAGAATAAAGTCCATATGTAGTGGAGACTCATGGGATTTTCTTAGTCTACTGGGAATGTGGAATGTATAAAGTTCCATCCTATGTCGATGAGCAAACCATGCCCCAAAACTCTAATGGGGAAAGATTACAACTGTGAGGAGGACTTATGGTTTCCCTTAATTGTAGGGATCAACGGTTTACAAAACCTCTCTCCTATGGCATGAATGGCCATAACACAGAACCCTAGGTAAAAAGGGGATTCAAGAAAGAAAGAAAGAAAGAAGAGAGGAAGAATACCTAGAATGACGATTTGGAAGGAGAAGGAAGTCTTGAAGTCACCGAAAATCTGAGCAATGAGGGTGGGGGTTTTCATTTGAGCTGTGGGAGCACTGTTCTCTCACCTCTGATTGAGTGGTTGTGGGCTCAAAATGAGAACCCACGTGCCCTTTTATAAAAAGAAGGTTTTATGGAACTAGAGGACCGGTCACTTAAAACTGCCTCTAGATCGATCCTTTGGTTAGGCCAAGAGTTGTGGCTTTTGGAGTTTTGCCACCCAAATAACTGGAGGCTCTAACACGACCGACGAATCATCCTTTCACTTCGATCGTCTGGTATAGTTAGGGTTAATAAAGTGGAGGCTTAACTAGATGGTTAACCATTTGTCACTGCCTCCGGTTTGCTCTCGAGAAGTTTTAACCTGTGACAGTCTGATAAACTGGACGGTTGGTTGTAACCGGATGCTTGGGCACCCGGCAGACCCTCCGATTGGCCTATAAATATGTCAACGCATAACCAAAAATTATGCTGGATGTCCTTGCCCCTCTGCATGTGGCTCTTATTATTAAATTGGGGGTACCCCAATTAGGTCATGTGTATTGGCCGGCTGGTGCCCACCCAGTCGATATCACTTGGTTGATGCAACTGTACCATCCTAGTGGATGTGTATGCCTTGCAAAAATGTAGTCATTACTCAATTCCTTTGTTTAACTGTATGTAGCATATGACATTGTTCTTCCTTTGTATTATTGGGGTGAATTGACTCTAACATTGTGTGTGCAAATTTTACCTTTTTACAGAATCACCCAAGGATTGCTAAGATGTTGCCACCCAAGCATCCTAATGAGGAGCCCACCTCTAAGGAGTTTGCACTGAGAAATGAATTAGCTGAGCATAGCGCATCATTTCCAATGTGTTAATGAATTATCAGCCCATACCGCCTAGTAAGCTTAACGGCTCAAGTGGGGAACTATCACCTTTCTACCCCTTACACGGTATAGACCTAGACACTGCATATAGCACCATGGAGAACTTCTAACAATTGAACCTGGAAATATTTACTAGAGCATATGAAGATTTCTCCCAACCAATGAACTGGATTTGAACCATGGAGAAAACTATGGCAACCTCCGCTGCTCTAACCCATAGAAGGTTATGTGTACCACATACCAACTAGAGGGCACACCTTATGAATGGTAGCGAAGCACTCAACCCGTGCTTCTACAGTGCCATGGAACTATATCTTGGGACATATTTCGAGAAGCTTTCTTAACCAATTATGCTTCGCAACGAAGAAAGCCTGGCCTGGAACTACGTGAAGCCATTCGAAGTGTCCAAGTAAGCCTAACTGCATGAAAAGGTTTCGCTGAGATAAGGGTGAAGTATCAAGTTACTCATCTCGGGGAAAGTAGCCAATTTGAACCCCACAGCCGAGGTAATTCTTAACCATGAGTACGTTTGAGGAAATTAAAAAATAGGGAGATTGGTGTCATTGTGGAAACATCATATGATAATCATATAATTTCGTTATGCACAAGGAATTAGAATGTTGCCTCCGATAAGTATTCAAATTCCTTTATGCAAACTCCTCATGCAACTCCTCGAACGGTAAAATGCCATAAATGGATTATGCTTGAAATGTAACTTGAATTGTAGTAGCTTGTCTAACATATGGATACCTGCTGAACTATCCATGTTTAATGACACCCCATCATGGAATGATTTCTATAGGAAGAAGATTGACCCAAATGAAGGTAAAGTACTTGGGATAGGAAAATAGATGTATGGGGGATTGAGTAAGATCATACAATTAGTGACCGCCCCATTGTTACATGTGAGGAGTATACCAATGGTAAAACATATGAAGGGTAATACCTTGTAGGGTGCGAAAACTGTGAAAGGTCCAAAACCCTAAGCAAGGCTACCGGGCATGTGCCTTAACTACAGGGCTAATTGATACAAACTTTAACTGATGGGGTACTAATAGCCTCAGCTTAAAGGAAGGGAGAAATTTATATGTAAGCAACTACGAAGAGTTATATACGGAGGCTATGAAAATAGCGAGAACAGAGAATTAACAAGTGCCGCGGGTTAGGGTATCCTTATTAGTACTTATGTCTAATGTGGGAAGTTTTAGAACAAGTACGAACTAAAGAGTGATGGGAAAGCTAATGCATATGGATGAACTCACTTTAGTAAGAGTTATAAGGAGAACATCACATGATGTCAAATATGATAAAAAGGTGTGCCAGTCATTGGAAGTTAAATGTAATTGCATGTTGTGGCTTAAGATTGATAACTTGCGTGGGTGGATATTAGGTTGCACACCCTAGAGAATTTAAATAATGAGTTCCTACTAACGACTAAGGAATGTTGTTAGCTAATGTGTCACACCCCAATTCCACACATTCCGAATGGTGTGATGAACCGCTAACAAACCAACGGTTCAAACAGGATCTCAAATAGGCTATCCCCGCGTTATATAAATTTACACACATCCGTAATCATAATCAGAGTAAATATACAATAGCAGAAGTCTTATAATAAGAGGAACTGAGAAACTAAGATGATATCATTAATTTAATAGTAAATTATTCTGTTTTCAACTGAGACATAAATAAATATCAAATACAAGTCTTTATTAAATTCAATAAAAGAAACCTATAAAATATTTAATCAAATACACACGAGTTGCACTCGCAAGAGGAGTCGTGTGTATCCTCTTCAGCTCCAGCTTCCATCGCCGCTACTGTCCCGTACGCAGAAGCATTTATATAATCTTCAACCGTATAACCTGCATCATCAACTAAAAATATTCGACGTCGAGGGGTGAGCACACATCACGGCTTAGTGAGTAGCCAAAACAATGCAACAATACATATGCATGCAAATCAATTTATATCTTTGGTCCGGTTTAAAGTTTGCAGTATGCAATAGAAAGGTTTAGGTAGCCAAAGGTCGCGTTTATTGACCCCGCCTCTATACACGAGTGTGTGACGTTACCCGAAGATCACGTTTATCGTCAACTCACATGCACCCAATCATGAACATTATATAACAAAGGTTACGTTTATTGCTATATAGTGTCATACCAACACGTAAGCCCGTTGGCGTCTACGACATAATAGTTCTGCTAAAGTAATGGCGATATGACGATGCCAATGCACAAGACTTGAGTTAGAGATAGAGCTAAAGTGTTGAGACCCGCCAAAGGTTAACGTTTATTGACGTTCTCATCACACCTCCCCTGATACTCGCTCGCATCAAGCACATCAACCATACACATACAAGCACATGCCTATTCCTATCATCATCATCATCATCATCATGTTATAAACAATAAAGTAAATATGCATGAACAAGTAATAGAAATATTGGATGGCATGTTGTATGCACATTACAAACATATTCGCATATTATCAAGCATAGCATAGGACTCAAGAAATAGAAAAACAGTTTATTATTAACCAATTTAGTTTGGAGTTAAGGTTTCTCACCTTAGCTTGCTATAAGATACTTTTCCAATCTTTAAAATCACCTTTATAATGTTATTATATTGCCAGAAGACCTAACAAAGTCGATAGAATTTAGTTAGAATTAATTCCAGATTTAAAAACCATTCTGTTAACTGAGGGTCGATGCTAAGGTCGATGCTAGGGTCGATGGGTCTATCGACCCTCCCCTCTTTCTGGACTTCCCGAATGCTGAGGGTCGATGGTCAGGAATACCTAGGGTCGGATGGCCTATCGACCCTGGGTGCGACCCTTGGTGCACTCTGGTCCAATTTCCACTTTTAATCCATTTTTTGTGTTTGGAATCCAATGGCTTGCCCCTATATTCCATTCTACATTCATTTCATGGTCTGAAACCATGTATAACCCACCTAGATAGCTTTCATGCACTTTCCTATGGTTTTCCTATGGATTCCATGAAAACCTAACAATAGATTGATGGTTTGGGTTTCTCCGAGATCACACTCTCAACATTAACTAACCTAAGGTCTGTAGAAACTCATGGAATTAGTATCCATACCTGAGAAGATTAATCTTTCTCTGCAACTCTTCTCTTTTGGCTTAATTTCTCTTCCTTCCCTTTCTTCTTCCTCTTTCCTTCTCCTCTCTTTCTCTCAATTCAATTAGGGTTGTGAAATGATTGAAAGTGGCTTAAAGACGTCCTCTAAATAGAGTAGGAATATCCAAAAATAAGTCCCTTTGAGATTAGGAAAGAATCTCATTCGAAAATATGAAAATTTCCAAATTTCTATTTTCTGCGGTAACCGAGGGTCGATGGGATGGGTCGATGATCTCGTCGACCCTAGGGGTATAAGTTGTCCGAACCTCCCTCCAAAACCAAGGGTCTGACTTTCTGTTTTGGGAGGTCCGACCCTGCTTAGCTGGGTATGCGACCCTTTTCCTATTTTAAGTGTTTTTGGGTCGATTTGATACCTGGCATCTCGATCTCCTTCACGCCCTTGGTCCATTTGACTCGACCATGATAGGTGAACCTGGTTCAAGGTGGTAAGACCGGGTTAAATTGACACGGGTCTTACAACTCCCCCCAACTTATAAAAATTTCGTCCTCAAAATTATACGTACCTTCTGAATCAAATAAGTGAGGGTATTGCTTTCGCATAGCATTTTCTTCTTCCCATGTAATTTCTTCCATGTCACTACTTTTCCATGTGACCTTAACATAGTAGATATCTCTATTGGGTAGACGTTGAACCTTTCGACTAGTGATTTCTGTTGGTGTTACTTCAAACGTCAAATCATCAGTCAATTCTGGCAAATCCACTGTCAAAACATGCATTGGGTCTTTGACATACTTCTTCAATAAGGAAATGTGAAATACGTCATGCACGCTTGACATGGATGGTGGTAGTGCTAACTGATAAACTACTTTTCCACGCTTAGCTAAAATTTCATACGGCCCGACATATCTTGGACTTAGCTTCCCTTTCTGTCCGAACCTCTTCAATCCTCGCTTAGGCGATACCTTCAAAAATACTTTATCACCTACGGCGAACTCCAGATCTCTTCGTCGAGTATCCGCATATTGCTTCTGGCGTTTCTGAGTTGTTCTCACTCTTTCCTTGATGATGTCGACCACTCCAAGTCTCTTTAAAAAATTCTGGTCCAACAATACTACGTTCTCCAACTTTATTCCAAAACAAGGGAGTTCGACACTTCCTGCCATACAGTGCTTCATAAGGTGACATCTGTATAGTGGCCTAATAGCTATTGTTGTAAGTGAACTCGATCAATGGTAACTTTTCGTCCCACGATCCTTTAAAATCAATCACACATGCTCGTAGCATATCTTCTAGAATCTGGATTGTACGCTCCGACTGTCCATCTGTCTATGGGTGGAATGCAGTACTGAACTTCAACGTTGTACCCATAGCCTTTGCAATCCTTCCCAAAATTTCGAAGTAAATCGTGGGTCTCTATCCGACACAATACTTTCTGGAACACCATGTAATCGAACAATATTATCCACATACAGATTCGCTAACCTTTCCAATGTATACTGAGGTCATATAGGTATGAAGCGAGCTGTTTTAGTCAGACGGTCCACAATCACCCAAACTACGTCAACTACTCGAGGAGTCAATGGTAGTCCCGTGACGAAGTCCATAGTGATACAGTCCCATTTCCATGCTGGTTCCGGTAATGGCTGCAACAATCCAGCAGGTCTTTGTCGTTCAGCCTTTACTTTCTGACAATTTAGGCATTGAGACACGAACTTAGCTACATCTGCTTTCATTCCCCTTCACCAATATAGTTTCTTTAGATCATGATACATTTTTGTACTCCCAGGATGTATCGAATAGATGGTGGTATGGGCTTCTTTCATCAGTCGGTGTCTAATGTCTGCACTTTCTATTTTGGGTACACATATTCTTCCTTTGTATTTCAGTACTTTCTCTTCGTCCAAGGTGAACTCAGGGTTAGTCCTACCTTTCTCGATATCTTCTTGTACTGTTCTCAGATAAGGATCTGCTTTGATAGCTGTCTTCACTTCGTCCACTATATCCGGTATAATCTTCAATGCCGCGAACATATTCTAAAATCGATGAATAAACCCTTGGTTGGCTCATTCATCCGTTGTATCTATCACATACTGCTCGTTGCCGTGATTGAACACCATTCTATTGGTACACATTGCTGCAGTCGTGCTAACTTCTCCTTGAGATTTTATCATTGCTTTTCTGCTCAATGCATCCGCTACCACATTCGCTTTTCCCGGATGATACTGGATGTCACAATCATAGTCTTTCAATAGTTCCAGCCATCTTATTTGTCTCATATTCAACTCCTTCTGATTAAATAAATAAGTAAGACTTTTATGGTCCGACTTAATCTGGAATTTCTCCCCGTATAGGTAATGTCTCCATATCTTGACCGCATGTACTACTGCCGCTAGCTCCAGATCGTGAGTGGGATAATTTTTCTCATGTACCTTTAACTGTCTTGAAGCATAAGCACACATCCCAATTCCAGTCCCGATGCATCAGTGTATAAAGTAAATGTCTGTCCTGGCACGGGAATAGTCAAAATTGGGGCGGTTATCAATCTGGTCTTCAATGTCTGGAAGCTCTTCTCACATTTATCCGTCCACACAAACTTTTCACCCTTCTTGGTCAAATTGGTGAGAGGTACAGCAATCCGAGAATAGTCTTATACGAATCTCCGATAATAACCAGCTAGACCTAGAAAACTTCTAATTTCTGAAACGCTCTTTGGTACTTCCCACTTCACAATAGCCTCGATCTTGCTAGGGTCCACTTTGATTCCTTCAGCGGATACCACATGGCCTAGAAAGGCGACTTCACTTAGCCAAAACTCGCACTTTGAAAATTTGGCATATAGCTTCTCTTTCCTTAAAACGTTGTAGGGCTGCGTTTAGGTTCTTGATATGGGTTTCCTTGTCCTTGGAGTATACCAATATATCATCAATGAATACTATAACCGATGTATCCAACATATCATGGAAAACTCGGTTCATAAGTTCCATGAACGTTGCCGGTGCATTAGTTAATCCGAAAGACATCACCAAAAATTCATAATGTCAGTATCTGGTCCTGAAAGCTGTCTTTAGAATATCCCCTTCTTTAATCTTCAACTGATGATAGCCTGATCGAAGATCGATCTTAGAAAATACTCTTGCTCCTTGTAACTGATCGAACAAGTCATCGATCCGAGGTAGTGGATATCGATTCTTGATTGTCAGTTTATTCAACTCCCGATAGTCGATGCATAATCGAACGCTACCATCCTTCTTCTTTACGAACAACACCGGTGCCCCCCATGGAGATATACTGGGTTCGAATATAACCTTTGTCCAGTAGTTCTTGTAGTTGCACTTTTAATTCCTTCAGTTCCGTAGGAGCCATTCTATAAGGTGCTTTTGATACGGGTGCAGCTCCAGGTATCAGGTCTATTACAAACTCCGTGGCCCGGTCGGGTGGTAATCCGGGTAATTCCTCTGGAAATACGTCAAGGTACTCCCGCACGACATCAATGTCTTCCATTCGTGGTGCTTCCTTGGTTAGGTCGACCACTGATACTAGATACCCGACTGCTCCCTTGTCAAGGCACTTCTTAGCCTTTAATGCTGAAAGTATGAGCTTGCGTCTTCGGGGAAGTTTGGTTCCCGAGAAACTGAATTATGCCCCTTCTTTGCCTTTGAATGTTAGCTTCTTTTCGGCGCATAACAAATTTGCAGAATGCCAAGCTAACCAATCCATTCCCAAGATGACATCAAAGTCTGCCATCTCAAGTTGTATTAAGGTTGCATCTAAGGTCTGCTCTCCAATGAGAATTGGACATGGTCCATAACCCTTCTCTAGTTCCACTTCTAACCCCATCGGTGACCGTACAAGTAATTTGTAGTCTAATGTTTTGATGGGTAATTTTGTCTTCTTTCCAAATGACACAGATATAAATGAATGAGTAGCTCTAGAATCGAAGAGTACTCTAAAGGGTACGCCATTTATAGGTACAATACCTGTGATTTATCTTTACTTAGTCTACATGCTCATTTTATAAAAAAAATGCTGTCTTTTCTATGCAGGGTCGATGGTGAGGGTCGCTGGTATGTCCGACCCTTAGTTTCCGACCCTGGGAATGACCTGTTCTTCCCGAGAGCTGAGGGTCGATTCGAGGGTCGATGGGTATCCGACCCTCGGTATCCGACCCTTAGTTTTCTGTCAGGTTCCCGAGAGCTGAGGGTCGATGCGAGGGTCGATGGGTGTCCGACCCTCAGTTCCGACCCTTAGTTTTCTGTCAGGTTCCTGAGAGCCGAGGGACGATGGGAGGGTCAATTCAAGGGTCGATGGGTCCCGTCGAATTGTCCAACCCTCAGACCAAAAATTAGATTTTTAAGATCCGATTCTGGGTCATTTCTCACTATTCCTCCTCCGTTTAGACTCGTCTCTCCCTCTGAGTTGCTACAGTGCTACTCTATCGTTTTTGATCGATTTGACTCCGGGTTTCGATGTCCACGTCATCACTACAGGTATGTCTTCTCATTTTTACCTGTTTTTAGGTTTCCATTTCTAGGTTTTTGCACCTTTAAATTGTATTTTCCTAATTAAATTTTTTCCAACCGTAAAAATTTGATTTTTATTGGGGGCTTTTGTTATTGGTGTCTCGAGGAACGAAAGCCCTCAAAAAAATTTTGAGCGTTTCATCGGTTGGTTATCGAGAAACTTGAAATTTTCTCTTTTTGCCCTAATTTGTCGACATTTTTTATTTTTCTTGAATTTCTTCAAATTGGACATCGTCAGTTAAAATTTCCTACTGCATGTGGGTTGTAGGATATGTTTAAACCTTCGTAAGTCCTTATGCCCACTTGTATGGTGAGGAATGGGCTTTATGGTCAACTTACGTCGTTATTAAAATCAAGTTTCGGATTTTTATCCTATTAACTCCTTGTTTTCCTTCTCTTTCTTATTTACAGATACTATGGCTCGTACCAAAGTACCCTGAGTTTGTGATCCCCTTCGCTTCCGTTCTAATGAAGCCGAGTCACGGTATGCTGATTATGCCCGTAAGAAGGTTGAAGGTTGAGGGTGGTCGTATGGTGAACTTGGCTGAGTTAGCCATGTTCAACGTAGAGGGAGCCTTTGGTGACATGGGGTGGCTTCCTGTCATTACATACGATGCGTGCACCTGCCCGGATTTGGTGCGTCAGTTCTATTGTAACCTCCAGGTGGTGGGGAATTACAATGACGTTGAGCATGGTCAGGAGTTGCGCATCACCAGCTATGTCAAAGGGGTAGATATCTCCTTCGACTATCGACAGCTGGTCGACTTGTTGGGCATTCCTTATGATGGCCCCATGGTATACTGTGCGCCTGGAGAGCCACAGTTTGTTGAGATGGAGATGAGGGTAGAGATCGATAATCAGTTGCTCCGTCCTGATCGTTGGCAGATGAGAGCCTGTTACTTGCGTCCAGCTCCACGGGTCTTCTGTAAGATTATTCAGCATAATCTGATCCCGCAGAGTGGGCACTATGAGAGGGTGTCTCAGCTGACCCAGTTCCTGATATACAATATATGCACTCGACAGCCTGTCTGCCTTCCATACATCATCATACGGACCATGATTAGTGCTACATTGTCCGGTCATAGGGGTAATCTACCCTATGGATGTATGATCATTGTCCTGCTTACTCGCATGGGGGTGGACTTAGTGGATGAGAAGAATCAGGAGAAGACCTCTCGTCACCTCTAGATTGGGAGGCTATCTGCAAGATGGGACTACGAGATGCTGAGGTTAGTGATGAGGAGAGGAATGAGATGGTGCGCCCTCACACTCGTATCGAGATAGCTGATGCTGAGGCTGCTGCTGCCGCCGCTAGAGCTCATGTGGATCCCGTCGACGATGATGACCGTATGTATATGGATGTCGACGTGATACCCCCGCCTTCACCCACGCATGCTGCTGGAGTTGGTACTTCTTCTGCGGCTGGTCCCGCACCTGGGACTGACCCTTCTCATGTGGCTGGTCCTTCGCATCCACCTTCTGATATGATGGAGATATTGCGTGAGATCAGGGAGGCTCAGCGCAGATCTGATCTGAAGATGGATGAGTTGTTGGCTGCCCAGCACATGTCCGATGCGCGGATGAGAGAACTCCAAGAGGTCCAGCGTGCGAGTGATAAGAGGGTAGTCAATCTCACAGTTAGCCTACAGACGACCCAGACTCAGATAGCCTGGTTGACTAGAGTCTATGCTGAGGACTATGACAGAGACCATGAGGCACCTCCTCCTCCTTCACCTCCTGCTACTTGATTGTACCTTCATTTCCTTGTACTTCAGAGTAACTGTCCGGGTTGTGGACTGTACTCTGCTTTTATTATGTATATATGTTTTGTTTCGCTCTCATTGTTATGTAAACTTGTTTCCCTTTTAATAGGTGCATTATTCTCTTTTAAATTTTATCTCAAACATCACTGGTGCTTACAATGTGTTAATATTACTGTTTTTATTTTTATCCTATCTCAGTTCACAATTGTGTTGAATGTATGCTAGTTCAGCGGATAAGGCCTAAGATGCTCTAATACCAAGTTGTCACACCCCAATTCCACACATTCAGAATGGTGTGATGAACCGCTAACAAACCAACGGTTCAACCAGGATCTTAAATAGGCTATCCCCACATTATCTAAACTTACACATATCCGTAATCATAATCAGAGTAAATACACAATAGCAGAAGTCTTATAATAACAGGAACTGAGAAACTAAGATGATATCATTAATTTAATAGAAAATTATTCTGTTTTCAACTGAGACATAAATAAATATCAAATACAAGTTTTTATTAAATTCAATAAAAGAAACCTATAAAATATCTAATCAAATACACACGAGTTGCACTCGCAAGAGGAGTCGTGTGTATCCTCTTCAGCTCCAGCTTCCATCGCCGCTACTGTCCCATACGCAGAAGCATTTATATAATCTTCAACCGTATAACCTGCATCATCAACTAAAAATATTCGACGTCGAGGGGTGAGCACACATCACGGCTCAGTGAGTAGCCAAAACAATGCAACAATACATATGCATGCAAATCAATTTATATCTTTGGTCCTGTTTAAAGTTTGCAGTATGCAATAAAAAGGTTTAGGTAGCCAAAGGTTGCATTTATTGACCCCGCCTCTATACACGAGTGTGTGACGTTACCCGAAGATCACGTTTATCGTCAACTCACATGCACCCAATCATGAACATTATATAACAAAGGTTATGTTTATTGCTATATAGTGTCATACCAACACGTAAGCCCCTGTTGGCGAGGGCTGCAAACTGGGCTCGCAACTAACCAATCCTAATGCCAAACAGTGTATCCAAGGCCTCACTCCAGCATCCCTCAGAATGTCCATAGAGATAGAGCTATGGCCCTCCGGTAGAGTCAGAGACTACAAGGACCGAGACCACCTCCCCTGATACCCTACTACATAATAGTTCTGCTAAAGTAATGGTGATACGACGATGCCAATGCACAAGACTTGAGTTAGAGATAGAGCTAAAGTGTTGAGA
The DNA here is from genome assembly GCA_028583415.1 of Protea cynaroides. Taxonomy (NCBI): domain Eukaryota; kingdom Viridiplantae; phylum Streptophyta; class Magnoliopsida; order Proteales; family Proteaceae; genus Protea; species Protea cynaroides. Next base: position 59,024,743 of record CM053276.1, read on the forward strand.
CCCGCCAAAGGTTAACGTTTATTGACGTTCTCATCACACCTCCCCTGATACTCGCTCGCATCAAGCACATCAACCACACACATACAAGCACATGCCTATTCCTATCATCATCATCATCATCATGTTATAAACAATAAAGTAAATATGCATGAACAAGTAATAGAAATATTGGATGGCATGTTGTATGCACATTACAAACATATTCGCATATTATCAAGCATAGCATAGGACTCAAGAAATAGAAAAACAGTTTATTATTAACCAATTTAGTTTGGAGTTAAGGTTCCTCACCTTAGCTTGCTATAAGATACTTTTCCAAGCTTTAAAATCACCTTTATAATGTTATTATATTGTCAGAAGACCTAACAAAGTCGATAGAATTTAGTTAGAATTAATTCAGGATTTAAAAACCATTCTGTTAACTGAGGGTCGATGGGTCTATCGACCCTCCCCTCTTTCTGGACTTCCTGAATGCGGAGGGTCGATGGTCAGGAATACCTAGGGTCAGATGGCCTATCGACCCTGGGTGCGACCCTTGGTGCACTCTGGTCCAATTTCCACTTTTAATCCATTCTTCGTGTTTGGAATCCTATGGCTTGCTCCTACATTCCATTCTACATTCATTCCATGGTCTGAAACCATGTATAACCCACCTAGATAGCTTTCATGCACTTTCCTATGGTTTTCCTATGGTTTCCATGAAAACCTAACAATAGATTGATGGTTTGGGTTTCTCCGAGATCACACTCTCAACATTAAATAACCTAAGGTCTGTAGAAACTCATGGAATTAGTATCCATACCTAAGAAGATTAATCTTTCTCTGCAACTCTTCTCTTTTGGCTTAATATCTCTTCCTTCCCTTTCTTCTTCCTCTTTCCTTCTCCTCTCTTTCTCTCAATTCGATTAGGGTTGTAAAAGGAGTGAAAGTGGATTAGGGACATCCTCTAAATAGAGTAGGAATATCCTAAAATAAGTCCCTTTGAGATTAGGAAAGAATCCCATTCGAAAATATAGAAATTTCCAAATTTCTATTTTCTGCGGTAACCGATGGTCGATGGGTGGGTCGATGATCCCGTCGACCCTAGGGGTATAAGTTGTCTGACCCTCCCTCCAAAACCGAGGGTCTGACTTTCTGTTTTGGGAGGTCCAACCCTGCTTAGCTGGGTATGCGACCCTTCCCCTATTTTAAGTGTTTTTGGGTCGATTTGATACCTGAGATCTCGATCTCCTTCACGCCCTTGGTCCATTTGACTCGACCATGATGGGTGAACATGGTTCAAGGTGGTAAGACCGGGTTAGATTGACACAGGTCTTACATAATGGATAGCAAACACCTCCCTAACCCTGCTCCTCGAGGTCCAAAACTCGCAAAATGGAAATTCTTGACCACAAAATGGACCAAGGTGTGACTTCGTCACACTGGCGTCAAGATACTCAGGAAATTGCAACCGTAATAGATGAAGTCACTAAGATGACTTACAAGCGATATTTCGAATTCCAGCATACAATAAAAGCATTAATCGGGGCCATGGGCAATGTCACCGCCCTTATATCGATCTTGGCTGAAGTATAAAACTTATTGGGACACCTTACCCAGAGTCTCCAAGAGCAACATAGGGCCATGGTTGCATGAATGAATCCGAGTGTTGTAACCAAGAAATCCAGTGGAGACCTCAAGGTAAAGTGTTGGCAAGGTAAAGTATTGGCAACCCAAAGAAAGGGTAAACAACCTAAGAGGGCCCTAGACGAAGAAGCACCTCGAGAAGTACCAAAGGTGCCGCATCTTGGGAATGAGAAACTTTTGATGGGACTACCACCCGCCATGGTAGAAATCCTAATACTACCTAGTAAGGACCATCGAAAATGCTACCGGTGTGGAAGTCAGAAGCACTTAATGCAGAAATATACACTACCCGCTGTAGGGGGACGGCCACCCAACTCTGAGGGATTCATTACATGTCTCTCTTGTGGAGCGGTGGGGCATGAGGCTCGAGACTGCTTAAAGTTTTGGGAATGTTATGCCCAAATTTGAGAGCTGACCTCACGCTGGTTTGTGGATGTTTTTGGAATCAGGTAAGCCTTAAACTTCCTTGACTGCTAAAAGCCATGATCGACATGCACTGATTTAGTAAAGTTTGTGATGCATGGTTAACACTCATAGGTATGGGATAAAACTAATGACTATGCCTTGATTTTAGGGACGAAATCCTTATAGTTTGGGGGTATTGTAAGTCTCGCACCCAGAATCCTCACCAATTTAGATCCCTCTGTGTTGGGTCTTACTATACCAATACTTGGCACACTGACATCTTGACCCTCAATATGATGTCAGGTCAAACTCTAAGAACACCAAGTGATGGTGAAGAGTATGGGAAGAAGATTTAAGTGACCTAGGATGTGTCCCCACTAGCTTAGGTCCATCATAATAAGCATGGGGCCAATTTTAAGCCCAATCAAATGCTCTGTTGGATGGTGCATCACCTAGTTGTCAGCATCCAGTTTGAGTCCGAGTAACATACTCTCTCTTCTCAGGATTCTATAAATAAAGAGGCCCACCTCCTTATTACTCTCCTTTTGTTTCCTATTGAGTGTGAGAGTGAGAGTGTTGAAGAGTGGAAGTTGGAGCTCAAGCTTGAAGCTCAAGCCTTAACCTTCCTCCCTTGAAGGTAAGTTCCATGTCTTATTCCCCTTTCTTTTGGTGGAACTCTACCATTCTTGGTCTCCATTAATGGAAAACAATTTTTAACCTAAAAGCTTAGGTTGTCTTCTCCTCCATGAATGGATATATTCATGGGGTCTCAATTGGGTGGAACACCCATTGGGTGTAATAATGGTGGGAAGATGTTTCCTCCCAATTAAAATGAATGAAGATGCAATTGGGAGGCAATCCCCCAAAGATAGAAACCATCTCTGGTTAGTGCCTGGTTTCTGAGCATTAACTGGAGGCATAAACCAGAGGCTTGTCCTTGACCCTGCCTCCGGGTGACTAAGAACATGCTTCCGCCAAGGCAAATGCCTTGGTATGATAGACCAACACATAACCGGAGGATCCCAACTAGAGACACACAACCGGGGGCATAACCCTACAGGTGAGTCCCTCTGGTTATCCTTGGGTCCGATTGACCCTAGCTTCCAGATAGCTAGACTTATTATTAAGCGGAGGCATTGCCAGATGGTACACTACCCGGCTAAGCCTTTGGATAACCTTTTGGAAGCCTCTGTTTATGACAGAGTGTATAACTAGATGGTGAACCGGATAATGCATCATCTGATCCCATCTTTCGATTAACCTAAAATAAGAATTATATAAGTGTATGACTGGAGGGTAATTCGAGAGGATACACCATCTAGAATTATCATCCAGTTATGACCCTGTTTGACTTGTTTGCCTAGTTTGGACTATAGGGGAACAACCATTGGGTTCCCAGCCTATCTTGGAACCCATGCATGGACACCTAGGACTTGTCCATGCTTGTTTAAAAGATGTTCACCAATTGTGAAATTATCTAATCAATTAGGTAAATCAATGCGGGTAATGGATGAAGCTATCGACTTCTAGGTTCTTCAACACCATTTGGTGTCTATAGGTACAGGGGTTGGGTCCGTAGAGTTTGAGCATATGTTTTGTTGTATACTGGATTTTTATTCCACAACATGCCATCCAATAAACTGTATGTATGAGTATGCATTTGCATAATAACAATAACTACGTATGTTTGGATGGGTATGATGGATGTGTGGCATGTTGGAGCACAATATACGGGCCATGTGGTTTTATGCTATCACCTTAGCAGGGGCATGGTGATCCATTGGAATGAAGCGAGGGATCTTTGCTGGGGTATAGTCTTTCATTATTACTGTGTGTTATGACCATGTATGATGGTGCATGTGGCATGTTGGAGCATGGGCACACGTACCATGTTAGACTGCTAGCACCTTAGTAAAGGCACAGTGATCCATTGGAGTGGAGTCGGGACCTCTATTGGGGTGCAACCCATGTATGATGGTTCGTGTAATGGATAACCTCATAAACCATATTGGGAAGGCTATTGTAACACCCCAACCAGCTGAGGTGTTAAGCTAGCTAGTGTTATGGATAGAAGACTAAGGGTATTTGGTAAATTCCACCATGACATCCAAAGGTAAATATTTGTTGTATTATGCTATTCAATTATATTTTATGCTTATATCATATGAAATTATACTATGTATGGTTAAATTATCATGAGATAAGTGAGAGGTTTAATTGTGTAAATTGTTTATATTACACGTTGGTGACTTGTGATGACTATGTTATACTAAAATAATTTAATCGTTAAAAGTTATTGTATTGTCACTTGCTTAGACTAGTGTTTTATTTTTAGAACCATGGAGTATTGATACCTATAGGTCTTGAGATCAAGTCTTAAGGGAGTTTGTGTAGAAAATTTTATTATTATATTACTTTTATAGATGGGACCCACAAGAGGTGGCTGCCAACTATTGGTTGGGTTTACTTTAGGTTTTATTTTAAAAATAAGTGGCATATTGTAAATTAAGGTTTTAAAGAAAGGATGTTCTTGGTCCCTAAATTAAAAGGGTACCAAGATTTGCAAAAATTAAGTGTTTGCATGTATTTAAAAGGGCATATAGGAAGGGTATAATAATCTAAGTATATTTTAAGCTACTCTATGGGTATGGGTTGAATACCCATGCATTGGTTTAGTTGTAAGGACTCAAAGAAGATTTCACAAAATGAATTATATAAAATCAAAGGAAAATATAAAAGTAAGTTTCTAAAACACTTTTGGAAATTTGGGGGTTTTGGGAAGCTTGCTAAAAACGAATTCATTGCAAAGGAGTTTTGTTCTTGGTTTGTTCTCATGAAAAGAGGTTGATCAAGTTAATGGAAAATTAGGTAATTGTTGTTAATGGGGTCTTGGGAGGAACTATCAAGAGGTTGTAGGGCTGAAACTCAGAGGTTTTCTAGCTGAGATTTGAAGGTGATCGGTCTATACAGTTGCTGTACTTTTCTTCTTCTAGCTTGGGAACAAAGGATTTTGAAATGTGTGGTTAAAGTTACAAGAAGGTGTTTTGTTGTGATTCACACATTCTAGAAGGTAAGTCTGAGATCTATTTTACCATTTTGGCTTATGCATGTCAGTTTAGGTGTCATTTTATGAGGTTGCAAATCTTGGGAGTAAATTGGTTAATGGAAAGAGATGATGAACAGTAAAATCTGTTAATCCTTCAGTTTCTAGGGATAATATTAATGGTTATGTGTTGATTGGTCTAACGAGATGATTATATATGATCCAAGCAATGTGGATAGCACTTAAACTGATTACCCCAATGGTTTTAAAGTGTAAAAGATTTTTGTTAGAGATTTTAAAACTCATATTTAAAAGTTGGTTTCAAAACTAGGTTTTTGATAAAGAATTCAAATGCATTTATAATGTGTTGGATTCAAAATTCATATGGAATGATTCTAAGATGTGGCGGTTATGTTTAAAATCATGTGAAGTTGATATTGGGGTGTTTGGCAAAAGCCAAAAGGGCTGGGATGGTTTGAAAGTTCAAATGATAAAAATAACTTAAATTGCTGAAATTTTCCTAAGTGGTAGGAATTTATAATGGATTGGTTTTGGACCCTATGGAAGTGATTGGAGATGGGTAAGCGTGTTTAAAATCTTGCTTGCAAGAGTTTTGAGGTGTTAACCAAAGGCCCAAGTGGCTGGGGTAGCAAGTTTGAAGGAGGTGAGATTTCTGAAATCATTGGGAGCTAGGGAGTGTTCGGTTTCAGCATATGGAGAGTTGAGGAGCTGGTATCTTAACTGTAAAGCAAGCTATATTGGAGGTAATTGTCTAGAATAGATTTGGTAGAGAGTGATGCATACTATTTTTAGTTGGGGTTAGCAAGGTTACAGCCCTTGAAGAATGAATTTGATGGAGGTAGGAAATAATGAACAGTAAATGTACGGTAATTTTACTTAAATAAAGGTTGGGTTGGGGTCTAAGTAATGGCTAACGTGGAGAATATGTATTTAATCCTTTCATGATCAAGTAGTTATGATTTGAATGCCAGGTAAGTAAATTTACAAGCTTCTATAAGCCAATGCCGTGACTTTGAAACTCTAATTTACAAGTTGGGTTCAAATTTGAGATTTTGGTTAAGAACTCAAAATAACTTATAACGTGTTGGTCGATTTTCTTGGGTTTCTTTGCTAGGACTCCAAAGGATATTGTTGCGATGGTTTCTATGTTTGTATGGTCATTTTTGTATAGATTCGAATACCTATATGATTACTTTATGATCATCTGCACCTTGGAATTTTATAGGTGTATCTAAGAACTATTTTGCTTGAGATGTTACAAGAGAAGACTATTGTAATTGGGAGGGCAGCAAAGGTGATCTAAAGAGCTGAATTTTAAAAGTTTTTCATTGTAAGACATCCCATAGAAACCTTGGATAGGTAAGCACTAATAAAGCAACTTTGAATCAAAGATCCTTATGCTATTTGAAGGACAGTGCAGAGATAATGGTTGGTAATTAAAATAGTTTTATCACTTATGCTTATAGGATCTTTTCTTGCTGAATTTCTCTCTAGTTCATTTTCAAGCTAACTTTGGGAGTTTTTGTCATATAAGGTGAATGTCTTCCTCCCTTGTAGCAGACTACGTATTGTATAATGTAAGTAAAAATAAACATGTGCATGAATAGTGATGTATGCCCTTTTGTTGAGTGTTGCAATGTGCTAATGAATGCTTTTGCCAATGCGTGAATTAAAAAGAAGTGAATTTAATCTAAACTTAGTTTATGTTGTACTAAGTAGACAATGATTTTAATGCTTGTTAAGTTGTGAATGTTTATTGATAATGTTACTTCATTGCAAGATTTGATCTTTAGAATATGTTTTGTCAAGTTTAAGAAAGAATGAGTAGGTTGAGGACTGTTACATCTATGTGGACAGAAAGTATATGCTTGATGAATGGGTAAGCAAAGTTAAGGTTCTAAATCTCTTTATAGTATTATTTTTGTATGTAAATGGCTAGAGTGCCTATGAAGTGAGAAAGTTAAGCTTTGACTGTTAAACAAATGATAGGATATGGTAGGTTGAGGACTGTTATATGTATATGTGGACAACAAGTATATGTTTGATGAATGGGTAAGAAAGTTAAAGTTCTAAATCTCTTTATAGTATTGTTTTAAATGAAAATGGATAAAGTGCCTATGAAGTGAGAAGGTAAAGCTTTGACTGTTAAACAAATGATAGGATGTGGACTGCTATGTAGGTAAATGGACAGCAAGCTTACCCAATTAATTGTTTCAAGGATATGTTGTAGGAGTATTATAAGTGGTTTTGAATACGAGAATCAAATTTATTCCAGCTTGAACTATTCAGTGCCATGAATGGACTGTCCTACACCTAGGTGGGTAGCAAAGTAAGTTAAAAGAAAGGCATAAAAAAGAGAATTAGTTAATGAAATAAATGAAAAATAGAAATGTACAGTTAAGTTATGATAAGTAAGAACTTATAAGAGTACAGTTGGGCAAGATCCCCATTTTAAGGTGGTGAGCCGAGGTGCCACCTAAAGAGAAGGATAAGCCATTATGATAGGCAAGATACGGATAAACCATGGAGTCTAGAATTGAAGGGTGAAATACGGACAAACCATTGAGCCTGGAAATGAAAGACAAGATAAGGGCGAACCATTGAGACTAGAGAGACAAGATACGGGCAAACCTTTGAGTCTAGAATGAAAAGATAAAATACAGACAAACCTTTGAGTCCTAGATACGAAGGATAAGATATGGGTGAACCGTTGAGACTAGACAGGAAAGTCAAGATACGGACAAACCATTGAGTCTAGAGTTAAGAGACAAGATACAGGTATATCCATTGAGTCAGATATGTAAATAATACAATGACGTTGCAAGTGAAAAGTGGTGAGTTTTGGGGAAAAGAGACAATAAGGAAAGATAGTAGTAATAGAGTAACATGCTTATGTAAGGTCAAGTAATGGATTTTAGTAATTCATTGTTTATGATTATGTTCATTCGGATATGACCTATATTATGAAATGTTAAATTACAAGTTTATGTTTCTTATGAAAGAATATGCTAAGTTTACAAGTTTATGATTATTATAAAATGAAACGATACGTATCATGTATGCTTGTATGTATTTTTCTGTCAAGATGTAATTCTACTCACTATGCTTTGGCTCACCCAAGTTGATGAACATGTTTTACAGATAAGAAAAGTGAAAGAAAGGATGAGATGGATAATAGATAAAAGTCCAAGTGGGAATTGATCACCCTTTGGCACACTTTTGATTATTTAATTATGAGATTATTAATGTATGTTTTTTAATTAGTAAAGTTTTTTAAAGTTTTATATCTAGCCACCACATGTTACAATTTATATATGTTTAAGACTTTCGCTGTATTATGAAATGATTTTATGAATGGTTTATGTTAAGAATGGAAAAAATCTACCTGATTTTCTAAGCAGGTTATGTTTATCTTAGTTCATCTATGTCTGGACCACCAATCCGAACCCACTCTTGGGAGTACTGTTACAACTATTACCTTAGTGGGGGCATAGTGATCCATTGGAGTAGAGCCAGGGATCTTTGCTAGGGTGTGGCCTTGCGTGTACTCTAGTGGGGGCATGGTGATCCATTGGAGTGGTGCTGGGGATCTCTACTGGAGTACAACTTTATTTATTGTGTGCACATACCACGTTGTTTGATTGGTTGGATATGGTTGTTGATGACTAAGATAGATGTGCTTGCTGATTGATGGGGTATGATGGTTGTATGACTTGTTAGAGCACAATATACAAGCCATGTGCCCTAGCTAGCACCTTAATAGGGGCACGGTGATCCATTGGAGTAGAGCCGGAAATCTCTGCTAGGGTGCTGTCCCCTTTTTATTTATATCTCTCATGCATCATGCATCACCCTTGGTCACATGAAATGTGCTTTAGTGAGAGGAAATACTAGGAAAGGGGAGGTTTGGGTGGTCGGGGGGAGCCACGAGCATATATTCAGGGGGAGTCACGAGCATTAGTCCAGGTGGGGGGGTGTTCCAAATAGATCCTCGCTAGGGTACAGGCAGACCATGGCTGCATACACACTTGAATGCCACTCACAATTGCTTGTTTGTTTATTTACTTCTTGCATCATTGAAATGTTGTGATAGGATTGCATTAATACTCAACTTTTAGCTGAGCTAGGATGGAGCTCACCCCTCGATATCGAAATCTTTTTAGCTTTGGTTATAGGTACTTCTTCAACAGCTACTGATATGGTTCCTACTATGGTTGAGGACACTTTTTTTGGCAGAGGGCTGTTAAGGGATCATGGCGAGGGTTGTTCCTATAAAAACTGCATTTATGGGACCTGAGCCAATGTCTCACTTCTATGTCCTTGATATTTATAGATAGATGACAGTTTGGTCTATCTACAGTATTGTATTTAGATAACTCTTAGGCATTGCGTATGGTTATATGTATTAAGATACTACTTGTGGAAATGATGATTTAAGAGATAACAGACTTATTTATATTATAATAACATTAGTTGGCATCTGTTCTCTATTAGGATTCTGTTGCAATTATTATGATTCCGCTGCAACTATTATGATTTATCAATTGATTGATATGGATATTGCTTATGTAGGCTTTGGGGTTTGTTTGGTAGATCACTTTGGTTGTCGATCGCTAAAAAATTCGGGTTGCCATGAGGGTTGACCAGGATATCACGTCTGATTCCCTAGAATGGGCTGTGACACTTCTATAGACCAAACTGAACGAAATGGAGAAGAAACAGGCATTCGCTGTAAGTGCCCATAGGAAGAACGAATACAATGCCTTCATGGCATTCTCAAGGGAAATCATGGCAGTCCCTTGGCCTAAAAACTTTTCAACGCTGAAGATATATCCGTACAATGGGACTTCGGACCCATAACGACAACTCGACACTTACTTCTCCATGATGCTACTCCATGACTACAGGGATGCTATACTCTGTAGGGCATTCCCATCAACTTTGAAAGGGGCGGTCAACTATGGTTTAACAACTTCCCAGTAGGTTCAATCCAATGTTTTGAAGAATTGATTGATCGATTCTTCAATCACTTCTAGACCCAGACCGCTCCAAGAAAGACTTCAAACCACCTGATGGCGATCAAACAGAAACTAGGTGAATCATTAAGAAGCTTCCTGACTAGATTCTATACTTCACTGCTATTAAAAAATCTCAATCAGGACGTGAAGATGACAGCCTACAGGAAGAAGTAGCAGATGAGCATCTATTGAGGTCATTAAACAAAAGGCCACCACTTGACTATGATGACCTGAGAGCTCGGTGCGAAAAGTATGCGGAGGCCAATGAAGCCGAGCTGCTAGTGAAGAAACAAGACAAAAACACCACTGGCGAGAAGGAGAAGCACACAGACTCTTAGGTTGATGACTCGACCTCCACAAAAGCATCCAAAAAATAGAAGTCAGGGAAGGATGGCTTCCCAAGGAAATAGGTCGCTAAAGTCGAGTTCGAATGGAATGCCTTTATGCCACTAAACACTTCAATGTCAGAGATACTTTACAGCTTGAAGGATATTGCTCATGAACTACCTGATCCTCCAAGGATGAAATACGATCCAAAACACAAGGTATCCAAGAAAAATTGTAAGTAACATCGTGACAGTGGGCACAACACGGATTGTTGCTGAGCTCTAAGGTATGCGATAGAAGACCTGATCAAGCCCGGCCATATAAAAGAGTATGTTGACAAGTTGCAGCCCGATGGTTAGTAGAAGGACAATCCACCTTCAGACTATAGGGCTAAGGCAGACACACGGTGAAGGTGCAGAGATCCGGATGAATTTGAAGATCCAGACTCACCACCCCTGAATAGAATCGGAGTTCTAAGAGGGCAAGTTGGAATCATAATGAAAGGGACAGCACAGAACCAATTTGAAGGTAAGCCAAGTAATAGAGTCGCAGTCCAACTCAGCGTCAACATAAGGTGAACAATTCAATCCATGTACAGAAAGTGATGGCCGAATTGACAAGTCACATGCAGAAATTCTACCTGGACGAGGAGTCGGGGATCAACTCGGGGGGCCGACCTTGAATCCAGGAGAGGCATAAGCAACCTAACAAGTCACTTCTCCAAGTTATAGCCGAAGGACCAGTCGGGGTCCAACTCGGGGGCCGACTTACCTCCAAGCGTCCTGTAGCTACTTCCTAAGCAACATAGAAGCACCAGCCCACCACTCAAGCAAGTTGGCACCCCTGGGAAGAAATATCAACTACCCTTGGTAGAAGGGGAATATGCGAGCTAGGACTTCTACAACACTCACACTGTCATTCCAGAACACTACACTAAGGCTATCATCGGGGGCCTAGCTGTAGGAAACTCATTAAAGAAGGGCCGTAAAAAATATGCCAAAAGTGTATGCAGTGCTTCCAAGTTTTCCATCCCATACCAAATAGGAGATTTCATTACCTTTTCTGATGAAGATCTCCTCGACATTGAGGTACCCCATGAAGATGCACTTGTCATTACAATGGTAATAGACAAGGTAAATGAAGTCGAAAGGGTTTTCATCGATACAGGCAGTTTGGGAAACATTCTGTACCATCATGCCTTCAAAGTCATGAATATTGACGAGAAGCTCCTGTGTCCAGTCAAATTCTTGTTGATAAGCTTCTCGGGGGATGCAATTAAAGTAAAAGGTGGGATCTAACTTGAAACCCGAGTTGGCGATAAGCCGAGAAAGACGACAATTTTGATGACCTACCTGGTGGTGGACATCTCGTCCAGCCACAACGTGATACTAGGTCGACCATGACTCAACCAACTCTGAGCCTGTGTCTCAACCTACTATCTCATCATGAAATTGCCAAATGAGAATGGTGTAGGATGGTGCAAGGTCGACCAGAAGCTCTCTCAAAGGTATTATTTGACCCAAAATCTTACATCCTTGGGTGTCTTGCTTTGCACAAAAATGGTGTTGCGGAAGCTGCCAATAGATGTAAGTGTGCAATGGAAAGGGATTCATTTGGTGTCCAGGTGTTCTTTGTTCCTTGGAAATATTGAATCTTTCAACCATCTTTTCTGTGAGTGCCATTTTGCAAGGGATATATGGGATGAAGTGGGCTAATTATTTGGTATTGTGATTCCCAATATTGGTTCTACTACTGATTTGTTATTGCGTGGAGACGAAAGTCAAGTGTAGTTCTTATTCATCATTTATGGGTTGGCTGCCTATTTATTTCTTTTGAAGCAATTTGGAATGCCAGAAATCATTCGATTCATAGAGGTAGAGCTATATCAAAAATGACTGCTTGGGAAGTCATAAAGAGAAGCTGCAAGGATATATCCATTAAAAAATTATGCTCAATCAAATCTCTAGATGATCTAAGAGTTGTTCGGTTGTTGGCATTATTAACGAAGTATGGGAATCAAGGTCAAATTCTCAAGGTATGATGGTACCCTCCCTTAAAAGATTGGTCTAAGCTCAACATGGATGGGTGTAGCTTTGGAAACCTAGGAGAGGCAGGATCGGGTACACTAATCTATACTGAAAGAGGTCTAACAATATATGCCTATGCAGATTACATTGGAGTAGCAACTTGTTATGTTGCAGAAATGAGAAGTGCATTTAAAGGATTGATGGTGGCCAAAAACTTGGGATACAGGAAAATATGGTTAGAGTCTGACTCATTGACCTTGGTTATGGCTCTACTTTTTGGAAATATGCCTTGGAATTTCCAGCAAGAATGGATGGGTATCTCGGCAAGTCTTCTTGATTGTGATATTAGATATACTCACTACTTTCGTGAATCGAATACCGTAGCGGATCGATTGGCAAAGAAGGCAACCTTTGATAGAAACTCTTACTCATGGCAATCTTGTTCAGATTTTGTAGCTTGGGAGGTAGTATGGGATACATCTTGTAGACCACGCTACAGGTTTATTTAGTCCAGCCTGGATGGCCTCTGTTGATGGCAATGCCGAAGGTGGAGGTATTACATCCTAAGGGGCTGTATTTGTATTCTTTTAATCCTTTCTAATACATATAATCTTTTAGCAAAAAAAAAATGAAGGTGTTATTTGATCTACTTGGACGAAAAGCTACCAGCTAAATCCATAGAGATCGAAGACCTCCGAGATGACTTTATACAGGAAAGAGGTACTACAGTAGAGGAGCTAAACCAAATTCCTATTTCAGAGGAAGAACCAGAAAAGTATTTCTAGATCGGGTCAACTCTGTAGGGTGAGCAGAGAAAGGACTTAATAAACTTCCTAAAGAGAAACCTAGATGTCTTTGCCTGGTCAGTGTCCGACATGCCAGGAATCCTAAGAGACCTAATGGAGCACCGACTCACAATCGACCCAAAGTTCAAGCCAGTCCAACAGAAGAAGAAAAACTTTGCGCCTAAGCTCGAAGCCACCATTAGAGTATAGGTAGATAAGTAGTTAGCTGCTGGGTATATTAGGGAGGTTAAATATCCTCAATGGGTGTCCAATGTATTTATGGTGCCAAAATCTAATGGAAAATGACGTATTTGTATTGATTATTCATGTCACACCCCAATTCTGCACTATTCAGAATGGTGTGATGAACCGCTAATAAACCAACGGTTCAACCAGGATCTCTAATAGGTTGTGTCCTTTTAAATTAAATCATACACATCCACAACCATAATCAGAATAAATACACAATAGTGGAAGTCTTAATAATAAATGAACTGAGGAATCTAACTATGATAATCATAAATAAAATATCAAATTATGTTGTATCAACCGAGACATAAGTAAATAAAGTATCAATTACATTTCCATAATAATTCAAATGAAAATCTAATCGAAAATGCATGCATTGCACTCGCATGAAAAGTCATGCGTTTCCACTAAGTCTTCAGCTTCCATCGCAGCGACGTGCCCGTACACAGAAGTATTCATATAGTTTTCCACTGTGGTACCTGCATCATCAACTAAAAATATTTGACATCGAAAGGGTAAGCACACATCACGGCTCAGTGAGCAAACAAAACAATGCAACAAACATATGCATGCATTCAATTCATATCTGTGGTCTGGTATATAAGTTTGCAATGTGCTATAGAAAGATTCGGTGGCCGCCTCACCTCTATACACTGGGTGTGTAAGCCCACCCAACGGATCAAACACCATTTTCGTCCACATCCACCCCAACATGGAATAGAGATAGAGCTAAAGTGTCCGGATCAAACACCGCATAACACTTTCCCTGATGCACTACCCATACCAACACGTAAGCCCCTGCTGGCGAGGGCTTGCAAACTGGGCTCGCAACTAACCAATCCTAATGTCAAACAGTGTATCCAAGGCCTCACCCCAGCATCCCTCAATACGTCCATAGAGATAGAGCTAAGGCCCCCCGACAGAGTCGAAGACTACACGGTCCGAGACCACCTCCCCTGATGCCCTACGACGTAATAGTTCTGCTAAGGTAATGGCGATACGATGATGTCAGTGGACAAGACTTGAGTAGAGATAGAGCTAAAGTGCCCGGATCAAACACCGCATAACACCTCCCCTGATGCCCCACTCGCATCAAGTACACTAACCACACACAATCATTCACATGTCTATTCCTAGCATCATCATCATCATCACGTTATAAATAAAATAAAATTAAATATGCATGAACATTAATAGCAGCAATATTGGATGACATGTTGAATGCACATTACAAGCATACACGCATAGAATCAGTCATGGCATTGGACTCAAGAAAATAAAAACAGTTTATTATTAGCCAATTAGTTTAGGTCTTGTTCCCTCACCTTTGCTTGAGTGTAGATCATCTTTCAAGCTTTAAGAATCACTTTTATATCAATAGAAAAACCTAACAAGTCAATAGATTTTAGTTAGAAGTCATTCCGATAATTTTAGGCTTGCTGTTAAGCGAGGGTCGCAGGGTGGGTCGCAGGTAGGGTAGCAGTTTTCTACGACCCCCAGGGGTAGGGTCGATGTAAGGGTCGGAGGTTCCATCGACCATAGGTGCGACCACCGCATCCCTGGACTTCCCAAATGCTGGGGGTCAATCCTGTGGTCTGGTAGGGTCGATTCCCAATCGACCCCATATGCGACCCCCTGTGGTTTGAGTCAAGAATTTCATTCTACAGTCCATTCTTTCATGTTTGGGTCCTATGGCTTACTTCCAAATCCATTATATGCTTGTTCTATGGCTTAAAACTCAATGTTTCTTCCTTACTTTTCCTACCATGATTTCCTCTATGGATTTCATTAAAATCCTCCAATGGATGGATGATTTGGATTTCTCTTAAGTCATACCCTCTTTGTCACACCCCAAATTCTGCACCATTCAGAACAGTGTGATGAACCGCTAATAAACCAACGGTTCAACCAGGATCTCTAATAGGTTGTGTCCGTTGAAAATAAAACCATACACATCTACAACCATAATCAGAATAAATACACAATAGCGGAAGTCTTAATAATAAATGAACTAAGGAATCTAACTGTGATAATCATAAATAAAATATCAAATTATGTTGTATCAACCGAGACATAAGTAAATAAAGTATCAATTACATTTCCTTAATAATTCAAATGAAAATCTAATCGAAAACGCATGCATTGCACTCGCATGAAGAGTCATGCGTTTCCACTAAGTCTTCAGCTTCCACCGCAGCGACGTGCCCGTACACAGAAGTATTCATATAGTCTTCCACCGTGGTACCTGCATCATCAACTAAAACTATTCAAAGTCAAAAGGGTGAGCACACATCACGGCTCAGTGAGCAAACAAAACAATGCAACAAACATATGCATGCATTCAATTCATATCTGTGGTCTGGTTTATAAGTTTGCAATGTGCTATAGAAAGGTTCGGTGGCCGCCTCACCTCTATACAAGAATGTGTGAATCCGCCCAAAGGTTAACATTTATTGTCGTTTCACATGCATTCACTATGGAATAGAGATAGAGCTAAAGTGCTTAGGACCGTACTGTATCACACTTCCCCTGATACTCTACCCATACCAACACGTGAGCCCCTACTGGCTAGGGCTTGCAAACTGGGCTCATAACTAACCAATCCTAATGTCAAACAGTGTACCCATGGCCTCACCCCAGGATCCCTCAATACGCCCATAGAGATAGAGCTAAGGCCCCCTGGGAGAGTCGAAGACTACACGGTCCGAGACCACCTCCCCTGATACCCTACGACATAATAGTTCTGCTAAAGTAATGGTGATACAACGATGTTAGTGGACAGGACTTGAGTAGAGATAGTGCTAAAGTCTAGTGACCAGGCTGAACCACAATGTCACATTTCCCCCCTGATACTCCACTCGCATCAAGCACACTAACCACACACATACATTCACATTTCTATTCCTAGCATCATCATCATCATCATCATGTTATAAACAAAATAGAATTTAAATATGTATGAACATTAATAGCAGAAATATTGGATGACATGTTGAATGCACAATACAAGCATACACGCATAGAATCAAGCATGGAATTGGACTCAAGAAAATAAAAACAGTTTATTATTAGCCAATTAGTTTAGGTCTTGTTCCCTCACCATTGCTTGAGTGTTGATCTTCTTTCAAGCTTTAAAACCACTATATCAATAGGAAAACCTAACAAGTCGATAGATTTTGGTTAGAAGTCATTCCAGCATCATTAGGCTTATTTTTAAGCACGGGTCGCAGGGTGGGTCGCAGGTAGGGTAGCAGTCTACATCGACCCCCAGGGTAGGGTCGATGTTAGGGTCAGATGTTCCATCGACCCTGGGTGCGACCACCCCTATTCTAGACTTCCCGAATATTCGGGGTCGATCATGTGGTCTGGTAGGGCTGATTCCCAATCGACCCCATGTGCGAGCCCCCGTGGGTTGAGTCGAGATTTTCATTCTACAGTCCATTCTTTCACGTTTGGGTCCTATGGCTTACTTCCACATTCCATTTTAGGCTTATTTATGGCTTAGAACTCTAGGTTTCTTCCTTACTTTGTATACCATGATTTCTCCATGGATTTCATCGAATTCTTCCCATGGGTGTATGATTTGGGTTTCTCCTAGACCATAATCTCTTTCATGAACTATTCTAAGGTCTTAGATTATCAATGGAAACGTGTCCATACCTTAGGTTTGCTGAGATTCTGAGATTTCTCTGAATTCTTTAATTCGGTCATCTTATCCAACTTTCCTTCTCTTCTTCTTCTCTTCTCTTTCTCTCACTCTCAATTAGGGTTTCAAAAGGAGTAAAAGAGGCTTAGGAACGTCCTATTTATAGAGTAGAATCTCCAAAAATAAGTCCCATTGAGATTAGAAAGGAATCCCATTAAAATTTAGAAAGTTTCCTATTTGTGGTTTCTGTCGGCAAATAGGAGGTTGATGAGGGGGTCGGAGATCCCGTCGACCCTCAGTTTCTAAGTTGTCCGACCCCCAGTAAAAAATCAGGGGTCTGACTTCTTAGTGAGGGGGGTCGACCCTGCCTACCTAAGTATGCGACCCTGGCCTCAAATTCACTATTTTTGGGTCAGTTTAGTACCTCGTTTCGCTATTTCCTTCACGCACTTGGTCCATTTGGCTCAACCATGATGGGTAGACCTGGTACAAGGTGGTAAGACCGGTTAATTCGATACGAGTCTTACAACTCCCCCTACTTATAAAAATTTCATCCTCGAAATTGTTCATACCTTCCGAGTCGAATAGATGAGGGTATTGCTTTCGCATAGCATTCTCTTATTCCATGTGATTTCTTCTATATCCCTGCTTCTCCAAGTGACCTTAACATAATAAATGTCATGATTGCGTAGTCGTTGCATCTTTCGGCTGGTGATTTCAGTTTGTGCTACTTCAAATGTCAAATCATCAGTCAAATCAGGTAGATCTACTGTCAAAACGTGTGTTGGGTCTCTGACATACATCTTCAATAAGGAGATATGAAATACGTCATGCACACTTGACATAGATGGTGGTAGTGCTAACTGATAAGCCACTTTTCTACATTTAGCTAGAATCTCATATGGTCCGACATATCTCGGACCTAATTTCCCTTTCTGTTCGAACCATTTCAAACCTCGCATAGGTGACACTTTGAGGAATACTTTATCACCTACGGTGAATTCAAGGTCCCGACGTCTAGTATCCACATATTGCTTCTGACGATTCTGAGTCGTCCTTACTCTTTCCTTGATAATGTCAACTACTCGACAAGTCTCTTCAATAAATTCTGGTCCAACAATACTATGTTCTCTAACTTCATTCCAAAACAAAGGAGTTCGACACTTCCTGCCGTACAGTGCTTCATAGGATGACATCTGTATAGTAGCCTGATAGCTATTGTTATAAGCGAACTCAATCAGTGGTAGCTTTTCATCCCATGATCCTTTGAAATCAATTACACAAGCTCGGAGCATGTCTTCTAGAATCTAAATGGTGCGCTCCGACTGTCCGTCTGTCTGAGGATGGAATGCAGTACTGAACTTCAATGTTGTACCCATAGCCTTCTGCAATCCTTTCCAAAACTTTGAAGTAAAACGTGGATCTCTATCAAACACAATGCTTTTAGGTACACCGTGTAATCTGACAATGTTGTCCACATACAATTTAGCTAACCTCTCCAGTATATACTGAGGTCGTATAGCTATAAATCGAGCCATTTTAGTCAGTCGGTCTACAATCACCCAAACTGCGTCAACTACTCGGGGAGTCAATGATAACCCTGTGACGAAGTCCATAGTGATGCAGTCCCATTTCCATGCTGGTTCTTTTAACGGTTGTAACAGTCCTGCTAGTCTTTGTCGTTCAGCTTTCACCTTCTGACAATTTAGGCATTGAGACACAAACTTGGCTATATCTACTTTCATTCCCCTCCACCAATATAATTTCTTTAGGTCATGATACATTTTTGTACTTTCGGGGTGTATCGAATAGGCGGTGGTATGGGCTTTCTTCATTAGTCGGTGTCTAATGTCCAAACTTTCTGTTTCAGGTATACATATTCTTCCTTTGTACTTCAGTACCTTTTCATCATCTAAGGTGAACTCAGGAATAGTCCTACCTTTTTCGATGTCTTCTTGTACCATTCTTAGATAATGGTCTGATTTAATCGTTGTTTTCACTTCATCAAGTATATCGGGTACAATCTTCAATGTGGCGAACATATTTGCAAACCGATGGATAAACCCTTGGTTGGTTGATTCACCCGGTACATCTATCACAAACTGCTCATTACCGTAATTGAACACTCTTCCAGTAGTACACATTGCGGCAGTGGTGCTAACCTCTTCTTGAGATTTCATCATTGCCTTTCTACTCAGTGCGTCCGCAACCACATTAGCTTTTCCCGGATGATACTGGATATCACAATCATAGTCTTTTAATAGTTCCAGCCATCTTCTTTGTCTCATATTCAACTCCTTCTGATTAAAGAGGTAAGTAAGACTCTTATGATCTGATTTAATCTGAAATTTCTCTCCGTACAAGTAATGTTTCCATATTTTGACAACATGTACTACTGCCACTAATTCCAAATCATGAGTGGGATAGTTCTTCTCATGTGTCTTCAATTGTCTTGAGGCATAAGTAATTACTTATTCTCCTTGCATAAGTACACATCCTAATCCCAGTCCTGATGCATCAGTGTACAAAATAAATGGTTGTCCTGGAATCAGAATGATCAAGATTGGAGCTGATATCAATCTAGCCTTCAATGTTTGGAAACTCTTCTCGCATTTATCAGTCCAAACAAACTTTTCATCCTTCTTAGTCAAACTGGTGAGAGGTACGGCAATTCGGGAATAGTCTTCCACGAATCGTCGATAAAACACAGCAAGACCTAAGAAACTTCTAATTTCTGCAACGCTCTTTGGTGCTTCCCACTTCACAATAGCTTTGATCTTGCTAGGATCCACTTTTATTCCTTCAATGGATACAACATGGCCTAGAAAAGCAACTTCCTTTAGCCAAAACTCACACTTTGTAAATTTGGCGTAGAGCTTTTCATTTCGTAATCGCTGCAGAGCGGCGTTTAGATTCTTTATATGAGTTTCATCGTCTTTGGAGTAGACCAATATATCATCGATGAATACAATAACCAACGTATCCAACATATCGTGGAATACCCGATTCATAAGTTCCATAAAGGTTGCTGGTGCGTTCATCAATCCGAAAGACATGACCAAAAATTCATAATGTCCATATCTGGTCCTGAATGTTGTCTTGGGAATATCACTATCCTTAATCTTCAATTGATGGTAGCCTGACCGAAGATCGATCTTGGAGAACACTTTGGCACCTTGCAACTGATCGAACAAGTCATCGATCCGAGGCAATGGATACCGATTCTTGATTGTCAATTTATTCAGTTCTCGGTAGTCTATACACAATCGAACGCTACTGTCCTTCTTCTTCACGAATAATACTGGCGCTCCCCATGGTGATATGCTAGGTCAGATGTAGCCCTAGTCCAACAGTTTTTGTAGTTGTACTTTTAATTCCTTCAATTCAGTAGGAGCCATTAGATAAGGTGTTTTAGATACTGGTGCGGCTCCGGGTATCAGATCTATAACAAACTCTGTAGCACGATCGGGTGGTAATCCTGGTAGTTCTTCAAGAAATACATCTGGATAGTCACGCACGACATCAATATCCTCCATTCGTGGTGCTTCTTTGGTAAGATTGACCACATATACTAGATACCCAACTGCTCATTTCTCAAGGCACTTCCTAGCCTTTAATGCAGAGAGTATGAGCTTTTGTTTACGGGGAAGTTTGGTTCCCAAAAAACTGAGCTCTGCTCCTTCTTTGTCTTTAAATGTCAGCTTCTTTTCGACACACAATATGTAAGACCCGTATCAAACTAACTCGGCTTACCACCTTGAACCAGGTCTACCCATCATGGTCGAACCAAATGGATCAAGTGCATGAGGGAGATCGCGATCCCAGGTATTAAACTGACCCAAAAACACTAAAAATAGGGGGAGGGTCACATACCCAGCTAGGCAGGGTCGGACCCCCCAAGATAGAAAGTCAGACCCTGAGTTTTTAACCGGGGGTCGGACATTTTAGAACCAGGGGTCAACGGGATCTCCGACCCCCTCATCGACCCCCAGTCTACCGACAAAAACCGTGATTTGGAAACTTTCCAAATTTCAATGGGATTATTTCCTAATCTCAATGGGACTTATTTTTTGAGTTTCTACTCTATAAATAGGATGTCCCTAAGCCTCTTTCACTCCTTTTAAAACCCTAATTGGATTGAGAGAAAGAGAAGAGAAGGAGAAGAAAAAGAGAAGAGAAGGAAAGTGGAGAAAAAGATCAAAGAGACAAGCCTAATTTTCAGGTATGGGTACTATCTCCATGTAATTCTACAGACCTTAGAATGGATAGTGAAGAGGGAATGATCTAGGAGAAATCCAAATCATCCATCCATGGTTAGGTTTTCATGAAAAACCATGGGCGAAATCATAAAAACCATATAGGTGAATGAACTACGGTTCTAGACCATAGAACAAGTGTGGAATGGATTGTAGAAGCAAGCCATAGGACCCCAAACACGAAGGAATGGACTGAATGATGAAAATTTGATGAAACCCACAGGGGGTCGCACGGGGGGTCGATGACCAATCGACCCTACCAGACCCTAACAATCGACCCCCAGTATTCGGAAAGTCCAGACTGTCGGTGGTCGCACCCAGGGTCGATGGAACCTCCGACCCTGGCATCGACCCCCAGTTAACAGCATGCTTTTAAAATCTGAATTAATTCTAATTAAATTCTATCGACTTGATTAGGTCTTCTAGTGTTATAATATCGATATATAGTTGATTCTTAAAGCTTGAAAGAGGACCTACGATCAAGCAAAGGTGAGGGAACAAGACCTAAACTAATTGGATAATAATAAACTGTTTACTCTTGAGTCCAATGCCATGATTGATCTTATGCGTGTATGATTGTTATGTGCATTCAACATGTCATCTAATATTTCTATTATTACTGTTCATGCATATTTAATTATTGTTTATAACATAATGATGATGATGATGATAGGAATAGGCATGTGGATGTATGTGTGTGGTTGGTGTGCTTGATGCGAGCGAGTATCAGGGGAGGTGTCATAGGTGAGGCCTCAGCACTCTAACTCTATCTATAACTCAAATCTTGTCCACTGACATCGTCGTATCGCCATTACCTTAGCAGAACTATTACGTCGTAGGGTATGAGGGGAAGTGGTCTCGGACCGTGTAGTCTCTGACTCTACCGGGGGGCTTTAGCCCTATCTCTATGGATGTATTGAGGGATGCTGGGGTAAGGCCTTGGATACCCTGATTGGCATTAGGATTGGTTAGTTGCGAGCCCAGTTTACAAGCCCTCGCCAGCAAGGGCTTACGTGTTGGTATGGGCAACGGGTACAGCAATAAATGTGACATTTACATATACGTTGTCCATGGTGGGTGCATGTGGGTCGACAATAAACGTTACCCTTGGGCGGCTTCACACACTTGTGTATAGAGGTGTGGTATCAATAAACGTGACCTTTGGCCACCTATCCTTTCTATAGCACATTGCAAACTTATTTACCAGACCAAAGATATGAATTGAATGCATGCTTATGATTGTTGCATTGTTTTGTTTACTCACTGAGCCATGATGTGTGCTCACCCTCTCGACGTCGAATATTTTTAGTTGATGATGCAGGTACTACAGTTGAAGATTATATAAATGCTCTGGTGTATGCGCGTGTTGCTGCAATGGAAGCTGAAGACTTGGAGGATACGCATGACCCCTCATGCGAGTGCAACTCATGCGTATTCTATTAGAATTTTATCTGAATTTATAAAAGGATGTAATTGATATTTTATTTATTTATGTCTCAGTTGATACAACAATAACTTGATATTTTAATTATGATTATTATATTTAGAGTTCTCAATTCATTTACTATAAGACTTCCGCTATTGTGTATTTATTCTGATTATGGTTGTGGATGTGCATGGTTTTATTTTTAATGGATACCGCCTATTAGAGATCCTGGTTGAACCGTTGATTTATTAGCGGTTCATCATACCGTTCTGAATGGTGCAGAATTGGGGTGTATAGACTATCGAGAACTGAATAGCGTTCGCTTGTGTATAGACTACCGAGAACTGAATAAACTAACAATCAAGAATCGGTATCCATTGCCTCGGATCGATGACCTGTTCGATCAGTTGCAAGGTGCCAAAGTGTTCTCAAAGATTGATCTTCGATCAGGCTACCATCAGTTGAAGATTAAGGATGGTGATATCCCCAAGACAGCATTCAGGACCAGATATGGACATTATGAATTTTTGGTCATGTCTTTTAGATTGACAAACACACCAGCAACCTTTATGAAACTTATGAACTGGGTTTTTCATGACATGTTGGATACGTTGGTTATTGTATTCATTAATGATATATTAGTCCACTCCAAGGACGAGGAAACGCATGTTAAGAATCTTAACGTCGCTCTGCAGCGACTACGGAAGGAAAAGCTCTACGCCAAATTTACAAAGTGTGAGTTTTGGCTAAAGGAAGTCGCATTTCTAGGCCATGTAGTATCCGCTGAAGGAATTAAAGTGGATCCCAGCAAGATCGAGGCTATTGTAAAGTGGGAAGCACCGAAGAGCGTTGCAAAAATTAGAAGTTTCTTGGGTCTAGCAGGGTATTATCGATGATTTATGGAAGACTATTTTCGAATTGCCATACCTCTTACCAGTTTAACTAAAAAGGGCAAAAAGTATGTTTGGACGGATAAATGCGAGAAGAGTTTCCAAACCTTGAAGGCTAGATTGATATCAGCTCCAATCTTGACCATCCCGATTCCAGGACAACCATTTATCTTCTATACCGATGCGTCAGGACTGGGATTAGGATGTGTACTTATGCAAGGAGAACAAGTAATTGCTTATGCCTCAAGACAACTGAAGACACATGAGAAGAACTATCCTACACATGATTTGGAACTAGCAACAGTAGTACATGCTGTCAAAATATGGAGACATTATCTATACGGGGAGAAGTTTCAGATTAAATCAGACCATAAAAGTCTTACTTATCTATTTAATCAGAAGGAGCTGAATATGAGACAAAGAAGATGGCTGGAACTATTGAAAGACTATGATTGTGATATCCAGTATCATCCAGGGAAAGCTAATGTAGTAGCCGATGCGTTGAGTAGAAAGGCAATGATAAAATCTCATGGAGAGGTTAGCACAACTGCCGCAATGTGTACTACCAGAAAGGTATTCAAGGACGGTAATGAGCAATTTGTGATAGATGCACCAGATGGATCAGTCAACCAAGGGTTTATTCATCGGTTTTTAAATATGTTCGCCGCATTGAAGATTATACCGGATATAGTTGATGAAGTAAAGACAGCTATCAAATCAGACCCTTACCTAAGAACGGTACAAGAGGACATCGAAAAAGGTAGGACTAACCTTGAGTTCACCTTGGACGAATAAAAGGTACTGAAGTACAAAGGAAGAATAAGTGTACCCAAAACAGAAAGCTTGGACATTAGACACCGATTGATGAAAGAAGCCCATACCACCATCTATTCGATACATCCTGGAAGTGCAAAAATGTATCATGATCTAAAGAAATTATATTGGTGGAGAAGAATGAAAGCAGATGTAGCTAAGTTCGTGTCTCAATGCATAAATTGTCAGAAAGTAAAGGCTGAACGACAAAGACCAACAGGACTGTTACAGCCGTTACAGGAACCACCATGGAAATGGGACTGCATCACTATGGACTTCGTCACAGGATTACCATTGACTCCTCGAGTAGTTAATGCAGTTTGGGTGATTGTAGACCGCCTGACTAAAACAGCTCGCTTTATACCTATACGACCTCAGTATACACTGGAGAGTTTAGCTAAGCTGTATGTAGATAACATTGTGCGATTACACGGTGTACCTGAAAGTATTGTGTCCGATAGAGATCCACGATTTACTTCAAAGTTTTGGGAAGGATTGCAAAAGGCTATGGGTACAACATTGAAGTTTAGTACCGCATTCCATCCGCAGAAAGACGGACAGTCAGAGCGTACAATTCAGATTCTAGAAGATATGCTTCGAGCATGTGTGATTGATTTTAAAGGATCATGGGATGAAAAATTACCATTGATTGAGTTCGCTTATAACAATAGCTATCAGGCTACTATACAGATGTCACTCTATGAAGCACTGTATGGCCGAAAGTGTCAAACTCCTTTGTTTTGGAATGAAGTTGGGGAACGTAGTATTTTTGGACCAGAATTCGTTGAAGAGACTTGTTGAGTGGTCGACATTATCAAGGAAAGAGTAAGAACAGCTCAGAATCATCAGAGGCAATATGCAGATACCCAAAGCCGAGACCTTGAATTCGTCGTAGGTGATAAAGTATTCTTAAAAGTATTGCCTATGTGAGAATTGAAACGGTTCGAATAGAAAGGGAAACTAAGTCCAAGATATGTCGGGCCATATGAGATTCTAGATAAGCATGGGAAAGTGGCATACCAGTTAGCACTACCACCATCTATATCAAGTGTGTTTGACGTATTTCATATTTCCTTATTGAAGAAGTATGTCAAGGATCCAACGCAAGTTCTGACAGTAATTTACCTGATTTGACTGATGATATGAGATTTGAGGTAACACCAACTGAAATCATCAGCCAAAAGGTTCAATGACTACGCAACCATGATATCTATTATGTTAAGGTCATCTGGAGAAGTAGAGATATGGAAGAAATTACATGGGAAGAAGAGAATGCTATGTGAAAGCAATACCCTCATTTATTTGACTTGGAAGGTATGTACAATTTCGAGGACGAAATTTTTATAAGTAGGGGGGAGTTGTAAGATCCGTATCAAACTAACCCGGTCTTACCACCTTGAACCAAGTCTACCCATCATGGTCAAGCCAAATGGATCAAGTGCGTGAGGGAGATTGTGATCCCAAGTATTAAACTGACCTAAAAACACTAAAAATAGGGGGAGGGTCACACACCCAGCTAGGCAGGGTCGGACCCCCCAAGATAGAAAGTCAGACCCTGAGTTTTTAACCGAGGATCGAACATTTTAGAACCAGGGGTCGATGGGATCTCCGACCCCCTCATCAACCCCCAGTCTGCCGACAGAAACCGTGATTTGGAAACTTTCCAAATTTCAATGGGATTCTTTCCTAATCTTAATGGGACTTATTTTTGGAGTTTCTACTCTATAAATAGGACGTCCCTAAGCCTCTTTCACTCCTTTTAGAACCCTAATTGGATTGAGAGAAAGAGAAGAGAAGGAGAAGAGAAAGAGAAGAGAAGGAAAGTGGAGAAGAAGATCAAAGAGAAGGCTTCAGAGAGACAAGCCTAATTCTCAGGTATGGGTATTATCTCCATGTAATTCTACAGACTTTAGAATGGATAGTGAAGAGGGAATGATCTAGGAGAAATCCAAATCATCCATCATGGTTAGGTTTTCATGAAAAATCATGGGGGAAATCATAGAAACCATATAGGTAAATGAACTACGGTTCTAGACCATAGAACATGTGTGGAATCGATTGTAGAAGCAAGCCATAGGACCCCAAACACGAAAGAATGGACTGAATGATGAAAATTTGACGAAACCCACAGGGGGTCGCACTGGGGGTCGATGGCCAATCGACCCTACCATACCCTAAAAATCGACCCCCAATATTCGGAAAGTCCGGACTATCGGTGGTCGCACCCAGGGTCGATGGAACCTCTGACCCTGGCATCGACCCCCAGTTAACAGCATGCTTCTAAAGTCAAAATTAATTCTAATTAAATTCTATCGACTTGATTAGGTCTAGAGTGTTAAATATCGTTATATAGTTGATTCTTAAAGCTTGAAAGAGGACCTACGATCAAGCAAAGGTGAGGGAACAAGACCTAAACTAATTGGTTAATAATAAACTGTTTACTCTTGAGTCCAATGCCATGATTGATCTTATCCGTGTATGATTGTTATGTGCATTCAATATGTCATCTAATATTTCTATTATTACTGTTCATGCATATTTAATTGTTGTTTATAACATGATGATGATGATTATGATAGGAATAGGCATGTGGATGTATGTGTGTGGTTGGTGTGCTTGATGCGAGCGAGTATCAGGGGGAGGTGTCATAGGCCGGGCCTCAGCACTCTAGCTCTATCTCTAACTCAAGTCTTGTCCACTGACATCGTCGTATCGCCATTACCTTAGCAAAACTATTACGTTGTAGGGTATGAGGGGAAGTGGTCTCAGACTGTGTAGTCTCTGACTCTGCCGGGGGGCTTTAGCCCTATCTCTATGGATGTATTGAGGGATGCTGGGGTGAGGCCTTGGATACCCTGATTGGCATTAGGATTGGTTAGTTGCGAGCCTAGTTTGCGAGCCCTCGCCAGTAGGGGCTTACGTATTGGTATGGGCAACGGGTACAGTAATAAATGTGACATTTGCGTGTACATTGTCCATGGTGGGTGCATATGGGTCAACAATAAACGTTACCTTTGGGTGGCTTCACACACTCGTGTATAGAGGTGCGGCATCAATAAACGTGACCTTTGGCCACCTATCCTTTCTATAGCACATTGCAAACTTATTTACTGGACCAAAGATATGAATTGAATGCATGCATATGGTTGTTGCATTGTTTTGTTTGCTCACTGAGCCATGATGTGTGCTCACCCTCTTGACGTCGAATATTTTTAGTTGATGATGCAAGTACTACAGTTGAAGATTATATGATTGCTCCGGTGTATGCACATGTTGCTACAATGGAAGCTGAAGACTTGGAGGATACGCATGACCCCTCATGCGAGTGCAACTCATGCGTATTCTATTAGAATTTTATCTGAATTTATAAAAGGATGTAATTGATATTTTATTTATTTATGTCTCAGTTGATACAACAATAACTTGATAATTTAATTATGATTATTACATTTAGAGTTCTCAGTTCATTTACTATAAGACTTCCGCTATTGTGTATTTATTCTGATTATGGTTGTGGATGTGCATGGTTTTATTTTTAATGGATACCGCCTATTAAAGATCCTAGTTGAACCGTTGGTTTATTAGCGGTTCATCACAGTGTTCTGAATGGTGTAGAATTGGGGTGTGACACTATAAGTTTGCAGAATGTCGAGCTAACCAGTCCATTCCCAAGATGACGTCAAAGTCTGCCATCTCAAGTTGGATCAAGGTTGCATCCAAAGTTTTCTCGTCAATAAGAACTGGACATGGTCCGTAACCTTTTTTTAATTCCACTTCTAATCCCATAGGCGATCGTACAAGCAGTTTGTAGTCTAAGGATTTGAGGGTTAGATTTAGCTTCTTTCCAAATGACACAGATATAAAAGAATGAGTAGCTCCTGAATCAAAGAGTACTCTGGCGGGAATGCCATTAATAGGTACGATACCTGTGATTTGCTTTGATTTAGTCTACATGCTCACATAATGTAACACAAAATGATAAGATTCAGGTCATACCTGTGACCACATTAGGCGATCTGGCAGCATCCTCAGATGTAACCACGTAAACTCTACCTTGTTGTAGTTGCTTCTTGGGCTTAGGACACTCCCTTGCCATATGTCCCACTTGATTGCAGTTATAGCATTTTAGCCCTTCATTATTTGGCCTTTATTGTGGTTGAGCTGCTCAATCAGTCTTGGCTGCAGCATTGAAACCTTGAGTACGGAAGGGATTGAATACCTTGGTGTTCCCTCCGTTGTAAGAATTTCTGTTTGGCCTTTTTATTCCTCTATTTTGAGCAAGGTAGCTCTCTTTCTGGCTCAACTCTATCACTCGAGCAATTTGTACAGCTTCATTGTAGATTTTCTTTTCAAGTCCAAGAGCATGTTCGTGTATGCTTCCTCTAAGTCCCATGACGAACCTTCGGGTCTTTGTATCTTCTACCTGCATACTGACTGGTGCAAAGAAAAACAGCTCCTCATAACGCTGTTGATATGCATCGACAATCATCTGTCCCTGATATAAACTCAGGAACTCCTTCTCCATGGAATCTCTGAAACTCCTAGGAAAATACTTCTCAAAGAATGCTTCCTTATATATATCCCAAGTCAATTGGGTGTGCTTTGTCATCAGATATGTCCGTGTGGACTTCCACCAGTGGTGTGCATCGCCTTTCAGCATAAACATTGCACATAATACCTTTTCTTCCTCGTTCACTGTCATCATCATGAAATTTCTCTCCATCTCATCGATCCAGTGTGCTGGCCACAAAGGATCAGCTGGCTTACCACTATACTCCTTAGGCTTCACCTTCAGAAAACGCTCCACTAGTCTGGAATGGTCCAGTTGATGCGGAACATAAGCTCCATACATAGGTGGATGGTATTGATATCCACCTGGAGCTACTTCAGGGTTTTAGAATTGAGCCTGCATAATGGGAGTCTGAGGTGCGTGGGGTATTGTGTTACTTCCCCCCGATACTGTGCTTGTCTGTCCTACTGGCATCGATGTCGTTTGTGCTGCTGGAAAGGTCATGCCTATGGCAGCTTGCATAGTAGCTTGTGCCTGTTGTATTTGTTGCAGCTGTTGGGCCAAGTTCATTACGACTGTAGCCAGGTCTATAGGTGTAGTTGGCAGATTTATAGGATTTGTCTACCAATTAATTACGGATGGTGTCGTATTCGTATTCCCCTATGTTTCTGGGTGTGTCTGGCTGTCTTCCCCCACAGGTGGTGGTGGTGGGATAGAGTTACGACTTTGTCTGGTCACTCTGTGTCCAGCCATTATCTAATCTGGTAGTGGGAATGCCTGAAAATCATAGAACACGTGAGGCAATCATTATATACTTCATTCTCATATTTTAAAACCACTAACAAATGCAAAATTCAAATTCTTCAGATCATTTTGTCGAAAATGTTGTATTTTCACTGCAGGGTCGATGGTGGGGGTCGATGGATGTCCGACCCTCAGTATACGACCCTGAGGAATCACTGATTCTTCCCAAGAGCCGGGGGTCGATGAGGGGGTCGATGGATGTCCGAGCCAGGGTTCGACCCCTGGTTCTCTGTCAGATTACCGAGAGCCGAGGGTCGATGAGGGGGTCGGAGGGGGGGTCGGATGTCTTGGTCGAATTCTCCGACCCTCGGACTAAAAATCAGGTTTTTATTTCCGATTTTGAATCCATTTCTCATTCTTCCTCTTCCTTTCCGACTCGGCTCGTCCCTCCGAGTTGCTACAATGCCAACTCGAACTCTTTGGTGCTATTTGCTTCTTATTTCGACGTCCACACCTCGTCTACAGGTATGTTCTCTACATTTTCATGTTTTTAGGTTTCCTTAGCTAGGTTTTTTCTCATTTAACTAATTTTCTTCAAATTAAACTTTTTCCAACTGTACAAATTTGATTTTTATTGGGGGCTTTTGTTGTTGGTGACTCAATGGACGAAAGCCCTCAAAAATATTTAAGTTTCATCGGTTGGTTATCGAGAAACTCAAATTTTCCCATTTTTTCCCTAATTTGTCGAGATTTTTGAAGTTCTTAAAATTTCTTCAAATTCGATCTCTTTAAATGAAATTTCCAACTGTATGAGTCTTGCAGGATTGTTTAAAATCTTTATAAGTCCTCCTGCCTATGTGTATGGGTAAAAAGTGAGGCTTTTGACCAATTTATGTCGTTATACTATCAAAATTTTCGAGTTTTTCATCTTTACTAACCCAATATCTATTTTTCTTTGTTTTTGCAGATACTATGGCTCGTACCAAAGTACCCAGGGTTCATGATCCAGTCCGCTTCCATTCTAACGAGGCGGAGACACAGTATACCCACTACTCTCGTAAAAAGGTAGAGGGAGGTCGTCGGGTAGACTTGGCTAGCCTGGCCTTTTTTAATGTGGAGAGGGCTTTTAGTGACATGGGTTGGCTTCCTGTGATCACCTATGATGCCTGCACTCGGTCGGATTTGGTGCGATAGTTTTACTGTAATTTCCAGGTGGTGGGAGATTATAACGATACAGAGAGGGGTAGAGAGCTTCAGATCACCAGCTATGTCAAGGGGGTCGAGATTTCATTCGATTATCGGCAGCTAGCCGACTTATTGGGCATTTCATACGACGGCCCCTTGGGGTTCTGTGCTCCTGGAGAGCCCCAGTTCTTTTCATTGGAGATGAGAGCTGAGATTGACCGTCAGATCATCAAAGAGGATCGCTGGGAGATGAAAGTGATCTATCTTTGTCTAGAGCCTTGGGTGTACTACAAGATTATTCAGCACAACCTGATACCTTAGAGTGGGCACTATGATAGGATCTCCCAATTGACCCAGTATCTGTTGTACTGTATCTGCACTAGGCAGCCCGTCTGCCTTCCTTACATCATCATGCGGATGATGATCAGTGCTACGTTGCCCAATCATACTTGTCACACCCCAATTCCGCACTATTCAGAATGGTGTAATGAACCGCTAACAAACCAACGGTTCAACTAGGATCTCAAGTAGGCTGTATCCGTGTTATCTAAACTCCATACATCCACATTCATAATCAGAGTAAATATACAATAGCGGAAGTCTTATAGTAAAATAAACTGAGAATGTACTGTGATATTAATATTTAAATGGTAAATTATTCTGTATCAACTGAGACATAAATAAATATCAAATACATGTCCATAATAAATCCAAGTAAAGAAAACAAAGAAAATATCTAATCAAATACACATGAGTTGCACTCGCAAGAGGTGTCATGTGTATCCACTTCAGCTTCAACTTCCATCGCCGCTACGTTCCCGTACGCTGGAGCATTTACATAATCTTCAATGGTATAACCTGCATCATCAACTAAAAATATTCGACGTCGAGGGGTGAGCACACATCATGGCTCAGTGAGCAAACAAAACAATGCAACAGTACATATGCATGCAATCAATTCATATCTTTGGTCTGGTTTATAGTTTGCAATGCGCAATAGAAAGGTTGGGTGGTCAAAGGTTAACGTTTATTGACCCCGCCTCTATACACAGGGTGTGGAAGTCCGTCCAAAGGTTAACATTTATTGTCGTCCCATCCACCCTAATCATGAACATTATACAACAAAGGTTAACGTTTATTGCTGTATAGTACCATACCAACACGTAAGTCCCTGCTGGCGAGGGCTTGCAAACGGGGCTCGCAGCTAACCAATCCTAATGCCAAACAGTGTATCCAAGGCCTCACCCTAGCATCCCTCAGAATGTCCATAGAGATAGAGCTAAGGCCCCCGGTAGAGTCAGAGACTATAAGGACCGAGACCACCTCCCCTGATACTCTACGACATAATAGTTCTGCTAAAGTAATGGCGATACGATGATGCTAATGCACAAGACTTGAGTTAGAGATAGAGCTAAAGTGCTGAGACCCGCCAAAGGTTAACGTTTATTGACGTTCTCATCACACCTCCCCTGATACTCGCTCGCATCAAGTACACCAACCACACACATACAATCACATGCCTATTCCTATCATCATCATCATCATCGTCATCATGTTATAAACAATAAAGTAAATATGCATGAACAAGTAATAGAAATATTGGATGACATGTTGTATGCACATTACAAACATAGTCGCATAGAATCAAGCATAGCATTGGACTCAAAAAAAGAGAAAATAGTTTGTTATTAACCAATTAGTTTAGAGTTTCGTTTCCTCACCTTAGCTTGCTAATAGATACTCTTCCATGCTTTAGAATCACCTTTACAATGTTATTATATTGCTAGAAGACCTAACAAAGTCGATAAAATTTAATTAGAATTTATTCTAATTTTTAAAACTATTCTGTTAACTGAGGGTCGGAGGTAGGGTCTGAGCTATAACCGACCCCTGGTGTGACCCTCCCCAATCTGGACTTCCAGAACCCTGAGGGTCGATACTCAGGATCACATAGGGTCGGATGGTCATCGACCCTTGTGCGACCCTCGGTGGTTTTTGGTCAATTTTCCTCCTTTTTGTCCATTATTCGTGTTTGGGGTCCTATGCCTTGCTCCTACAGTCCATTCAACATACATTCCATGGTCTAGAACCATGAATACTTTCATGTATTCTCCCATGGTTTTCCATGAAAACCTAACCATGGGTTGATGGTTTGGGTTTTTCCGAGATCACACTCTCATCCTTATCTAACCTAAGGCCTGTAGAAACTCATGGAATTAGTATCCATACCGAGAAGAATACTCCTTCTCTGCAACTCTTCTCCTTTTTGCTTACTTTTCTTCCTTGTTTCTCTTCTTCTTCTCTTCCTTCTCTTCTCTTTCTCTCAATTCAATTAGGGTTGTAAAAGGAGTGAAAGAGGCTTAGGGACATCCTTTAAATAGAGCAGAAACATCCTAAAATAAGTCCCATTGAGATTAGGAAAGACTCCTAATCGAAATTATGGAAATTTCTTAATTTCAGTTTCGGCGGCAACTGAGGGTCGATGGGAGGGTCGATGATCCCGTCGACCCTAGGTTTCCTAAAGTGTCCGACCCTCCCTGTAAAACAGAGGGTCTGACTTTCTGTCTTGGGGGGTCCGACCCTCCCTTGCTGGGTATGCGACCCTCCCCCTAATTTAAGTATTTTTGGGTCAATTTGATACCTGGGATCACGATCTCCTTCACGCCCTTGGTCCATTTGACTCAACCATGATGGGTAAACCTGGTTCAAGGTGATAAGACCGGGTTAGTTTGACACGGGTCTTACAATACTGGAAACCTGCCTTATAGACGCATAATCTCTATTCTACTGACCCGCCTTGGTGTTGACATGACGGATGAGAGGATTCAGGAGAAATCCTTCTCATCACCTTTGGATTGGGAGGCCATCTGTAAGATGGGCATGCGGGATGCCCAGGTCAGCGACGAGGAGAGGAATGCTCTGGTGCGTCCACGTACTAGAGTGGAGATGGCTGACGCTGAGGCAGCAGCAGCAGCCGCTGGAGCAGGGGTTCATGGGGGTGATGACAATCGTTTGTACATGGATGTGGATGCCATACCTCCTCCATCACCTACTCATGCTACAGGAGCTGGTCCTTCTTATTCAGCTGGTCCTTCACATGCAGCTGGTCCTTCGTATGTACCTTCTGATAACATGATAGAGATATTGCATGAAATACGAGAGGCTCAGCGCATGTCTGACTTGAAGATGGGAGAGCTTCTAGATGCTCAGCGCTTGTCCAATCAGCGGGTGGGAGAGCTTCTAGTCGCTCAGCGTATGTCAGATCAGCGGGTAGGAGAGCTTCTGGATGCTCAGCGCTTATCGGATCAGCGGGTTGGAGAGTTGAGGGATGCTCAACGCGTGACTGATCTCACAGCTAGTCTCCAGATGACCCAGACTCAGATAGCTTGGTTGACTAGAGTCTATGCTGAGGTTTATGACAGAGACCGCGAGGCACCGCCTCCTTTATTACCTCCAGCTTCTTGATTTATTTTCTTTTATCTTTCTTTTGTATATCAGAGTAACTGTCCGAGTTGTAGACTGTACTCTGCTTTAGTCATGTATATATACGTTTGTTCTTCTTTTGGGTGTATATAAATTTTTTTCTCATTTAATAGATGCATTATTCTCTTTAAATTTTGTCTCAAACAACACAGATGCTTATGGTGTGTTATTATTACGTCTTTTAAATTTTTACCCTATCTCAGTTCACGAACTTTTGTGGAAGTATACTGGTTTCACAGACAGGGCCTGAGGGCTCTGATACCAAGTTGTCACACCCCAAATTCTACACCATTCAGAACAGTGTGATGAACCGCTAATAAACCAACGGTTCAACCAGGATCTCTAATAGGCTGTGTCCGTTGAAAATAAAACCATACACATCTACAACCATAATCAGAATAAATACACAATAGCGGAAGTCTTAATAATAAATGAACTGAGAATCTAACTGTGATAATCATAAATAAAATATCAAATTATGTTGTATCAACCGAGACAAAAGTAAATAAAGTATCAATTACATTTCTTTAATAATTCAAATGAAAATCTAAATGAAAATGCATGCATTGCACTCGCATAAAGAGTCATGCGTTTCCACTAAGTCTTCAGCTTCCATCGCAGCGACGTGCCCGTACACAGAAGTATTCATATAGTCTTCCACCGTGGTACCTGCATCATCAACTAAAAATATTCGACGTCGAAAGGGTGAGCACACATCACGGCTCAATGAGAAAATAAAACAATGCAACAAACATATGCATGCATTCAATTCATATATGTGGTCTGGTTTATAAGTTTGCAATGTGCTATAGAAAGGTTCGGTGGCCGCCTCACCTTTATACACGAATGTGTGAATCCGTCCAAAGGTTAACGTTTATTGTCATTCCACATGCATTCACTATGGAATAGAGATAGAGCTAAAGTGTTTAGGACCGTATCGTATCACGCTTCCCCTGATACTCTACCCATACCAGCACGTGAGCCCCTGCTGGCGAGGGCTTGCAAACTGGGCTCGCAACTAACCAATCCTAATGTCAAACAGTGTACCCATGGCCTCACCCCCAGCATCCCTCAATACGTCCGTAGAGATAGAGCTAAGGCCCCCCGACAGAGTCGAAGACTACACGGTCCGAGACCACCTCCCCTGATACCCTACGACGTAATAGTTCTATTAAAGTAATGGCAATACAACGATGTCAGTGGACAGGACTTTGAGTAGAGATAGAGCTAGAGTCTAGTGACCAGGCTGAACCACAATGTCACATTCCCCCCTGATACTCCACTCTCATCAAGCACATTAACCATACACATACATTCACATGTCTATTCCTAGCATCATCATCATCATCATCATGTTATAAACAAAATAGAATTTAAATATGCATGAACATTAATAGTAGGAATATTGGATGACATGTTGAATGCACATTACAAGCATACACGCATAGAATCAGGCATGGCATTGGACTCAAGAAAATAAAAACAGTTTATTATTAGTCAATTAGTTTAGGTCTTGTTCCCTTACCTTTGCTTGAGTGTTGATCCTCTTTCAAGCTTTAAAACCACTTTTATATCAATAGGGAAAACCTAACAAGTCGATAGATTTTGGTTAGAAGTCATTCCGGCATCATTAGGCTTGTTTTTAACCGCGGGTCGCAGGGTGGGTCGCAGGTAGGGTAGCAGTCTACATCGACCCCCAGGGTAAGGTCGATGCCTATTCTGGACTTCTCGAATACTGAGGGTCGATCCTGTGGTCTGGTAGGGTCGATTCCCAATCGACCCCCCGTGGGTTGAGTCAAGATTTTCATTCTATAGTCCATTCTTTCACGTTTGGGTCCTATGGCTTACTTCCACAATCCATTCTAGGCTTGTTTTATGGTTTAGAACTCTAGGTTTCTTCCTTACTTTGTTTCCCATGATTTCTCCATGGATTTCATCGAATTCTTCCCATGGGTGTATGATTTGGATTTCTCCTAGACCATACTCTCTTTCATGAACTATTCTAAGGTCTTATATTATCAATGGAAACGTGCCCATACCTTAGGTTTGCTGAGATTCAGAGATTTCTCTGAATTCTTCAATTCGGTCCTCTTCTCCAACTTTCTTTCTCTTCTTCTTCTCTTCTCTTTCTCTCACTCTCAATTAGGGTTTCAAAAGAAGTGAAAGAGGCTTAGGGACGTCCTATTTATAGAGTAGAATCTCCAAAAATAAGTCCCATTGAGATTAGGAAGGAATCCCATTGAAATTTGGAAAGTTTCCTATTTACGGTTTCTGTCGGCAAACAGGGGGTTGATGAAGGGGTCGGAGATCCCGTCGACCCTCAGTTTCTAAGTTGTCCGACCCCTAGTAAAAAATCAGGGGTCTGACTTCTTAGTGAGGGGGGGTCGACCCTGCCTACCTAGGTATGCGACCCTACCCTCAAATTCACTGTTTTTGGGTCAGTTTAGTACATGGTTTCATTATTTTCTTCACGCACTTGGTCCATTTAGCTCGACCGTGATGGGTAGACCTGGTACAAAGTGGTAAGACCGGTTAGTTCGATACGGGTCTTACACTCTTCATGAACTATTCTAAGGTCTTAAATCATTAATGGAAACGTACCCATACCTTAGGTTTGCTGAGATTCAGAGGTTTCTCTGAATTCTTCTCCTTATTCTTTTTCTCCAACTTTCCTTATCTTCTCCTTCTCTTATCTTTCTCTCACTTTCAATTAGGGTTTCAAAAGGAGTGAAAGAGGCTTAGGGACGTCCTATTTATAGAGGTGAACCTCCCAAAATATGTCCCATTGAGATTAAGAAAGAATCCCCTTGAAATTTAGAAAGTTTCCTATTTACGGTTTCTGTCGGCAAAGAGGGGGTCGATGAGGGGGTCGGAGATCCCGTCGACCCTCAGGTCTTAATTGTCTGACCCCCGATTAAAATTTCAGGGGTCTGACTTCCTAATGAGGGGGGTCCGACCCTACCTATCTGGGTATGCGACCTTGCCCTCTACTTTACTATTTTTGGGTCAGTTTAGTACCTAGTTTCGCTATTTCTTTCACGCACTCGGCCATTTGGCACGACCATGATAGGTAGACCTGGTACAAGGTGGTAAGATCGGTTAGTTCAATACGGGTCTTATAATTCAGATTTGAATAAAGCTTATCCCAAGGACTACTACCCTCTCCCTAGAATTGATAGGCTAATGGATGCAACAGCAGGCCATGAAATGTTGTCATTCATTGACGCATACTCCGAGTATAATCAGATCAAGATGTTCAAGCTGGATGAAATCAACATAGCCTTCATCACAAGTTTTGGCCCCTACTACGACAATGTCATGCCCTTTAGTCTGAAGAATGCAAGCACGACCTACCAGAGGTTAGTCAACAAGGTCTTCGAGAATCAGAACAAAAAAAATATGGAGGTTTATATAAATGACTTCTTGGTCAAGACCAAGAAGACTACAAACCATCTGGATGACTTGCAAAAGGCTTTTGAGATACTTCGTAGTCACCAGATGAGGCTCAACCCCACCAAGTACGCCGTTGGAGTCGGTTTGAGAAAGTTCCTAGGTTTCATGGTGTCCAATAGGGGCATTGAGGCTAATTCGGCAAAGATAGAAGCGATCACAAAGATGCCAGCTCCCATGAAGCCAAAGCAAGTGCAAGAATTGACAAGCCGAGTAGCCGCTCTGGTAAGATTCATGTCCAGGTTGGCGGATCGGTGTTTGCCATTCTTCAAGACGCTAAAAGGAGCCAAGCACTTCGATTGGATAGAGGAATGTTAGAAGGCATTTGGCGAGCTAAAAGCCTTCCTGACAAACCCACCACTGCTCGCATATCCAGAAGTTGGTGACCAACTTCAACTTTATCTCGCGACTACAACAACAATAGTCAACCCGGTATTGGTGAAAGAAGTAGACAAGCTCCAGAGGCCAGTCTACTACATTAGTAAGGTGCTCTTAGATATAAAGACCAAGTATAAGCCAATAGAAAACCTCGCCCTGGCATTGCTCATTGCAGCTCACAAGCTTAGGCCATATTTTCAAACCCATACGATCCTGGTGCTAACCGACAAGCCCTTGAAGATGATTCTTCCCCAACCTGACATTTTTGAGAGACTCACAAACTAGGCAATAGAACTAGATGAGTTCATCATACAATTTCAACCAACATCAGCGATCGAAGCCCAGATACTCATCGACTTCTTATTAGAGACTTCAGAAGAAGACAGTGCCGACATCTATGGCATAATGGATGAAGACGTCTGGCAGAAAAAAAAGAAACAAAAAGTAAATCACTCACCAGTGTGGACACTATATGTAGATGGATCGTCGAAAGACCTACACTCGGGGACGGAGTCATTCTGACTAGTCTAGAGAAATTTATAGTGTAGGTTGCTCTCCGATTTGACTTCCACGCGACAAACAATGAAGCAAAGTATGAAGCTCTACTCGCTGGGCTCCGACTTGCAAAGTTCTTGATGGTTAAAAGATTAAACATTTTCAGTGACTCACAAGTCATCATACGGCAAGTCAACGGAGAGTACGAAGCCAAATAGCCCCATATTTTAGAATACCTAGCCAAAGCAAAGTCACAACTCGTGTTGTTCGGTGGATATCAGATTAGTAATGTTGATGGGAAAGCAATACAAAAGCTAACTCCCTATCCGGACTGATGGCGAGAATATCTCTTTGCCCTTGACTCGACAGTGTACATCAACGTCCTAAAAAACCCAAGCATATGGGAAGACTCAAATCAACACTGAAGCTACTCAAATAGACCCAATAAAGATATACATCGAGTTAGGTGAGCTCCCAGAAGATCGGTTAGAAAGACGTCGAATATAGGCCAAGTTCCGTCAATACATAATCCTGGATGGAAAGTTGTACCACAAATGACTCACTAGACCATTCCAACTATGCCTCACTCCAGCCCAAGTTGGAGAAGTCATGTGGTAAGTCCATGAGGGAATCTGTAGAAGCCACATAGGTAGAAGAGCCCTCTGCCAGTAAATCCTAAGACAAAGCTACTATTGACTGGCGATGTTGGCTGACTATGCTAACTATGCAACCAAGTATGAAAACTGCCAGAAGCACACCACAGTGAGCCATCTATCAGCAAATGAACTGCAATCACTGATAAGTCCCCTACCGTTCACGATGTAGGATATGGATATCATGAGACCATTCCTAGGTTCAAGGTTAGATAAGAAGTTTCTGATTGTACTAGTAGACTATTTCTCCAAGTGGACAGAGGCAAAAGTTGTGGTGAAGACAGATGCTAACAGCATAGAAACTTGTCTCTTAAAAAACGAATCTATAGGTATGGCATTCCTCGGATCATTGTGACAGACAATAGACTGCAATTCGACAGTGCCCAATTCAAAGCCTTCTATGAGGGTTCTCACACCTCGAAGCAAATTGCCACTAAACAAAACCATCTCCCACGGCATTGCCCAACAACTTGGAACAAGTGCCAAAGGAAAATGGGTCGATGAGCTACCAAGTGTACTTTGGTTGAACATGACTACAAGTAGAACCGCAACTGGCGAAACACCATTCATGCTGGTTTACGGAGCTGAAGCAGTGACACCTGTCGAAGTCACTCACCCGACTTTCAAAATATTTCACTATGACGAAGTGCAGAACAATGAAGACCTAAGGGAAAATTTGGACTTGCTCGAAGAATTCTGAGACAAAACCCAACAATGGATTCTGGCATACCAACAATGAGTTGCCAAACACTACAACTCATGGGTCCGAGCTAAGAAATTCAAAATCAATGACTTCGTGCTTCACCTGACCCTTGTATTACAACCAACCCAACATGGCAAACTAATGCTCACTTAGGAAAGACTCTATAGAATAATCCGTGTGATAAGGCCAGGAACTTACCACCTAGAAACATTAAAAGGGAGTGAATCCAGAGGCCTTGGCACTCAAAAAATTTATGAAAATTCTACCAATAATGTAATTCGGCATAAGAAACTTTAATGAAATGTCTTTACAATACAAACTTTTGTCTTCTTTATTTCTAAGCTAATGATTTGACCCAAGTCACCACATCCGACCTGAGTAGCACTTGAGTCATCGACTTGCAAACTAACTCAAGGTGGATGTCAGACGACTTGTGAGATACTCGAGGTCACATGACCCAAAATAACATTACTTAGAATGATAATACATGCACTATGCATCCATCATGAACTCGAAGGGGTGAGGAATGCTCCTAAGCTCATACTAAAGACAAAAGGACAAAGCAAGCTCTACACCCTAAAATGTTCCATTCATTACATGGGAAGATACAGAATTACTTCATTTCAGTGTAAACTTCCAAACACTCATACTCCACAAAAATGAAGTCAGGGACCAAACACCCCTTACAATCCTATTTCTAGACAGAGGCACTGGGAGAAGTCTTCCCGAGATGCTCGACCTCATCAACCAATCGTTCCCCCACTTCTCGTGCCTCTCGCTGAGCCTCAACTTGCTGTTGGGAAATAGTCTAGTAAAACATGTCTATTAAAGGATACGGGTTGTTATAGTAGATAGGAACTCGCAGCACTCCAGATAGATCAGCCAGAGTCTCCTCTGCCTTGATGAGTTTCTCCGCCAAAACATCTGCATGATGTTAAGCAGTAAGTCGGAGGTGCCTCTCCTTAGCTTTAGAGGGGGTCATCTTGGTAAGCTCCCACTCTAGGCGGCGGGCTTTCTCATGCTCAATACAGTGTAGTTTCCCAATAAGTCAGTTGCGATCTTCAGCTTTCTTAGCTCGATAATGTAGAATCATCGCCTACTTGGCCCAAGGTTCCTCAAGAGCTTCTATCCACAGACAAAGTTTGTTCATCCGAGCTATACTTTCTGAAACTTAAACCCAAAGAGTCTCTGCTTTAGAAAGGAGTTCAGTGATTAGGGCTGTACTCTCTGAAACTTGAACCCGAAGAGTCTTCACTTCGGAAAGGAGTGTAGCCTAAGTACAGAGACGGGGGATAACACCAATCAGATGTGGGATAAGGCAAAGGGGGGAAGGAGAAGACAACATCAAAGCTCGATAAAATATTTTTGTATATATCAAAATGAATGTTACATGCAAAGAAGGCCACATGGCCAATACAAAAATACAAAAGAGAAAAGAAAAGAACAAAAAGAGGAGATATTCATTCAGTCCTCCCGACCTCTTGACATGTTGTCGCGTCTTCAACATTCATGACTTGGGAAGCCTCAACTTAGGTAGGGACCACTTCCAAGGCAACTTCATCCCCAGCCGCCTCAAGACCAAGGGCCTAAAGAGCCTCCTCAAGTGCCTGCTCATCGCCACACTCCTCATCCTCCTCCCCTTCATCATCCATCGGGAGATCAACATTGAATTTATACTGAGAGAAGTCAAAATTGTCACCAGCTTTCCTCCGCACATAGTCACAAAGGCTGTGGGTGCCTTTTAAGTAACCCACATTAGTGATTTCTATTTGGACGGGATCTATCTCGGGCGACTCCCTGATGTAAGTCTTTAGCTCCTC
Source organism: Protea cynaroides (assembly GCA_028583415.1). NCBI lineage: Eukaryota > Viridiplantae > Streptophyta > Magnoliopsida > Proteales > Proteaceae > Protea > Protea cynaroides. The sequence continues at coordinate 59,066,696 of CM053276.1, forward strand.
AGAGGCCTTAAACTAGATGATCGCTTGGTCCACCGTTTGAGGAATTAAGGTCTCGAGCTGTTGGAGTTTCTGACAGGAGTCCTTCGCTTTCTCCTCGGCTGTGTTGGCCAAGTCGTGGTACTCCCACAAAGTCTTCTCCAACAACTCCTTTGACTGGCTCAGCTCATCGGACTTCTCCATCTCAGCCTTTAAGTCATCAGTCAGTCGGGTCTGCTCATTATCCAACTTTTCTTCTCGTTGGCTAGCTCCGCTTTCAACCACTTAACTTAAGCTCGAGTAAGGTTGGCTTCTGCAACTTTGATCCTCATGTCCTCCAACTCTTTGGTCAAATCCTCATTCTTTTGGAAATATAACATGCGGAGCTTTTGGGCTTTATCCCGCGCCTTCTCTGAGTCTTGAAGATGCCTTCGCAAGTTGACCTCTTATTCAGCCAAGACTTTGACATCATTGATGTGCTGTAACAGACGCATAAGGAAATCAGTCGAAGGAAGATAGTTGTAAAAAAATTCGAGAAAGAGCCAGAGATAATTACGTCGAAAGAAGCCTTGTCAAGCCTTTTTAGGATCTCATTGCTAGAAATCTCACAGTAATAGACCCGCCCTCCAACAGCTGATAAGTTGTGTCGAATGACTTGAAGGCATTGTCCATGGTTTTTACTGCCCATTTTGGCCAATGAAGGCCATCGACACAACCAAGGCTCAAAGACCGGGAACATACGACTGTATCCTTGGGGGCTCTTCTCTTATGGCCCATCTAACGAAAGATGGGAGGAACAGGGGCAAGAGTGGAGCTTTGACTCCTTGAGCCATCCACCTCTAACACGGCCTTCACTTTAAAATACAGCAAGGGTCTGGCATAATGTATGCTAGTGCTAAGGTAAGGCCTGTTACACTCACCAAAGTTAACCATAACCTCCATGCACAGGAGAAAATGGACACTCGCCAGCCTGCACCGATAGCCCTGGTGAAGCCACACATGTAAGAACCGTGCTTTGAAAATCTGGTTTAACCCATGGTTTACATTGTGACAGGTCTCCCAATCATAATCGGACCGGAAGGCGAGGCCGGGTGACGAACCACGAGATCCAGGTATGAGAAGCAAAGTGTAAAAATATAAATTTTACATACCGGTCTTAGTACCGGTCTCACTCACTGAGTGAGACCGGTATGTGCGACCGGTATGTGCAATAACGGCTGGAGACCGACTCCAGCGGGTCTCACACTCCGAATCAAAATTTTGAAAAGTTTCTAACCGTGGGAAACCTTCCTAGAACGGTCTCCCACTATATATATATATATGCCTCCCAACCCTCCATAGATCCTTCCAAACCTTATCAAACCCTAGCTGTCTGGAAGAGATCTAAGAAGGAGCAAGGAGGAAGGAGACCGCTCAAGAAGAGGGATTTTTCGTTGGAGGAGCACGCCGCCATCCAACAAACATCGGTAAGTGCTCGACCTTCTTAGTACTATTAGGATTTCCGATCGGAGCAGTGAAATGGTGCAACAATCCAAAATCCTAGAACTTCCAAAACTCTAGTTCTCCTTAAGTTCCAATCTGGGATTGATGCGATGAAATAGTCGAAACCTAAAAGGCTTTCGAGTATTTGGACCTTAAAATGGTTTAGGAAAAAAACCCTAGAAACCAAGCCGATGACCTATGGGGGAGGGAGATCCGAGATCGGGCTCTCGGACCCATACCGCTGGACCTAACAGCTGGACAATAAGTCCTGCGGTATTGGTCCTACGGTATATACCGCCGGACATACCGGCTGGACCTAAGTCCAGCGGTATGGGCCTGCGGTATATACCGCAGGCGCATTTCGATCTCACTTAGAGTGAGACCGGTATATACCGCAGGACATACTGGTCTCACTCTACTGAGACCGGTACCACGACCGGTATGCTTACCGAAGCCTGTTTGCTTGGCCAGACTTGGTTTTGACCAACTGTAACCCTAATAATTTAATTCTAACCTATAAGTATGTTCATGTAGGTAGGACCTGTAGATAGCGTGAGCGGACCCTGTGACGCAGAGCGGACTTGCAATCACGCATCAGGAAAGGGACAAGACCCTAAACCCTAAATAATCAAATAACAGTAAACCGTTGTGATTAATTTGTATCTGTGTTTATTGTCTGGTGTTTGTGCATTTCATATGCCATTTTAGTTGTTTAAATTATTATTATCTGTTCATGCATTTCATATGCTAGGATGTTGGTTGTTTAGGCATGTAGATGTTTTTAGTTAGTGTGTGGAATGTGAAGGGGAGTGGAGCCCTGGATATATCTTTACACTAACACCTTTTCGTATCACCATCTACCTTAGCGGACTTGGTGCAAATAGGGTATCAGGGGGAGGATGTGGGATTGTGGTTCAGCCTGCCCACCAGACTCGAGCCCTATCTCTATGTCATAGGGAGCCATGCTGGGGTAGGGCCATAGATACTGTATTGACATATAGGACTGGTTAGAAACGGAACCCACTTGCAAGCCCTTGCCAATAGGGGTCCAGGTATTGGTACGGTGTAGGGTATCAGGGGGAGGACACGGTAGTGTGGATTATTGCCTGACCGCCAGACTCTAGCTCTATCTCTATACCGGAGTGAGTGATGTGGGGCAACAGTAGTAGTGTGGATTGTTGCCTGACTGTTGGGTGTGCTCACACTCTCATGCATGGAGGTATGGTGGCCGCCAAACCTTACCATAGCATTTTGCAAGTTATGCCTGACCCAAATTGTAATGTTATCTCATGCATTTTGTATGTTGCATTGGTTTTGTACTTACTGAGCTAAGTTGTGAGCTCACCCGAATATATATTCTTTCTTTTCAGATTTTGATGCAGGGTACACAGTTGATGACTTCATGACTACCCCATTGTACGGTACAGTCGTCGCTATTGACACACAGGCAGTAGAGGACAAGCATGACGCCTCATGCGAGTGCTCATTCTGTGTGTTCCTTTAGAGACAGTTTATTTTATAACAATACCTTGTAATAATTTATTATTTAAGTTTATGAATGATGGCATAAATGGGTAATTACTTTATTTACAAATTTAGAGCTCAGTTCATTTATCTATTAGTTTCGCTGCTATTTATTACTCTCTGATTATGTTAGACTGGTTGGAATGGTTTGTTGACACGGTCTATTGAGATCCTGGTGTGAGCCGTGGTTTGGAGACGGTTCACTCACACTTCTAGTTCAGCCAGAATTAGGGTGTGGCAACACATCTCCTATATAGACAGTGATAGGGCAAAGGTCTGGTCAATGATGCTCCAACAAATATTGCCACTACCTCCCACTCATCCCCTATACATACCAACACCTGACCCCTTATTGGCTAAGGTCGCATACATGGGAAATTCCACTAACCAATCCTACATGTCATCCTATGAACCCCTTCGATACCCTAATAGAAATCCCAGTTCGTCTGTTATCCCCCCTAAACATTGTCAATCCATTAGGATACGAGGCAGCCCATGGCAAGTTTTGCACCATGGGTCAGATCCTGCAGTCATTGACCTTTTCACCACTGCCCAGACAAGCATTAATCATCGCACAATTACGAGATTCAATATATATTAATGCAATACATGCAAAGAGCAGATATTGGATGACATGTTATTAATCAAGATGCAAAATAGACAGGTTAGTTATTAGAAATAGACTAAAAATAAGTTATGGGTTCCTTCCCTCACCTAAAAGGAGATTAAATCTACAGTTCGGACTAAATGAGTTGGTCTTGGCTACATACACGTCACCCAATATGTAAGTTCATTAGTTACAAGGTGTATTGAAATAGCTTGATACAAGGCTTCTTGGGACTAACCGGTTGCAGCATCCGGTGGCACAATAATGCGACCAATATTACTTTCAGTTACTCTCGAGAACCTACTGTTTCCAACAGGTTGCAGATCCAGTTGTTGCAGACGAACAACCGTTTGTTGCTGCTGGTTAGTTTACTAGGGCTTCTAGAAAGCATCCGGTCGCTAATCCGGTTGGAATAGTCGTAACCAGTAATTGCGACCGGATACTCCCAAAGGCTGGTCTTTTAAGGTTTGGTCTTCCTGGAGGCATGGGTTTCGCCTTCGAAACTCCCCTCTGAATCCAATTCCAGACTTCTACTGTGGAAGTCTATCGACAGATCAATGGTTGGAGTTCCGATGATGGGTTCCAATCCTATTCTATGGATTAGTGAGGTCAGCCGATGGAGTACCTCCTAGGTCTAGGGTTTATCATCTAGCATAAATGCATAGAATGTGTTCATGGTCTAACCTGAACTGACGTCGAGGAGTTTCTCCCTCGAATCTGAGTGAGACTACTCTACTCTGCCATTAATGGAGAGCGGAGCATCCCCAACAACGAAGGTCTATGGCCTTCCTAATAGGTTTCAACTAACATAAACATGATACAGACTTACCGATAGTCTTGTTTGAGCAGCTTGGTGGTGGAGACATCCAAACATACTCTCCTCACTAAGGCTTCTCCTTATCCTCCAACTCTATTCCTCTCCGAGAACACTTTAGAGATTTTGGGTGAAGTGAACGTACTCTCTAAAGAGAGGTTTGAGGAGAGGTTGATCAATTAGAGTCTCCTATCAGAGTAAGTGTCACACCCCAATTCTAGACTAACCATTGGTGTGATGAACCGTCATAAGAACCAACGGTTCAAATCAGGATCTCGTATAGGTTGTGCCAACCATGTTAAACCAAAACACATTTCACATCAATAAGAGATATTAAAGTAAATAGCAGAAGTCTTATTAATAATGAACTAAGTGTCTACAATGATAAGTAGATAATAAACTAGTTATCTCCAAGTAACCAAAACATAGTTAATACTTATTACAAATACCAAATACAAAAGTTAAACACTAAGCGTAAACAAAGTTAAAACACTCGCTTTGACGAGTCATATTCGTCCTCTACAGCTTGCTCGTCCATAGCTGCCACATGTCCAATTATTGGCACCTTCATGTAGCCTTTAACGGTATCACCTGCATCATTAGAAACTAAAAGAAAAACGGTACCGTGGGTGAGCTCACAACCTAGCTCAGTGAGAAAATAAAACAATGCAACAAACATAGGCATGCATTCAATTCATATCTTTGGTCTGATTTTAAAGTTTATAATATGCTATAGAAAGGATTGGCGGCCACCACACCTCTATACACGAGTGTGTGAATTTGCCCAATGGATCTAACACCATTGTTGTCCCACATGCATCCACCATAGAATAGAGATAGAGCTAAAGTGTCTGGATCAAACACAGTCAACACTTCCCCTGATGCCCTACCCATACCAACACGTAAGCCCCTATTGGAAAGGGCTTACAAACTGGGCTCGCAACTAACCAATCATAAATGTCATCCAGTGTATCCAAGGCCTCACCCCAGCGTCCCTCAATATGTCCATAGGGATAGAGCTAAAGCCCCCCGGCATAGTCAAAGACCACATGGTCCGAGACCACCTCCCCTGATGCCCTACGACGTAATAGTTCTGCCAAGGTAATGGTGATACAACGATATCAATGGGCAAGACTTGAATAGAGATAGAGTTAGAGTCTGGTGACCAGGTCAAAGACCACAATGCCATGTCCTCCCCCTGATGCTCCACTCGCATCCAGTACACTAACCACACACACACAGTCACATGCCTATTCCTAGTATCACCAATCAACATGGTAGTAAATAAACAAAAGTAAATATGCATGAGCAGTAATAATAGTAATATTGGATGACATGTGAGATGCACATTACAAGCATACAAGCAAAGAATCAATCATGGCATTGGATTCAATAAAATAATAATTTATTATTATCGAATTAGTTTAGTTCTTGTTCCCTCACCTGTTAGCAAAACTTGATCTCCTTCTAAGCCTTGTAATTCTCTTTAAATCAATTTAATGACCTAAAAATTATATAAATTTAAGTTAGGATTCATGTGTAATGTGTTACAATAGTTGAAAATCAAAACAGATCACTGATAGGTATCTGATAGGCCCTATGGTCACATGTTGTGTCGACCTTACCAGGTACGATAGATACCCCACGGTCGCACTATATGCGACCATACCCTGCAACCATACGTTTCCTGAATTTTTCCCAAATAGCTATGGTCGACACTATGGTCATCCTATGGTTGATCTATGGTCGATCGTAGCTGCAACCATACAATTACTGATCAGAACCTACTTTTAATCCGAACTCTTCCTCTTGGCTCCTCAGTAGGGTCCTTCCTAATGATCATTCTAAGGTCCATTCTATTAGTTTAATCAACTGATTACTCTAATCCTTCTCTATGGTCACCTCTTGAGGTTTGCTCAGAGAATCTCATAATTGAATCTTTACATTGGGTTCGGTATTACAATTTACACTAGAGACTTCTAATCTTGATGTTCTAAGGCTACAGAGATAAGGTTCATACCTTACTTGTTGCAGGGAATCATTAGAACTCTTCTCTCAGCCTTTTCCTTAGTTTCCTCTCCTTCTCCTTCTCTTCCTTCTCTTCCTCTAGGGTTTGTTAATGTTCCAAAAGAGCGAAAAAGGGTTGAGGGACGTCCTTTATATAGAGAGAAATCTTCCATATAGAGTTCTTCAATATTAGGAAAGAGATCCCCCCTTAATTTGGAAAGTTTCCAACTCAGAGTCTGGTTTTGGGGTCGTACGATCGGATGGTACTGTCGCATAATCCGTCAACCATCCACTCAAAAACATCTACCGTACGATCACTATTTGTATGTTCTTTATTTCTTACCGTATGGTCGACCATACCTACCCAGGTAGTCGACCATACACTTGATTCCAAGTGTTTTTGAGTCGATTCTCATACCTAGCCTTGTGGTCCATCTTCACACGGTCGGTCCACTTGATCCAGCAATGATGGGAAGACCTGGCACGACACGATTAGACCGGATTAGTGGAGTGCTAATCTTACAACTCCACCACCCTTAAAAAAAATTTTGTCCTCGAAATTTGCACATATGGATCTTACAGTAAGACTCCTTAAGAGATAGAAAGACTGAGGAGAGTTTGCCAAGTGGCAAAAGTAGATAATCAGAAGAGAGTTCCACTCCCTCCAAGTAGTTGGATTGAGGTGGAAACCGCTGGGTTTCGTTCATTGGTCCAGGGAATATTCCCTCTCAACCAAGATTCAAATTTGCCAAGTGTCAATTCGGAGCAAGCTTTCTGAGCCTATTCGATCGTAGGATCCGGTCTCAACTGGTCAGGGGTCTTCTAACAGGTTGTTGCAACCACTAACTCAATTGGTTACCATTTGACATGACATAAACATAGTTCAGAAATTTTCAGTACCTGGTTTCAGGTTGTAATCGCATTGGGTCCGTCAACGGTGGAAAACCCTGGTACTGAAAGAAAACCAAGTTCGACCGAGTTTTCTGGGTGCGGGTTTTATAATCGGAGCAAGTAGTTAGATTGAGGTGGGAACCACTGGGTTTCGTTCATAGGTCCAGGGAATATTCCCTCTCAACCAAGATTCAAATTTGCCAAGTGTCAATTTGGAGCAAGCTTTCTGAGCCTATTCGATCGTAGGATCCGGTCTCAACTGGTCAGGGGTCTTCTAACAGGTTGTTGCAACCACTAACTCAATTGGTTACCATTTGACATGACATAAACATAGTTCAGAAATTTTCAGTACCTGGTTTCAGGTTGTCATCGCATTGGGTCCGTCAACGGTGGAAAACCCTGGCATTGAAAAAAAACCAAGTTAGACCAAGTTTTCCGGGTGCTGGTTTTACAATCGTCCTCACATCGCCAGAAGGGGTACTTAAAGGTTTTCAGCCTCAAGGGTGTGTCCAATGTTGAGATAGAGGAGAGTTTTACCCGGATCTCATAATGGAGTGAGAATAGCCTTTTCATTCCCATGCTAAACTCCAAGAAGCTGAAAAGTTTTATGGATACAAATTCGTGCATCTTGGAGCACTGTAAGTGGGTATCTCGACTTTCACTCGTAATGGTTTAAAGAAGCAAATGCTACCTTGCGTGTGTTCTAGACTATTGCCACCGTCAGTTTTTTGATGCCTTGATTTGCACCAGCCATCAGGTAGTGAAGCTTACTAGGTGAGCGAGCTCTGTATTGCCACGCGTAACGAAGGGATTCGAACTTCGAGGGTTCCAAACCTCTCAACCGAACAGACAGTCATAAGGTGTTGCTTTCGTGGTCTACTTAAACGTCGTACAGTAGGGTTGTCGTAGATCAAGCTGGCTGAAAATTAACATTAGCAATTGCCAACAATGACAACAAATGGCCAACAAAATATGTTTGTAACCAAGGTGATTACAAGAATATGGTCATAATATTTTGAGAAAATTTTACGCACTTCCCTTATAGTTTGCCTTAATCACACCACCCACAAACTTTCAAGTTAATTACACTAAACTCCCCTATTTTTGAAATATGGTTCATACAGACCCTATCGTAATAACAGGTCTGTTATGATATCCTCTTAAATGATTTAATGCCAAAACTACCATTTAAGACAATTAAACTTGCCAATATACCCTTTTTCCTTTCCCCTTCTTCTTCTTCTTCTCCAGTGGCTGCGGCCTCTACCAATGTTGCTGCTTCATTGTGGCGGCAATAGTCGCTGCTACTACTCTAGTATAGCGGCGATGGCAGCGGCTGTAATTTATACTACCTTTGTGCTCCATCTTCTTTTTCTCCAATTTTGCTACTCTCCTCTTCTCCTTTCTATTTCTTCTTCTTTTTTGTTTCTTCTTCTGAATTGCTACGGTTATGAGTGGTTACAAGTGATTAAAGGCCCCGTTTGATAACACTCCAACTCCTTACTTCTTAGCTCCGGAGCTAATCCGGAGTAGAATAGCGATTGATAAACACGGTTCAAGTTTTGACTCCCATGGAGTGAACCATTCCAAAAATGTCTCTGAGAGCTAAAAAACTGGAGATAAAAAAACTTACTTTTCTTGCTCCGGAACTATTACTACTACTGACTGCCATCACCACTACCACTAGCACTGCCATCATCACCACCACCCCACCACCGCCACCATCCCCACCACCACCCACCACCCACAGCCGCCGCCACCACCACCACCACCACCGCCGCCGCCGCTGCCACCACCACCGCCGCCATGACCACCACCCCACCACTTACCACTTACCACCAATGCCACCACCACCTTCCACCATCGCCGCCACCACCACCCACCACCTTCCACCATCACCGCCACCACCACCACCACCCACCACCTTCCACCATCACCGCCACCACCACCCACCCACCACCTACCGTCACCGCCACCACCACCACCACCCACCACTTACCACCAATGCCACCACCACCCTCCACCATCGCCGCTACTACCACCCACCACCTTCCACCATCACCGCCACCACCACTCACCACCTTCCACCATCACTGCCACCACCACCACCGTCGCCACCACCACCCACCCACCACCTACCACCACCCCCCCACCACCCACCACCACCACCACCACCACCACACCACCACCCCCCACCGCAACCAACACCATATCCACCAAAAGCATAGTCTTTTGATTTTGGAGCAGCGTTATCAAACAGCATTCTACTCTAAAAATCCTGACTCTGGAGAAGAAATAGAAAACGACTTTGGACTAGAAGTAGCTCAATGGGAGCTGGAGTGTTATCAAACAGGGCCTAAACATAACATGATCGTCTTTGCATCCAAGAGCGAAGTTTTATATTCATTTAGGCTTTTCAGACACTAAACCCACTCAGCTTGTTGAGGAAGACAGAGACGCCACTCTAGACGTGGTTGCCTAACAACTAAAAATGGAAAACATGGCCTCTGTGCAGCCTTTGTAGAGCTGCTTTCGAGTTCAGTTAAAAAATCCCCTTTTTTTTATTTTAAAAGGGACAACCACATAGTTTATCATAATTAGGGAAAGTAAGAAGTTAGGGAGAAAAGTCAGAAGGCCTAAGAAGAAACAAAGTGGAAGAATAATATATTCCAATTACCTAAAAAAAAAAAGAATATATTCCATTCCTGAATTACGAATAAAAAAATTACAGCATCATCGTTTTTTTTTTTTTTTTTTTTTTTGGTACGAGCATCATCGTTCTTTCTCGACAATAAAAGCAAAAAAATAAGAGAAAAAGGAAAAAAAAAGAAATGATTCATAAACTGACAACTCATACAATATAGTATCCACACAAAAAAAAAATCATGAAAGAAGCAGAGTTTAAAAACCAAAGGAAGCAAGTGTTGATCGTATATCGTCTCCTATGGTGAGAGGGTCCTACAACTGATTCAAGGGTTTAAGGATCAGTTTATCCACCTGCCAATACATGAAAAGGTGGATCAACTGAAATTCAATCCTTGACAGCTGGTAGGAGACGCTTTGGATATCAGTATATGGGCTTTTTTTCAAATTTTCTGTCAGACAACTTGATGGACTCAGGTGCGGATTAAAACAAACTAGAGAGGTGTATGAAATTTTCTCTAATATTTTCCTATCGTTTTCTTGCCGGATCATATTTCCGACTTTCTTTTCAAGTGAGGATTTCTTTTTTAGATTTTCCACCCTTTCTCTTCCCCTCCCCCCTCCTCTCCCTTTCTCTCTCCCTCTCCCTCTCTCTCCTCTCCCCTCTGCTTTCCTTTTCCCGCGCCTACCCTGTCCTACCCCCGCAACTCCCGGACCTCTTCCAATTTCTACGCCGATATCTTCTTGGTTACAAGCAGATGAACGTGAACCCAAAATTAAAATAGACTTTTCTAAAGTGAATCCTTTCATTTTCATTTAAGAATTTTTTTTTTGTGGGAAAGAAAAAAAAAATCATACATCATTCATGATAAACCTTTGAACTGGAATCCTTTTATAAAATTACTACTTCTTGCTCCAATGGCTGAACAGTAATGGGTCGTCCTAAAAAATTATAAGACAGCAGTCACCAGAGGTTTCTTCAGAAAGTGAGCTTCCAAATTTGCAATCACAAGGTCCGCCATGTCTTTATCAGTCTCCCAAGTATTACTCCCCACATGAGGCAACACCACCACATTCCCAAGCTCAAGCAGCTCCTTGGGCACCTCAGGCTCCTCCTCGAACACATCCAGCCCAGCCCCTCCCAATCTGCCTTCAACCAACGCAGCCACAAGCTCTGGTTCATCGATATGCGCTCCTCGCCCAATGTTCACTATCAACCCCTTCGGACCCACTGCGTTTATCACTTCCCTGTTCACAATGTGTCGCGTCTCACTCGTCAAAGCACACGAGACAACAAGTACATCGCAATTAGCAGCCAAATCCACAACGTTCGAATAGTACTTGTAATTCTGCGCATTTAGTTTCTCCGATCTCGAATGATAACTAATTGAACATCCAAAGGCTTCTGCCCTTGTCGCAATCCCAGAACCGATCCTTCCCAGCCCCAATATCCCGATTCTTTTGCCGCTGAATTTGGTGGTTAGCTTGAAATCCCATTTGGTCGTCCACGATCCACTCCTCACGTAACTATCGCCCTCGCAGATCCTTCTCAATGTCGCTAAGATCAAAGCGATGGCCGTGTCGGCGACGTCGTCGGTGAGCACATCTGGTGTGTTGGTAACCCTAATCCCCTTCTCTTTGCATTTCACCAAATCGATTTTGTCAAGGCCGACGCTGAAGCTCGAGACGATTTCCAATTTAGGCAACAAATCGATTGTCTCCGCGTCGGCACCAACAACTGTGTTGCATACGATGGCTTTGATGAACTTAGAGTTTGCTTTGAAGAACTCCTCCTTGGCGAATTCCCAGGATCTGAAGAGCTTGAATCGCTTGTCGAGTTCTTCTTGCAGATATGGCGAAGGCGAACAAGGACAGGTCATCATGACACCAATATTTTCCATCCTTCGCTGATATGAAGGCAATCGTTAGCGATGACGTTTTAGGGTTTATTCTTCAGTGTCTGATGAGTCGTAATTTTTCAGGACTTCTTATATACATCTATCTCTTCTCACTACTCAGTCTCAGTTTGATTAAGAAAGAACGTGGATTATTGGTGCTCAGGTGTTAGATTGGGATCATTGGGGTATTCATGTCAATCCATCTTATGCCCACTTTATCTTAACCATTTCATATGATATAATTATTAAATTTTTGGTTGGGATCTACTAGCAGTAAGCATGAAAATGTGGCATGGAAGTTCACATGAAATGCGGCATGGTCCATGCCAAGTCAAGCCGGCACACAGATTCCCACGCTATCCTATATGTGGAACCCATATGATGTGAGTCATGGAAAGGGATCCGCATCCACTCCTCTGAGAACCACTGGGAGGAGAGGATGTGGAATCCCTTGGAAAAAGTGTAGGTAAGTCGTATCCAAATCCTTTCCTTGCAGAGGTTCAGCAGGAAAGGCGGCAATTCTATTGGATGGCCTACATCTGGGGCTTGGGTGAATCCGAGTCCTCCATTTTGACCATCCAATGGGGTGCCGTCTCTCCTCCCTAATTTCTGGAAAGAGAAGATGTGGATCCAGGTAATCACTATCACTAAGAGAGTTTGGTGTAAGTTAGGAGGTCGAGTCATTAATTTTTCCCTCCCTAGGTGTCATGTCACCTACAATCTCTTATCTCCTCTCCTTATCTCCTAATCTCCTCCCCTTGGGCAATCTCCTTCCAGACCACTACTGCGATGGGCTCACTTTGGTGCAAAAAAAAAAAAAAAATTGGAGAAAGAACTGGGCAGGTGTTGTAAGGGCGTCAATTATAAACTGAACTAGCTAGTAAAAACGGAATCAAAAATAATCAGTTCGGTTTTAGTTGTACTACACATAATTAATCTGTTCAATTGTGGTTTAGAACGGATTAATCGCTAAAAAATGATTAAATAAAACCAAGAGGAAACCGAGTAAAACCAGTTAACTACCTAACTACATGTGTAATATTTTACTTTTAACTTTTAAATTGGGGAAGAATCTTCACCTTCATAGTGGATGGTCAAGCTCCTTTTCCAGTTTCCGCTCTCAACGACTTCATAGAATTTGGTGACCACCCTTATTCATACGATGGTTACTTTATAATTTACCCAATGTATTCAATGTGGAGCTAAAATATCCCTCTCATATTAAAGTTAAATAAGAAACCGCGTATTTATAGCTGTTGTGTAAGGATTATGGTGTGACCACCAAAGTGGCAACCTTGGTTCTATCATAATATGCTCAAATCTAGCATTTATTCATTTACAAACTACAGTAAAGGAAGTATAGTGTTCACCTAAAGGTGGTGTTATCTAAGATTATAAAGAACGGCACTGTCCACCCAAAGGTGGCGTTGTCAAAGATTACAAGGAACTCATGCACATGGTTGAAAGATTGTGGCTTTAGGGGTCTTCATCCATCCAAAGGTGGTGAGATTTTCGAAAGTCATTATCTCTTCGCAGTTATGGCACAGATATTGAGATGACCAGTGCATGCTTATCCTAAAGGATAAATGTGTAGTGCGGTTGACTCTTAAGAAAAGAAATTACTTATTAAGGATGATCTGCTGAGGGTTTTTCATTCACCCAAAGGTGATGAAATTTTCTGAAGCCATTTGGCGGTTTTGCCTGGATATCTAAGAGGACCAGTGCATGCTTATCCCAAAGGATAAGTATGTAGTGCGATTGACTCTTAGGAAGGGGAAATAATGACCTCCATTTTGTTGTGGTTTAATGATTTATTCATTTCCTTGATATACATATCAGTGTTGGATATATTAATTGTATACATGTTTTAAATGTAAACTCATATAATAAATTTTATCTTAGGATGTCAATACCTACAAAATGTTTTAGCCTCTCTACCTGTGTTGACTAGTTCAAATTACCAAAAATGGTATTAGGCAGTAGAAACCCAATTCAGCATATCAGATATGGACTTAGCTCTCAGAGAGGAAAAGCTTGCTCCTATCACTCCTGAGAGCTCTCCCGCTCAGATTCTAAAAATTGAGATGTGGGAAGCTTCTAATCAGAAATCCCTAATCCTGATGGAAAATTCAATTTATGAATCTCTTCGTGGTAGTATCCAGATGAAAGATACTGCCAAAGAATATATGAAAGAGATACAGACGAAATTTAATGTGATAAATAAAAGTCTCAAAATTAGTCTGTTGGCAGACTTAACTGGAGCAAGGTTTGATGCAAATGGCAGTATTCGAGAACACATACTCGAATTAGTTGCAAAAAGGGAAAGACTAAAGGGGCTGGGAACCTCTTTGGATGATGACTTTCTGATTTATCTTGCCTTGACTTCTCTCCCAAATGAATATAGTCAGGTTCATGTATCTTACAATACTCAGAAAGACAATTGGAGTTTGGACAATTTGATTTCCTTTTGCTCTCAAGAAGAGGATAAATTGAAAAAGAAGAAACCTGAGAGAGCAAATTTAGTTCAGCACAAACCTTTTACTAAAAAGGGAAAGGGAAATGGAGGTGTAGGATCTCAGAATAAGAAAAAGTTATTCACGAAGGGAAATGAAAAATCCTATGATAAAACATATACCTCAAAAAGGAAATGATGACAAGAAAGACTTGAATGGCGTGGAGTTGCCAAAAGAAGGAATAGGACTCTAAAAGATATGATGAGAAGTATGATAAGTAGCACCAATTCTCCTTTACATAACACCAATCTTCTAGATTTTCTGTGGGGGGAAGCTCTGAAAATTCTCCCTTACATACTCAATAGGGTGCCAAGTAAATCTGTTCCCAAAACACCTTTTGAGCTATGGACTGGTAGAAAATCGAGTTTGAATCATCTACATGTTTGGGGATGCAGAGCAGAAGCCAGATTATATAATCATCATGAAAAAAGTTATGCATCCCTTGGTCCCACCAATGGCTGAGCAATTTACGGGGACTGAGATAACTGATCCACCTACGGCACCAGTATTGATTGCAGAACCTGAAGAGATGGTCAGGAGATCTACTAGACAATGCAAGAGTGCTATTTCTTCTGACTACATTCTATACTTGACTGAAGGAGAATTTGACATTGGTCAAGCAATAGATCCCTCTAGTTTTGAGGATACCATGAATAGCTCTAATGCACCAAAATGGTTGGAAGCTATGAAAGATGAATTGTCATCCATGGCTAACAACGGTGTTTGGACGCTTGTAGATTTACCTAATTCTTGTAGACCCATAGGCTCCAAATGGATTTTCAAGACTAAGTGTGACTCTAGGGGAAAAATTGAGTGCTACAAGGCCAGGCTAGTAGCTAAGGGATTCACAAAGAGGGAGGGAGTTGACTTCAAGGAGACATTTTCTCCAATCTCCTCAAAGGATTCCTTCAGATTTATTATGGCACTTGTGGCTTATTATGATCTAGAATTACATCAAATGGATATCAAACCAGCCTTTTTGAATGGAGACTTGATTGAGGAAGTTTACATGCTCCAACCAAAAGGTTTTGAGGTATAAGGCAAGGAAGGAAGGGTTTGTAGGCTCAACAAATCCATTTATGATCAAGCTTCTAGACAATGGTATCTAAAGTTCCACCAGATTATATCCTCTTTTGGTTTTTGTTGAAAGTGTTATTGATCAATGCATTTATCACAAAATCAGTGGGAGCAAGTTCATTTTTCTGGTGTTGTATGTAGATGACATTTTGCTTACCAGTAGTGATTTGGGTTTGCTTGCAAAGACCAAGTGTTTTCTATCAGAGAACTTTGAAATGAAAGATATGGGTGAGGGTTCTTTTGTCCTGGGTATTGAAATCAGTCATGATAGAAGTCGTAGACTATTGGGATTATCTCAAAGGGCATATATTGATTGTATACTCAAGAGATTCAATATGTCAAACTGTTCAGCTGGTGAGGCACCCATCAGCAAAGGAGGCAAGTTAAACAAGACCCAGTGCCCTAGGAATGAGATTGAAAGAAGGTCTATAACTGATAAGCCTTATGCATCTGCTGTAGGGAGCCTTATGTATGCACAGGTTTGCACTCACCCTGATATCGCTTTTGCAGTGAGTGTTTTGGGACGTTTTCAATCAAATACAGGTTTGGCTCACTGGACAGCTGTGAAGAAAGTCTTGCGATATTTACAGAGGACAAAAGATTATATGATTACCTATGGCAGTAATGTTACCCTTGAGATTGTGGGTTATTTTGATGCAGATTACAGCGGATGCCCTAATGATAGGAAATCTACATCAGGATACATCTTCATGATGGTTGGAGGAGCTATTTCCTAAAAGAGTGTGAAGCAAATAATTTTAGCATCTTCTCCTATGGAGGCAGAGGTCGTGGCATTGTTTGAAGCCACGAAGCAGGCAATCTGGCTGAGGAATTTTGTCACACCCCAATTCCACACTGTTTAGAATGGTGTAATGAACCGCTAAATAACCAACGGTTCAACCAGGATCTCTAATAGACCATCCCCGCGTTATCCAAACTTTACACACACCCACAATCATAATCAGAGTAAATACACAATAGCGAAAATCTTGTAAATAAATGAACTGAGAACTAAGATGATACCATTAATTAAATAGTAAATTATTCTGTGTTTAACTGAGACATAAATATTTAAGCACCAAATACATACCTTATAAATCCAATAAAGAAACTTATAAAAATATCTAGTCAAATACACACGAGTTGCACTCGCAAGAGGAGTCGTGTGTATCATCTTCAGCTCCAGCGTTCATGGCTACTATATTCCCGTATGTAGACGCGTTCATATAATCTTCGACTGTATAACCTGCATCATCAACTAAAAATATTCGACGTCGAGGGGTGAGCACACAACACGGCTCAATGAGTAGCCAAAACAATGCAACAATACATATGCATGCAAAAATCAATTTATATCTTTGGTCCGGTTTATAGTTTGCAATGTGCAATAGAAAGGTTGGGTGGTCAAAGGTTAACGTTTATTGACACCGCCTCTATACACAGGGTGTGGAAGCCCGCCCGAACGTTAACGTTTATCGTCGTCCCTATCCACCCTACCATAACATTATACAACAAAGGTTAACGTTTATTGCTATATAATGCTATACCAACACGTAAGCCCCTGTTAGCGAGGGCTTGTAAACTGGGCTCGCTACTAACCAATCCTAATGCCAAACAGTGTATCGAAGGCCTCACCCCAGCATCCCTCAAAATGCCCATAGAGATAGAGCTAAGGCTCCCCAGTAGAGTCAGAGACTACAAGGACCGAGACCACCTCCCCTGATACTCTACGACATAATAGTTCTGCTAAGGTAATGGCGATACGATGATGTCAATGCACAAGACTTGAGTTAGAGATAGAGCTAAAGTGCTGAGACCCGCCAAAGGTTAACGTTTATTGACGTTCTCATCACACCTCCCCTGATACTCGCTCGCATCAAGTACATCAACCACACACATACAAGCACATGCCTATTCCTATCATCATCATCATCATCATGTTATAAACCATAAAGTAAATATGCATGAACAAGTAATAGAAATATTGGATGGCATGCTGTATGCACATTACAAACATATTCGCATAGAATCAAACATGGCATATGACTCAAGAATAGAAAATAGTTTATTATTAATCAATTTAGTTTGGAGTTAAGGTTCCTCACCTTAGCTTGCTAAAAGATACTTTTCCAAGCTTTAGAATCACCGTTATAACGTTATTATATTGCTAGCAAACTAACAAAGTCGATAGAATTTAATTAGAATTAATTCGGAATTTAAAACCATTCTGTCAACTGAGGGTCGATGCTAGGGTCAATGGGTCTATCGACCCTCCCTCCATTCTGAACTTCTCGAATGCTGAGGGTCGATGGTCAGAAACACCTATGGTCAGATGGTCTATCGACCCTCGGTGCGACCCTCGATGCACTCTGGTCCAATTTCCACTTTTAAATCCACTCTTCGTGTTTGGGGTCCTATGGCTTGCTTCCTACATTCATTCAACAGTCATTCCATGGTCTAGAACCATGTATAATCCATCTAAACAGTTTTCGTGCATCCTCCTATGGTTTTCCATGAAAACCTAACCATGAATGGATGGTTTGGGTTTCTCCGAAATCCTACACTCAACCATATCTAACCTAAGATCTATAGAAACTCATGGAATTAGTATCCATACCTGAGAAGATTATTTTTCTCTGGAATTTCTTCTCCTTTTTGCTAAGTCTTCCTCCTCGTCTCCTTTCTTCCTCTTTTCCTTCCTCTCTCTTTCTCTCAATTCAATTAGGGTTGTGAAAGGAGTAAAAGTGGCTTAGGGATATCCTTTAAATAGAGTAGGAATGTCCTATAATAGTCCCATTGAGATTTGGAAAAAATCCCAATCGAAAATTAGGAAATTTCCAAATTTCTATATTCGTCAGAAACCGAGGGTCGATGGGAGGGTCGATGATCCCGTCGACCCTAGGGTCTTAAGCTGTCCGACCCTCCCTTCAAATCTGAGGGTCTGACATTCTGTTTTGGGGGGTCCGACCCTACTTGGCTGGGTATGCGACCCTCCCCTAAAATTAAGTGTTTTTGGGTTGATTTTATACCTGGGATCTCGATCTCCATCACGCCCTTGGTCCACTTGACTTGACCATGATGGGTAAACCTGGTTCAAGGTGGTAAGACCGGGTTAGTTTGACACGGGTCTTACAAATTTCATTTCTGGTCTGAAGACTGTGGAAAACATCTCCAGACCATTATTAGTGTATTGTGATAATCAGTCAGCTATATCTTTCTCTAAAAATAATCAGAGGACTAGTGCTTTAAAGCACATTGATATCAAGTATCTGTTAGTAAAGGAAAAAATTGATGATAATCACATCATTGTAGAAAATATCTTGACGGTAGATATGATTGCTGATCCATTGACAAAAGCTCTACCAGTGGAAATCTTCAAGGATCATGTTTCGAGCATGGGCATAGTCGAATCTTTTGATCAAATTTTGTAAAAACCATACATTTACATTGATACTTGATTGTATTGTTTTGTTTATGGTTTTTATGGACATAGTGATTAATACCATTGTTTCTCTTCATGATTTAGCATTTGCACTCTTGCTAGTCTGAATGAAAGCTTTATTTAACTTATCAGAACACGAAAGGTAATATTGAGCCCGAATGCAAAAGGTAGTATTAAGCCAGAACTTAGAAGGCAATATTAAGCCAGAACACAAAAGGCAGTATTAAGCCAGAACGTAAAAGGCAATATTAAGCCAGAACACAAAAGGCAGTATTAAGCCAAGACACAAAAGGTAGTATTAAGCCAAAACTTAGAAGGCAGTATTAAACCAGAACACAAAAGACAGTATTAAGCCAGGACCCAAAAGGCAGTATTAAGCCAAGTCTCAAAAGACAGTATTAAGTCAGAACACAAAAGACAGTATTAAGCCAGGATACAAAAGGCAGTATTATGCCAGGACCCAAAAGGCAGTATTATGCCAAGTCTCAGAAGGCGGTATTAAGCCAAAAACATAAAGGCGGTATTAAGCCAAGTTTTCAAAGGCGGTAAGCCAAGGTCAAATATAAACAAGGAGACTTATGTTCGTAATAACAGAAAATTGTATACCGTATAATTGAGGTGTATCTTCTAATATTGTTCAACATTAGTCTACTTGTTGGAAGGAAGGAGGTTTGGGATAATTCGATTTTTAATTAATGATTTCCATGGCCATACTAGTTTTAACAGTCTTATGGAATAATATAGCCCAAGTGGGAGAATGTAAAATCTTTCAGATTTTATTATTATGGGTAACATTATCTTACTTGCCTATTATGACTGGTGGGAATCCAATCAAGGTTTAATTGATTATCCCTTTGCAATTATAAATCAAATCTATTCCATTATGGGATTGGAATAGATTTGAAATCCAAATCATTATAAATATGAAGCAGGGTCCCTATAGTCTCTCTCTGCGTGAAAACAAAAGGACCCATACCTAAGGGAGAAGAGACTGTAAAAGATCTCTGTTGAAAATCAGGCAAAAGACAAGGGAGGAAATCAATCTTCTATTAAGAGGTATGTCCCATCTATTTTATTGATTATGTTATTACTCAAATGTATTTTATTTTTCATATGGGATTCATTGAAATAAATTTTATTAGGATGAATGAAAATCCTACATAAACTCCTTTGTTACATAGATAACTACCAAAAAAAGAGAGGTATACAACTCATATGAGTTGTCAACCAACTTTTTGGTTAGCGGAAATTATTCTCTATAATTTTTAAATATTTTTATTTAAAAAAAATACTGGATTATAAAATAATAAGTTTATGCTTACCAAATTATCCACCCATTCATTTGTTTAACAAAATTATCGAAAATAAATAAATGAATCTATATAATGACGAATCTTGTAGTCTAAATTTACTCATTATAAAATCATTCCAATCTTAGGTTTGAGATCACTCATTGAAGTCTACTCTTGGTAGGCGACATGAATTACTGGTTATAAGGTTCAATATTGGACAAACCAGTTTAGATGCAAATGATTCTCTGAGGTCTCCTTCAAAGAATTGATTGGTCCTGTTCCAGCTTTTCTATTTAGATTTATCGGAGAATTTTGTTGGTTATTTTTCTATTTTATAGCATATATAGAGTTTAAGTGCTATTTAGTTCTTTGTTTTACTGTTTAATTTGTGACGTTCGAAAAATGACATTTTTAGAAGGTCTGTTATTTTTCAAATGTCATTTTTCAAACCTCACAAATTAAGTTAAACCATGTGTCCATATGATATGTCCATTCCGATGTTAGATGAAGAGAAAATGATTTAGATTAGACACTTGTCAATATTTTAGTTCCAATTTACTTAAATATCTCCCTTGTGTTGGCATCTGTTGCCACAAGAATCTTAGCAGATCTTTCAATGTATGACCTAGATTGCATATGACAAGGTGTCAAACATAAGAGAGAACGAACGCAAGATTCAGGGTGATCACTATGATGTTTCAATCTTATTCAAGCAATAACAATCAAAGTAGAGGAAAAATCATAGAAAGACAGTAAGAGTAGTGAAAAATGTTATATCTCTGGTCCCCTTACCTTATGGTGTGTGGACCATTTTATAGATAATGGAAGGTGGTCTTTGTCCCTTCCTCTTCGGCCTTTCTCCTAGTGGTTTCTATTGGTTATGCCTTTTGAGGTGTGGTTGTCTATCAACAGTCAGGTATTGGTGTGAGTGGCGAGGTCAGTTACATCCATCCTCAAGTAGTGATGACTGCATATATGCCTTTGGTTGTTGGTATTTTTACTTTTATGACATGTTAAAGTTAGAAAGTGACATTAAGCCAAGGTTCGAAGGCGATAAGCCAAAGTGATGTATTAACCCAATAAGCGGTTTGCCAAGGTGTAAGGTAATATCAAAGTTGTATGTCTATGAGGTTTTCAAGGGAATGAAATCATAGGTAATTCGATCAATGTTTTTGGACTCATATTTATCTCAAAGTAGTTCATACTATTAAGTAGACATTTGTTTCTAATTGATAGAAAATAATTGTACGTGATATATTGAGGTGTATTTTCTACTGTTGTTCGACACTTGTAAGCTTGATGGCTGGATCAAATTTTAGTGACGATTTGTTATGTAAGGGAATTCTATGACCACACTGATCAATAGTGGTTTTGTAATTAATCTAACTCAAGTGGGAGATTGTAAGATATTATCTTAGTAGGTTTGATTAATTACTGGATCCATTGGGTAGTGGGTTTGATCGATTTTTATTGGTTCATCACAAGTTGCAGATAAACCAACTTGGTCCATTGTAGGGATGGTTCACGGTTTAGGATAGTATTATAAATACTAGGTTCAGAGTTCCTATAGACAAGTTGTTTAATTCCTCTCTCTACTCACATACGTAGAGAAAACGAAAGGGGATCTCAGGTCGACTGTGGAAGACATGAATCAAAGCTCGAATAAGAATAGACAGAAATCAATCTTCAATGCATAAGTATGTCTTAATTAACCATATCTTTATATTTCCATTGTAATCTAGGGTTCTCGTAAGGATTGTCATGGATTTGGTTAAAACCCTAGTCTAGAAAAAACTAACAATGTGTTGTAAAATTATACCAAAAATAATGTCCATGAGGCTGAGTGTCTTCTTGGGTTCACTGGTTTCAGAAGAGCAAAGAGCTTTTGTCAAAGGTAGATTAATCCAAAATAATATTGGGTTAGCATCTGAGTTAACTACTTTGATGAGGAAAAAATCCAAGGAATGAACTATGGCTCTAAAGCTGGATATACAGAAAGCTTTTGATACATTAAAATGGAACTTTCTATTTGATGTTTTGAATGTATTTGGGTTTTCAGATACTTTCATTAATAGGTTAAAGACACTCTTTAAATCAGTTAGGATGTCTGTTATGCTTAATGGTGGCCCTATTGGTTTTTTTTAAGCATCTAAAGGTTTAAGATAGGGAGATCCTTTATCACCTATTCTCTTTGTTTTGGCTGAGGAAGTATTGTGCAGAGGACTGAAGATGATGGCTCAAAAGGATGCCATTAAAGCCATGAATTGTAGAAGCTCCAAACCTCTTACCCATTTATTTTTTATAGATGGCATTTTGTTATTTTTGCAAGACAGAATCAAAGAGGCTCAATCCCTTAACATCTTTATACAACAATATTCGGAGTATTCTGGCCAAAGGATAACTCCAACCAAGAGCAAAACTTTTATTATGGAGTGTCAACAACAACGAATAATAGGATTCAATCCTATTTGGGTTTCTCTGAAGGAAAGTTTCCAACCAAATATCTTGGAGTTGAAATATTTAGTAAGAAGATCAAAAAGCAGTATTTCATGCCTTTGTTGGACAGGGTGAAAAGCAGATTTTCTGTATGGAATGGCAGATTACTCAAAATGGCTGGAAAAGTTGAATTGGTAAAATTAGTTGTTTGTAGTACATTTATTCACTCTCTCTATATATAAATAGCCAAAGAGTGTCATATGGAGTGGAGATCCTAATCAGAGGAAGGTTGTAGTAGTCAAATGGAAAACTATTTGCAGTCCATAACAAGAAGGAGGGTTGGGTATTAAGAGCTTGCATGAGGTAAGTAAAGCCCTTCTATTAAAGTTGGTATGGAATGTGTTTACAGAAGATTCTTTATTTGCTAGTTTTATGAGATCAAAGTATTTGATGGCAAATAAATTATTCAAAAACACATCGGATGCATCTACAATACGGTATGCAAGTCTCTAGGGATTGGACAGCATATCATATAAGATAGCTTGTGGGTGAGGTAAATCCATTAACTTCTGGACTGATAAATGGTTAGAATCTAATACACACTAAAACAATATGCATTTTCCGCTACGAAAAGTTTTCGTAGCCTAAAACAATTTTCCATTGGCAAAAGTCAACACCTACACTAAGATTTCCATTGTCGTTCCATTGGCAAAAATTTCATAGCCATTTTGCTCTATGAAAAATAGGTTACCATGGGTGTATATATTTTCCACAATGGAAAGAGACCTTTCGTTGTCTATAATATAGATTTTACACAACGGAAACCTATATTCCGTAGTCTATAATAAACATTTTACGCAACGGAAACCAGTCTGTTGTCTATAATATAAATTTTCCACAACGGAAATCTATTTTCCGTGGTCTATAATAAATATTTTACACAACAAAAACAGTTCGTTGTCTATAATATAGATTTTCCACAATGGAAACCAATATTTCGTGGTCTATAATAAATATTTTACACAACAGTAATATACCGATGGAAAAAATGTACGTTAGACTACGGAACCATGTTTTCCGTTGGAAAAAATCTTTTTTTTTTTTAATTACATTTCTCTACTACCCTACCTACCCTACCCTATTGATCAGTAGAAATTGCATATAAATAAGGAAACCCAGTCAAAAAGTTGATATTAATCATAGAATTCAAATCCCAACTGTATATACAATCAAACAAAGTCATATACATATACAATCAAATAAACTCATATAGTCAATTACCCAAAAAAAAAAAAAAACAAAGTCATATTGTAAGACCCGTGTCTAAATTTCGGTCTTGAGTTGGAAATTTCAGCTTGTAACAGATCTTACCACAATAAACGGGTCGGTAAGACATTTTCAACGTGGGCAAAACACAATGGAAGAAGGTTAGACTTGATCCCATACCTCACATGGGAGTTTACACTTCATTTTGGTCGTGCGGATAGACATCAGCCACACGAGGAAATGAAGTGCAGATGCTCATCAGCCGCATGTAGCGAGGACTCATATTTTGGTTGTGCGGATGGACATCAGCCGCATGAAGAAATGACGTGCGGATGGACATCAGTCGCACGTAGTCGAGGGACTGGTTTTTTGTCCGAAAGCCCCGGGCTCGACTATGACCTGAAAACTTAGTCTACCAACACCTAAACCAAAGGGTTTTGGTCTATGTTTGACCATGGTTCATTTTCAACCCAACAAAGGACCACAAGAGTGAACTAAAACCATCTCTCCATCGATTTGGGTTAGTTTTTTACCAACCCAGTGTGGGACACGGGATTTGGATCAGATTGGGAACTAATCTCAATAAGGAGACTAGATGCATTTTTAAATTAGAAAGAGATAGAAAATCCTCCACTTACCTTGTTAGTAGCCCTATCCCAAATCCAAACATAAATGGAGTATGGGATTTATCCATATTTCATCTTCTCAATTCATTATCTAGACTAACCGAAACAATGAGAAAGAGAGAAGGAGAAAAGGGCAATGTTCTGACACGTTTTGGGAAGAAGGGAGAATCTAAGAAGGAGAAGAAGAAGAGAAAGAAAATATGAGGCTTGATTAAGCTGTAAATTGAATATCGTCGGAACCTTGAAGTAGAGTAATTGCTGGTAAGGATACCTATCTTTTTAATCTATTCGATTCCATACTATCAAATTGAACTTTGAAGATCAATACCTCTAATGATACCTTGGAAGAATCCTCATCCACCATTAATGATGATTCCAAGCATTTGATCGGTGTCGGATCCCATATCGTATCAAAAATAAGGAGCAATGGATAAATAAAACCTTGATGGATCATTTTCCCATGGTTATTTGTAGACAATCCTCGCTCACTATTGATGGTGAGTACTCAAGTGTGAATTTGGGTGTCAGATCTATTTCATTTGAGAATCTGAAACCACAGGAACCATAAGAGAATTAATAAAACTATTTTTAATTGGATCAAAGCATCCTAACTTATTCAAGGATGACTAAGAATGACTCTAGATGGATTAAAACTAGGGGAAGATCTGATCATCATGTTTTTCTTAGATAAAAACTCTTCCTTCATCAAAGAAAATCGTCAATGAATTTATTTGGATGATTAGATTAATTTTGAGAAGGGATCAAGACCAAAAGAATGTCAAGAAATGAATTTAAATAGACAAATAGTTGAATCCAAGTATCCTAAACCATCATGATAGATTTGAGTGGACTATTCATAGTTTAAAACCAAGGAAAAACCCTTAGCTGTATTCCTAGAATTGGATCCAAAGTTTAAAACCAGATTTAGCAATATCAGCTGTCTAGGAAATCAAATGGTATCCATAACTTGATATAGAAATGGAATTCTGAGCTCAAATTTCTTATTCATGCTTAGAAAAATCCAAAAAAAACCCATTATGTAAAAATCATTGCATTTCGACCACGTTTTGACGTGAGGTTAATGGCATGTGCCGCACAGCTTACCTGCCATGATGTGTGGCACATGACGTGCTGCACGACGTTTTGACCTCGGATCATGACCATTTTTGGTCAGCATCTCTCTGGGATTTTTAATAATCTATTCAAAAGTTTGGATCTCAGAAATCATGTTTATATATATACATATATGGGAAAATTTCAGCTACTACCCAAAAAGAATTAGTTAAATCACTTACCACCCAAGTTGTTTAAAAAAATCACCTACCACCCAAGTTAAACAAAAGTTTATCAAAAAGATCCAAAAACTAACAGAGCCGTTAATTGCTGATGTCAACCGTTAGAAAATACTTGAATGACAAAAATATCCTTATTGTAAGGGGAAAAGTTCAATTTACCCTTATTTTTTTTTACAAACAAGAGAAGCGAGGAGAAAGAGTGATCAGAGAGAGGGGTTTTGATCTCTAAGATGCTATGGAAAGGAGGCTTGGAGTGATCTGTAGGCAGACCGAAGATGTCACACCCCAATTCTGCACCATTCAGAACGGTGTGATGAACCGCTATAAACCAACGGTTCAACCAGGATCTCTAATAGGCGGTATCCATTAAAAATAAAATCAGGCACATCCACAACCATAATCAGAATAAATACACAATAGCGAAAGTTTTATATTAATGAACTGAGCATTCTAAATGTAATAATCATAATTAAAATATCAAATTATTGTTGTATCAACTGAGACATAACTAAATAAAATATCAATTACATCTTTTTATAAATCCAAATAAAATCCTAATAGAATACGCATGAGTTGCACTCGCATGAGGGGTCATGCATATCCTCTAAGTCTTCAGCCTCCATTGCAGCAACACACACGTACACCGGATCATTCATATAATCTACAACTGTGGTACCTGCATCATCAACAAAAAATATTCGACGTCGAGAGGGTGAGCACACATCATGGCTCAGTGAGCAAACAAAACAATGCAACGAACATATGCATGCATTCAATTCATATCTTTGGTTTGGTAAATAAGTTTGCAATGTGCTATAGAAAGGATAGGTGGCCAAAGATCACATTTATTGACGCCGCACCTCTATACACGAGTTTGCGAAGCCGCCCAAAGGTAAGGTTTATTACCGACTCACATGCACCCAATTCATGGACAATGTACACACAAAGGTCATGTTTATTGTTGTACCCATTGCCCATACCAACACGTAAGCCCCTACTGGCGAGGACTCGCAAACTGGGCTCGCAACTAACCAATCCTAATGCCAATCAGTGTATCCAAGGCCTCACCCCAGCATCCCTCAATACATCCATAGAGATAGAGTTAGGGTCTGGTAATAGGATGAACCACAGTGTCACGTCCCCCCCTGATGCCCTACGACGTATTAGTTTCGCTAAGGTAATGGCGATAGGACGATGTTAGTGGACAAGACTTGAGTTAGAGATAGAGCTAGAGTGCTGAGGCCCTGCCTATGACACCTTCCCCTGATACTCGCTCGCATCAAGCACACCAACCACACACATACATCCACATGCCTATTCCTATCATCATCATCATCATCATTATCATAAACAATAAATAAATATGCATGAACAGTAATAATAGAAATATTGGATGACATGTTGAATGCACGTAACAATCATACACGCATAAAATCATTCATGGCATTGGACTCAAGAATAAAAATAGTTTATTATTAACCAGTTAGTTTAGGTCTTGTTCCCTCACCTTTAGTTGATCGTAGGTCCTTTTTCAAGCTTTAAGAATCAACTATATATCGATATTATATCACTAGAAGACCTAACCAAGTCGATAGAATTTAATTAGAATTAATACGAATTTAAAAGCATACTGTTAACTGGGGGTCGATGCTAGGGTCGGAGGTTTGATCGACCTTGGGTGCGAACACCCCTATTCTGGACTTCCTGAACACTAGGGGTCGATGATCAGGGTCTGGTAGGGTCGATTGGCCATCGACCCCCCGTGCGACCCCCTGTGGGTTTTATCAATTTTTCATCTTATAGTTCATTATTCGTGTTTGGGGTCCTATGGCTTGCTTCTACAATCCATTTCACACATGTTCTATGGCCTAGAACCATAGTTCATTCACCTATATGGCTTTCATGATCTCCCCCCATAATTTTTCATGAAAACCTAACCATGGATGGATGATTTGGGTTTCTCCTAGATCATTCCCTCTTTTCTATCTATTCTAAGGTCTGTAGAATTTCATGGAGATAGTATCCATACCTGAGAATTAGGCTTGTTCCTCTGAAGCCTTCTATTTTATCTTCTTCTCTACTTTTCTTCTTTTCTTTCTCTTCTCCTTCTCTTCTCTTTCTCTCAATCCAATTAGGGTTCTAAAAGGAGTGAAAGTGGCTTAGGGACGTCCTATTTATAGAGTAGAAACTCCCAAAATAAGTCCCATTGAGATTAGGAAGGAATCCCATTGAAATTAGGAAAGTTTCCTAATTTTTGATTCGTGCTGTTTTTATCGATTACCGGGGGTCGATGGGGGGGTCGGAGATCCCGTCGACCCCTGGTTCTTAAAATGTCTGACCCCCGGTATAAAACTGGGGGTCTGACTTTTATACTGGGGGGTCCGACCCTTCCTTGCTGGGTATGCGACCCTCCCCCTATTTTTAGTGTTTTTGGGTCAGTTTAATACCTGGGATCGTGATCTCCTTCATGCACTTGATCCGTTTGGTTCGACCATGATGGGTAGACCTGGTTCAAGATGGTAAGACCGGGTTAGTTTGATACGGGTCTTACAACTCCCCCCTACATATAAAAATTTTGTCTCCGAAATTGTTCATACCTTCTGAGTCGAATAAATGAGGGTATTGTTTTCGCATAGCATTCTCTTCTTCCCATGTGATTTCTTCCATGTCTCTACTTCTCCAAGTGACCTTAACATAATAGATATCTCGGTTGCGTAGTCGTTGAACCTTTCGGTTGGTGATTTCAGTTGGTGTTACTTCAAATGTCAAATCATCAATCAAATCAGGCAGATCTACTGTCAGAACATGCTTCGGATCTTTGACATACTTCTTCAATAAGGAAATATGAAATACGTCATGCACACTTGACATAGATGGTGGTAGTGCTAACTAGTAAGCCACTTTCCCACGCTTAGCTAGAATCTCATATGGCCCGACATATCTTGGACTTAGTTTCCCTTTCTGTCTGAACCGTTTCAATCCTCGCATAGGCGATACTTTTAAGAATACTTTATCACCCACGATGAACTCAAGGTCTCGGCGTTGGGTATCGACATATTGCTTCTGACGATTCTGAGCTGTTCTCACTCTTTCTTTGATAATGTCAACCACTCGACAAGTTTCTTCAACATATTCCGGTCCAATAATACTACGTTCCCCAACTTCATTCCAAAACAACGGAGTTCGAAACTTTCTGCCATACAGTGCTTCATAGGGTGACATCTGTATAGTAGCCTGATAGCTATTATTATAAGCGAACTCAATCAGTGATAACTTTTCATCCCATGATCCTTTGAAGTCAATTACATATGCTCGAAGCATATCTTCTAGAATCTGAATTGTACGCTCCGATTGTCCATCTGTCTGTGGATGGAATACAGTATTAAACTTTAATACTGTACCCATAGATTTTTGCAATCCTTCCCAAAACTTTGAAGTAAATCGTGGATCTCTATCGGACACAATACTTTCAGGTACACCGTGTAATCGTACAATGTTATCCACATATAGCTTAACTAACCTCTCCAGTGTATACTGGGGTCGTATAGGTATAAAGCGAGCTGTTTTAGTCAGGCGGTCTACAATCACCCAAACTGCGTCAACTACTCGAGGAGTCAATGGTAATCCTGTGACGAAGTCCATAGTGATGCAGTCTCATTTCCATGCTGGTTCCGATAACGGCTGTAACAGTCCGGCCGGTCTTTGTCGTTCAGCCTTGACTTTCTGACAATTTAGGCATTGAGACACGAACTTAGCTACATTTGCTTTCATTCCTCTGCACCAGTATATTTTCTTTAGATCATGATACATTTTAGTGCTTTTAGGATGTATCGAATAGATGCTGGTATGGGCTTCTTTCATCAGTCGGTGTCTAATGTCCAAGCTTTCTGTTTCGGGTACACATATTCTTCCTTTGTACTTCAGTACCTTTTCTTCGTCCAAGGTGAACTCAGGGTTAGTTCTACCTTTTTCGATGTCTTCTTGTACCGTTCTTAGATAAGGGTCTGATTTGATAGCAGTCTTCACTTCATCAACTATATTTGGTATAATTTTCAATGCGGCGAACATATTGGAAAACCGATGAATAAACCCTTGGTTGGCTGATCCATCTGGTGCATCTATCACAAACTGCTCGTTACCGTGCTTAAATACCATTCTGGTCGTACACATTGTGGCAGTTGTGCTAACCTCTCCTTGAGATTTTATCATTGCCTTTCTGCCCAATACATCGGCTACTACATTAGCTTTCCCTGGATGATACTGGATATCACAATCATAGTCTTTCAATAGTTCTAGCCATCTTCTTTGTCTCATTTTCAGTTCCTTCTGATTAAATAGGTAAGTAAGACTTTTATGGTCTGATTTAATCTGAAACTTCTCCCCATACAGATAATGTCTCCATATTTTGACAGCATGTACTACTACCGCTAGTTCCAAATCATGAGTGGGGTAGTTCTTTTCATGTGTCTTCAGTTGTCTTGAGGCATAAGCAATTACTGGCTCTCCTTGCATGAGTATGCATCCTAATCCCAGTCCTGACGCATCGGTGTACAAGATAAATGGTTGTCCTGGAATCAGGATGGTCAAGATTGGAGCTGATATCAATCTAGCTTTCAAGGTTTGGAAACTCTTCTCGCATTTATCTGTCCAGACAAACTTCTCACCCTTCTTAGTCAAACTGGTAAGAGGTACGGCAATTCGGGAATAGTCTTCTACAAATCGTCGATAATACCCAGCTAGACCCAGAAAACTTCTAATTTTCGTAACGCTCTTCGGTGCTTCCCACTTTACAATAGCCTCAATCTTGTTGGGATCCACTTTAATTCCTTCAGCGGATACTACATGGCCTAGAAATACGACTTCCTTTAACCAAAACTCATACTTTGTAAATTTGGCGTAGAGCTTTTCCCTTCGTAGTCGCTGTAGAACGGCGTTTAGATTCTTGACATGAGTTTCCTCGTCTTTGGAGTAGACTAATATATCATCAATGAATACAATAACTGACGTATCCAATATGTTGTGGAAAACTCGGTTCATAAGTTCCATAAAGGTTGCTGGTGCATTTGTCAATCCAAAAGGCATGACCAAAAATTCATAATGTCCATATCTGGTCCTGAATGCTGTCTTGGGGATATCACCATCCTTAATCTTCAGCTGATGGTAACCTGACTGAAGATCAATCTTTGAGAACACTTTGGCACCTTGCAGCTGATCGAACAGGTCATCGATCCGAGGCAATGGATATCGATTCTTGATTATCAGTTTATTCAATTCTCGATAGTCTATACACAAGCGAACGCTACCGTATTTTTTCTTCACGAATAAAACTGGCGCTCCCCATGGTGATATGCTAGGGCGAATGTAATCCTTGTCCAGCAGTTCTTGTAGTTGTACTTTCAATTCCTTCAATTCAGTAGGAGCCATTCAATTGGGTGCTTTTGATACTGGTGCGGCTCCAGGTATAAGATCTATGACGAACTCTGTAGCTCGGTCGGGTGGTAATCCTGATAATTCTTTAGGAAATATGTCTGGATACGCACGACATCGATATCTTCCATTCATGGTGCTTCCTTGGTAATGTCAACCACAGATACTAAATAACTGACTGCTCCTTTCTCAAGGCACTTCTTAGCCTTAAGCGCCGAGAATATGAGCTTTCATTTTCGGGGAAGTTTCGTTCCTGTAAAACTGAACTCGGCTCCTTCCTTGTCTTTAAATGTCAGCTTCTTTTCGGCACACAATAGGTTTCCAGAATGCCGAACTAACCAGTCCATTCCCAAGATGACGTCAAAGTCTGCCATCTCAAGTTGGATCAAGGTCGGATCCAAGGTCTTTTCAACAATAAGAACTGGACATGGTCCATAACCTTTTTTTAACTCCACTTCTAATCCCATAAGTGATCGTACAAGTAGTTTGTAGTCTAAGGATTTAATGGGTAAATTCAACTTTTTTCCAAATGACACAGATATAAAGGAATGAGTAGCTCCTGAATCAAAGAGTACTCTGGCGGAAATGACACAGATATAAAGGAATGAGTAGCTCCTGAATCAAAGAGTACTCTGGCGGGGATGTCATTAATAGGTACGACACCTGTGATTTGTTTTGGTTTAGTCTACATGCTCATACAATGTAATACAACTAACAAAATGTAAGTGTCACACCCCAATTCCACACTATTCAAAATGGTGTGATGAACCACTAACAACCAACGGTTCAACCAGGATCTCGAGTAGGCTATATCCGTGTTATCTAAACACCATACATCCACATAAATAATCAGTGTAAATAAAACAAATAGCGAAAGTCTTATAATAAAATGAACTGAGAATCTAGTGATATCAATATTTAAATAACGAAATTATTCTGTATCAACTAAGACATAAATAAATAAATATCCAATACATGTCTTTAATAAATCCAAATAAATAAACTAAAAATCTAATAGAATACACATGAGTTGCACTCACAAGAGATGTCATGTGTATCCACTTCATCTTCAGCTACTATCGCTGCAACGTTCCCGTACTTTAGAGCATTTATATAATCTTCAATGGTTAAACCTACATCATAAACTAAAAATATTCGACGTCGAAGGGTGAGCACACATCATGGCTCAGTGAGCAAACAAAACAATGCAATAATACATATGCATGCAATCAATATATATCTTTGGTCCAGTTTAAAGTTTGCACTGTGCTATAGAAAGGATAGGTGGCCGTCGCACCTCTATTCACAAGTGTGTGGATATGCCCAATGACTCCTGCACTGTCGCCCACAGCACCCAAAATGGCACAATATACATCTCATGAAAATGGCATGGCTGTACCGATTGATACCATACCAACAAATAAACCCCTGCTGGCTAGGGTTGCAAACTGGGCTCGCAACTAATCAATCATAATGTCAAACAGTGTATCCAAGGCCTCACCCCAGCATCCCTCAGAACATCCATAGAGATAAAGCTAAGGCTCCCCGGTAGAGTCAGAGACTACAAGGACAGAGACCACCTCCCCTGATGCTCTACGACATAATAGTTCTGCTAAGGTAATGGCGATACGAAGACATCAGTGGACATGAATTAAGTAGACCATGGTACAATATACACCCCATGAAGAACGGTCATGGTTGTACCGATTGATACCATCCCTACCCTCACCATATACACTGGCCAAACACAAACATTCACATGCCTATTCCTACTCATCATCATCATCATCATTATTAAGCAGTAAAGTAAATATGCAAGAACAATTAATAGAAATATTGGATGGCATGTTGAATGAACACACAAGCATACACGCATAGAATCAATATTGCATTGGACTCAAGAAGTAAAACAGTTTATTATTAACCAGTTAGTTTAGGTCTTGTTCCCTCACCTTAGCTTGCTAATAGATACTCTTTCAAGCTTTAGAATCACCTTTATAATGTTATTATATTACTAGAAGACCTAACAAAGCCGATAAAATTTAATTAGAATTTATTCAGAATTTAAAAATCATTCTGTTAACTAAGGTTCGGAGGTAGGGTCGGAGTCATGATCGACCCTGGGTGCGACCCTCCCCAATCTGGACTTCTCGAACACTGAGGGTCAATCCTCAAGATCACATAGGGTCGGATGGTCATCGACCCTCTGTGCGACCCTCGGTGGATTTTGATCAATTTTCCTCCTTTTAGTCCACCCTTCGTGTTTGGGGTCCTATGGCTTTCTCCTACAGTCCATTCAACATTCATTCCATGGTCTAGAACCATGAATCATCCACCTAGATAGCTTTCATGTAATCTCCCATAGTTTTCTATGAAAACCTAACCATGGGTTGATGGTTTGGGTTTCTCTAAGATCATACTCTCATCATTATCTAACCTAAGGTCTGTAGAAACTCATGGAATTAGTATCCATACCTGAGAAGATTACTCCCTCTCTACAACTCTTCTCCTTTTTGCTATCTTCTTTTCCTTGCTTCTCTTCTTCTCCTTTTCCTTCTCTTCTCTTTCTCTCAATTCAATTAGGGTTATAAAAGGAGTGAAAGAGGCTTAGGGACATCCTTTAAATAGAGTAGAAACATCCTAAAATAAGTCCCTTTGAGATTAGGAAAGAATCCAAATCGAAAATTAGGAAATTTCCTAATTTCAGTTTCGACGGCAACTGAGGGTCAATGGGAGGGTCGATGATCCCGTCGACCCTAGGGTTCCTAAGGTGTCCGACCCTCCCTATAAAACTGAGGGTCTGACTTTCTGTCTTGGGGGGTCCGACCCTCCTTTGCTGGGTATGCAACCCTCCCCTTAAATTGAGTATTTTAGGATCGATTTGATACCTGGGATCATGATCTCCTTCACGCCCTTGGTCCATTTGACTCAACCATGATGGGTAAACCTGGTTCAAGGTGATAAGACCGGGTTAGTTTGATACGGGTCTTACAACTCCCCCCTACTTATAAAAATTTCATCCTCGAAATTGTACGTACCTTCAGAATCAAATAAGTGAGGGTATTGCTTTCGCATAGCATTTTCTTCTTCCCATGTAATTTCTTCCATGTCTCTACTTTTCCAGGTGACCTTAACATAGTAGATATCTCGGTTGCGTAGTCGTTGAACCTTTCGGCTGGTGATTTCAGTTGGTGTTACTTCGAATGTCAAATCATCAATCAATTCCGATAAATCTACTGTCAACAAGTGCGTTGGATCCTTGACCTACTTCTTCAATAGGGAAATATGAAATACGTCATGCGCACTTGACATAGATGGTGGTAGTGCTAACTGATAAGCCACTTTCCCACGCTTAGCTAAGATCTCATACGGCCCGACATATCTTGGACTTAGTTTCCCTTTTTGTCCGAACCTTTTCAATCCTCGCATAGGCGATACCTTCAAGAATATTTTATCACCTACAGCGAATTCAAGATCTCTGCGTCGAGTATCTGCATATTGCTTCCGACGGTTCTGAGTTGTTCTCACTCTTTCCTTGATAATGTCAACCACTTGACAAGTCTCTTCAACAAACTCCGGTCCAACAATACTACGTTCTCCCACTTCATTCCAAAACAAAGGAGTTCGACACTTTCTGCCATACAGTGCTTCATAAGGTGACATCTGAATAGTAGCCTGATAGCTATTGTTATAAGCGAACTCGATCAGTGGTAGTCTTTCATCCCATGATCTCTTGAAATCAATTACACATGCTCGTAGCATATCTTCTAGAATCGAGATTGTACGCTCTGATTGTCCAACTGTCTGTGGTTGGAACGTGGTACTGAACTTCAATGTTGTTCCCATAGCCTTTTGCAATCCCTCCCAAAACTTAGAAGTAAATCGTGGATCTCTGTCGAACACAATCCTTTCTGGTACACCGTATAGTCGAACAATGTTATCCACATACAGCTTTGCTAACATTTCCAGTGTATACTGAGGTCGTATTGGTATGAAGCGAGCTATTTTAGTCAGACGGTCTACAATCACCCAAACTGCGTCAACTACTCGAGGAGTCAGTGGTAATCCCGTGACAAAGTCCATAGTGATGCAGTCCCATTTCCATGCTGGTTCCGGTAACAGTTGTAACAGTCCTGCGGGTCGTTGTCATTCAGCTTTTACTTTCTGACAATTTAGGCATTGAGACACGAACTTAGCTACATCTGCTTTCATTCCTCTCCACCAATACAGTTTCTTTAAATCATGATACATTTTTGTACTTCCAGGATGTATCGAATTAATGGTGGTATGGGCTTCTTTCATCTGTCGATGTCTAATGTCCACACTTTCTGTTTCAGGTACACATATTCTTCTTTTGTATTTCAGTACTTTCTCTTCGTTCAAGGTGAACTCAGGATTAGTCCTACCTTTCTCGATATCTTCTTGTACTATTCTCAGATAAGGATCTGATTTGATAGCTGTCTTCACTTCATCCATTATATCCGGTATAATTTTCAATACAGCGAACATATTTGAAAATCGATGAATAAATCCTTGGTTGGCTGATCCATCCGTTGTATCTATCACATACTGCTCATTGCCGTGATTGAATACCATTCTGATAGTGCACATTGCTGTAGTTGTACTAACCTCTCCTTGAGATTTTATCATTGCCTTTCTGCTCAACGCATCTACTACTACATTAGCTTTCCCCGGATGATACTGAATATCACAATCATAGTCCTTCAATAGTTTCAGCCATCTTCTTTGTCTCATATTCAATTCCTTATGATTAAATAAATAAGTAAGACTTTTATGGTCCGACTTAATCTGAAATTTCTCTCCGTATAGGTAATGTCTCCATATCTTGACAGTATGTACTACTGCCGCCAACTCTAGATCATGAGTGGGATAATTTTTTCATGCATCTTTAATTGTCTTGAGGCATAAGCAATTACTTTCTCTCCTTGCATAAGCATACATCCTAATCCCAGTCCTGACGCATCAGTGTATAAGGTAAATGTCTGTCCTGGAACAGGAATAGTCAAAATCAGAGCGGATATCAATCTGGTCTTTAATGTTTGGAAGCTCTTCTCACATTTATCCGTCCACACAAACTTTTCCCCTTTCTTAGTCAGACTGGTGAGAGGTACGACAATCCGGGAATAGTCTTCCATGAATCTCCGATAATAACCGGTGAGACCCAGAAAACTTTTAATTTCTGAAACGCTCTTTGGTGCTTCCACTTTACAATAGCCTCGATCTTGCTGGGGTCCACTTTGATACCTTCTGCGGGATACTACATGGCCTAGGAAGGCGACTTCACTTAGTCAAAACTCACACTTGATAAATTTGACATATAACTTCTCTTTCCTTAAACGCTATAGGGCGGCGTTTAGGTTCTTGATATGGGTTTCTTTGTCCTTGGAATATACCAATATATATCATCAATGAATACTATAACCTACGTATCCAACATGTCGTGGAAAACTCGGTTCATAAGTTCCATGAAAGTTGCTGGTGCGTTTGTTAATCCGAAAGACATGACCAAGAACTCATAATGTCCGTATCTGGTCCTAAAAGCTGTTTTAGGAATATCACCCTCTTTAATCTTCAACTGATGATAACCTGACCGAAGATCGGTCTTAGAAAATACCTTTGCTCCTTGCAACTGATCGAACAAGTCATCGATCCGAGGTAGTGGATATCGATTCTTGATTGTCAGTTTATTCAATTCTCGATAGTCGATACATAATCGAACGTTGTCGTCCTTCTTCTTTATGAATAATACCGGTGTGATATACTGGGTCGAATGTAACCCTTGTCCAGCACTTCTTGTAGTTGCACTTTCAATTCCTTCAGTTCAGTAGGAGCCATTCTATAAGGTGCTTTTGATACTGGTGCGGCTCCGGGTATAAGATCTATCACAAACTCTGTGGCTCGGTCGGGTGGTAATCCTGGTAGTTCCTCTAGAAATACGTCGGAATAGTCCCACACTACATCAATATCTTCCAGTCGTGGTGCTTCCTTGGTTAGGTCGACCAATGATACTAGATACCCGACTGCCCCCTTCTCAAGGCACTTCTTAGCCTTCAGTGTTGAGAGTATGAGCTTGCGTCTACGAGAAAGTTTGGTTCCCAAAAAATTGAATTCTGCTCCTTCTTTGTCTTTGAATGTTAGCTTCTTTTCGACGCATAATAGGTTTGCAGAATACCGAGTTAACCAGTCCATTCCCAAGATGACGTCAAAGTCTGCCATCTCCAGTTGGATCAAGACTGCATCTATGGTTTTCTCGCCAATGAGGACTGGACATGGTCCATAACCTTTCTCTAATTCCACTTCCAACCCCATTGGTGACCGTACAAGTAGTTTGTAGTCCAATGTTTTGATGGGTAGATTCAACTTCTTTCCTAATGACACAGATATAAAGGAATGAGTAGCTTCTAAATCAAAGAGTACTCTGGCGGGTACGCCATTTATAGGTACGATACCTGTGATTTATTTTTACTTAGTCTACATGCTCATACAATGTAATTACAACTAAAATGGTTTCATTCATACCTGTGACCACATCGGGTGATGCGGCAGCATCCTCGGATGTAACAGCATATACTCGTCCTTGATGTACTTGGTTCTTGGGCTTAGGACACTCCCTTATCATATGTCCCACTTGATTGCAGTTGTAACATCTCGGACCTTCAAAATTTGGCTTTGGTTGCTGTTGCGTTACCGGAGTAGTCTTGGATGCAGCAGTAAAGCCTTGAGCACGGAAGGGTTTAAATGTCTTGTTGTTCCCTCCGTTATAGGCGTTTCCGACTAGCCTTTTTATGCCTCTGTTCTGTGTAAAGTAGCTTTCCTTCTGGCTCGATTCTATGACTCGAGCAATTTAGACAGCTTCATTATATATCTTCTTTTCCAAGCCCAGAACGTGCTCTCTGATGCTTCCTCTCAGTCCCGTGACAAACCTACCGGTCTTAGTGTCTTCTTCCTGCAGGCTGAGTGGTGCAAAGAAATACAGCTCTTCGTAACGCTGTTGATATGCATCCACGGACATCTGTCCCTGATATAAACTCAGGAATTCCTTCTCCATAGAATCTCTAAAGCTTCGGGGAAAATACTTATCGAAGAACGCTTCTTTATAGATAGCCCAAGTCAGTAGGGCGTGCTTGGTCAATAGGTAAGTCCTAGTAGATTTCCACCAATGATGTGCGTCACCCTTTAGCATGAAGGTGGCACATAGTACTTTTTCTTCTTCAGTGATAGTCATCATAAGAAAGTTTCTCTCCATCTCGTCGATCCAATGTGCTGGCCATAACGGATCCGATGGTTTACCGTTAAATTCCTTGGGCTTCATCTTCAGAAATCTCTCAACCAGTCGAGAGTGATCCAGCTGATTTTGGGGGTATGCCCCAAACATGGGTTGTGGATACTGATAGTTAACCTAAGCTGCTTCCGAACCTGGTACTGGAATCTGTGCAGCTGATGGTTGAGGTGTTTGAGGTACTGGGTGGTTACCCACCGGTGCTGCACTGGCTTGTCCCGTCTGCATGGGTGTAGCATGTGTGGTTTGGAACCTAATTCCCATTGCAACTTTCATTTGAGCTTGTGCGTGTTGCATCTGTTGCAGCTGCTATGCTAAATTCATCACCACTGTTGCTAACTCTGGTGGTGGAGGTGGCAAGTTTGTAGGATTTGCCTGATCTGGGTTTTCTGGTACATATATATTCTCCTGGTTAGTTTCCTCCACAGGTGGTGGTGGTGGAACTGCATTTCGGCTCTGTCTGGTTACTCTACGTCCAGACATAATTTCTTCTGAGATTGGTGGTGCCTGAAAATCATCAAAATAGGTGAGACAATCATTTATACTTCATGTAGGCATGTTAACCGATGTAAAATTCCAAAATTTCCAGCTCATTTTATGAAAAATACTATCTTTTCTATGCAGGGTCGATGGTATGTCCGACCCTCAGTATCCGACCCTGAGAATGACCTGTTCTTCCCGAGAGCTGAGGGTCGATGGGTATCCGACCCTCAGTATCCGACCCTGGGTTTTCTGTCAGATTCCCGAGAGCCGAGGGTCGATGGGAGGGTCGATCCGAGGGTCGATGGTCCTGGTCGAATTGTCTGACCCTCAGACCAAAAATCAGACCTTTAAGATCCGATTCTGGGTTCATTCTCTCTTATTTCCCTCCCGTTTTGACTCGTCTCACCTCTGAGTTGCTACAGTGCCACTCCGCTATTTTTGTCAATTTGGATCCGTGTTTCAACATCAACATCATCCCTACAGGTATGTTTTTTCATTTTTACCTGTTTTTAGGTTTTCATTTCTAGGTTTTGGTCCAATTAACCCGTATTCTTCAAATTAAACTTTTTCCAACCGTAAAAATTCGATTTTTATTTGGGGGCTTTTGTTATTGGTATCTCGAGGAACGAAATCCCTCAAAAAAATTTTAAGTTTCATCGGTTGGTTATCGAGAACTTGGATTTTTGCTATTTTGCCCTAATTTGTCAAAATTTTCGATTTCTTGAAATTTCTTCAAATTGGACCTCATTA
The DNA here is from genome assembly GCA_028583415.1 of Protea cynaroides. Classification (NCBI taxonomy): domain Eukaryota; kingdom Viridiplantae; phylum Streptophyta; class Magnoliopsida; order Proteales; family Proteaceae; genus Protea; species Protea cynaroides. The sequence continues at coordinate 59,106,445 of CM053276.1, forward strand.
GTTAAAATTTCCTACTGTATGTGTGTTGTAGGATATGTTAGAACCTACGTAAGTCCTCCTGCCCACGTGTATGGGTGACAAGTGAGGCTTTTGGCCACTTACGTCGTTATAATGTCAAATTTTGGATTTTTATCCTATTAACTCATTATCTGTTTTTCTTTGCAGATACCATGGCTCGTACTAAGGTACCCAGAGTTCGTGATCCGCTTCGCTTTCGCTCCAATGAAGCCAAGGCACAGTATGCCCACTACGCTCGTAAGAAAGTAAAGGGTGGTCGTATGGTGAACTTGGCTGAGCTAGCCCTGTTCAATGTGGAGAGAGCATTTGGTGATATGGGGTGGCTCCCTATCATCACTTATGACGCGTGCACATGCTCGGATTTAGTGCGACAGTTTTATTGTAATCTCCAGGTGGTGGGGGATTACAATGATGTGGATAGGGGTCACGAGCTACGCATCACTAGCTATGTAAAGGGAGTGAACATTTCATTTGACTATTGGCAGCTGGCCGATCTACTGGGCATTCCCTATGATGGCCCTATGGTTTACTGTGCGCCTGGAGAGCCCCAGTTTATTTCCATGGAGATGAGGGCTGAGATTGATAGTCAGCTGCTACGACCTGATCGCTGGCAGATGAGAGCTTGTTATATGCGTCCAGCTCCACGGGTCTTCTGCAAGATTATCCAGCATAATCTGATTCCGCAGAGTGGCCATTACGAGAGGGTTTCTCAGCTGGCCCAGTATCTGTTGTACAGCATATGCACTAGGCAGCCCGTCTTCCTTCCTTACATCATCATACGGACTATGATCAGTGCCACACTGCCCAGTCATAGGGGTAATCTACCCTATGGACGTATGATCACTGTTCTGCTTACTCGCCTGGGGGTTGATTTGGTGGATGAGAAGATTCAGGAGAAAACCTTCTCGTCGCCTCTAGATTGGGAGGCTATCTACAAGATGGGTATGCGGGATGCCCAAGTCAGTGACGAGGAGAGGAACGAGATGGTGCGCCCTCACACTCGCATCGAGATTGCTGACGCTGAGGCAGCTGCTGCCGCTGCTAGAGCTCATGTTGATCCTGCCGATGATGATGACCGCATGTATATGGATGTCGACTCGATACCATCGCCTTTACCTACGCATGCGGCTGGAGTTGGTACTTCTTCTGCGGCGGATCCTGCACCTAAGACTGGTCCTTCTTATGCGGCTGGTCCTTCACGCCCACCTTCTGATATGATGGAGATGTTGCATGAGATCAGAGAGGCTCAGCGCAGATCTGATCTGAGGATGGAGGAGTTGTTGGACGCCCAGCGTCAGACAGATCAGCGGGTGGCTGATCTTACAGCTAGTCTTCAGGCGACTCAGACCCAGGTGGTCTAGTTGACCAGAGTCTATGCCAAGGACTATGACAGAGACCACGAGGCACCGCCTCCTCCTTTACCTCCAGCTTCTTGAGTGTATCTTTTCCCTTGTACTACAGAGTAACTGTCCGGGTTGTGGACTGTACTCTGCTTTAGTTATGTATATACATTTGTGTCTCTCATATTGTATGTAAAATTGTTTCTCTTTAGTAGATGCATTATTCTCTTTTTAAATTTGGTCTCAACCATCACTTGTGCTTATAGTATGTTTGTATTAAAGTTTTTACTTTTATCCTATCTCAGTTCACAATTGTCTTGAATGTATGCTAGTTCAACGGACAAGGCCTGAGATGCTCTGATACCAAGTTGTCACACCTCAATTCCACACTATTCAGAATGGTGTGAGGAACCGCTAACAACCAACGGTTCAATCAGGATCTCGAGTAGGCTATATCCGTGTTATCTAAACTCCATACATCCACATAAATAATCAGAGTAAATAAAACAAATAGCGGAAGTCTTATAATAAAATGAACTGAGAATCTATTGTGATATCAATATTTAAATAACGAAATTATTCTGTATCAACTAAGACATAAATAAATAAATATCCAATACATGTCTTTAATAAATCCAAATAAATAAACTAAAAATATAATCGAATACACATGAGTTGCACTCGCAAGAGATGTCATGTGTATCCACTTCATCTTCAGCTACCATCGCTGCAACGTTCCCGTACTCTAGAGCATTTATATAATCTTCAACGGTTAAACCTACATCATAAACTAAAAATATTCGACGTCAAAGGGTGAGCACACATCATGGCTCAGTGAGCAACCAAAACAATGCAATAATACATATGCATGCAATCAATTTATATCTTTGGTCCGGTTTAAAGTTTGCACTATGTTATAGAAAGGATAGGTGGCCATCGCACCTCAATACACAAGTATGTGGATACGCCCAATGACTCCTGCACTGTCGCCCACAGCACCCAAAATGGCACAATATACACCCCATGAAAATGGCATGGCTGTACCGGTTGATACCATACCAACAAATAAACCCCTGCTGGCTAGGGTTGCAAACTGGGCTCGCAACTAACCAATCCTAATGCCAAACAGTGTATCCAAGGCCTCACCCCAGCATCCCTCAGAACATCCATAGAGATAGAGCTAAGGCTCCCCGGAAGAGTCAGAGACTACAAGGACCGAGACCACCTCCCCTGATGCTCTACGACATAATAGTTCTGCTAAGGTAATGGCGATACGACGACATCAGTGGACATGACTTAAGTAGACCATGGTACAATATACACCCCATGAAAAACGATCATGGTTGTACCGGTTGATACCATCCCTATCCTCACCATATACACTGGCCAAACACAAACATTCACATGCCTATTCCTACTCATCATCATCATCATCATGTTATAAGCAGTAAAGTAAATATGCATGAACAATTAATAGAAATATTGGATGGCATGTTGAATGCACACACAAGTATACACGCATAGAATCAATATGGCATTGGACTCAAGAAGTAAAATAGTTTATTATTAACCAGTTAGTTTAGGTCTTGTTCCCTCACCTTAGCTTGCTAATAGATACTCTTCCAAGCTTTAGAATCACCTTTATAATGTTATTATATTGCTAGAAGACCTAACAAAGCCGATAAAATTTAATTAAAATTTATTCAGAATTTAAAAACCATTCTGTTAACTGAGGATCGGAGGTAGGGTCGAAGTCATGATCGACCCTAGGTGTGACCCTCCCCAATCTGGACTTCTCGAACACTGAGGGTCGATCCTCAGGATCACATAGGGTCGGATGGTCATCGACCCTCTGTGCGACCCTCGGTGGATTTTGGTCAATTTCCCTCCTTTTAGTCCAACCTTCGTGTTTGGGGTCCTATGGCTTTCTCCTACAGTCCATTCAACATTCATTCCATGGTCTAGAACCATGAATCATCCACCTAGATAGCTTTCATGTAATCTCCCATAGTTTTTATGAAAACCTAACCATGGGTTAATGGTTTGGGTTTCTCCGAGATCATACTCTCATCATTATCTAACCTAAGGTCTGCAGAAACTCATGGAATTAGTATCCATACTTGAGAAGATTACTCCCTCTCTACAACTCTTCTCCTTTTTGCTATCTTCTTTTCCTTGCTTCTCTTCTTCTCCTTTTCCTTCTCTTCTCTTTCTCTCAATTCAATTAGGGTTGTAAAAGGAGTGAAAGAGGCTTAGGGACGTCCTTTAAATAGAGTAGAAACATCCTAAAATAAGTCCCTTTGAGATTAGGAAAGAATCCAAATTAAAAATTAGGAAATTTCTTAATTTCAGTTTCGACAGCAACTGAGGGTCGATGGGAGGGTCGATGATCCCGTCGACCCTAGGGTTCCTAAGGTGTCCGACCCTCCCTATAAAACTGAGGGTCTGACTTTCTGTCTTGGGGGGTCCGACCCACCTTTGCTGGGAATGCGACCCTCCCCTTAAATTGAATGTTTTAGGGTCGATTTGATACCTGGGATCATGATCTCCTTCACGCCCTTGGTCTATTTGACTCAACCATGATGGGTAAACCTATTCAAGGTGATAAGACCGGGTTAGTTTGATATGGGTCTTATAGTAAGTCATACCTGTAACCACATCAGGCGATGCGGCAGCATCCTCGGATGTAACCACGTAAACTCATCCTTGATGTAGCTGCTTCTTGGGCTTCGGACATTCCCTTGCTATATATCCCACTTGGTTGTAGTTAAAACATTTTATCCCTTCAGTAATTGGCTACTATTGCTGTTGAACTACGGGAATAATCTTGGTCGCAGCAGTAAAGCCTTGAGCATGGAAGGGTTTGAATGTCTTGTTATTCCCTCTGTTATAAGAATTTCCAGCTGGCCTTTTGATACCTCTGTTTTTCATGAAATAACTCTCCTTTTGGCTCGATTCTATAACTCGAGCAATTTGTGCTGCTTCATTATAGATTTTCTTTTCATGTCCCAGAACGTGCTCACGGATGCTTCCCTTAAGTTCCATGATGAACCTTCGGGTCTTTGTGTTTTCCTCTTGCATACTAGTGGGTGCAAGAAGAACAACTCTTCATAACGCTGTTGATACGCATCCACGGTCATCTGTCCCTGATATAAACTCAGGAACTCTCTTTCCATAGAATCTCTGAAACTTCTTGAAAAGTACTTCTCAAAGAACGTCTCCTTATAAATATCCCAAGTCAATTGGGCGTGCTTTATAAGTGAATACGCTCTGGTGGACCTCCACCAATGGTGTACATCTCCTTTCAGCGTAAAGGTGGCACACAATACTTTCTCTTCTTCATTTAATGTCATTATCATAAAATTTCTTTCCATTTCGTCAACCCAGTGTGCCGGCCATAAAGGATCTGCTGGCTTGCCATTAAATTCTCTAGGCTTTAATTTCAGAAAACGCTCCACCAGTCTGGAGTGGTCTAGTGGCTGTGGGATATACGCCCCATACATAGGTGGTTGGTATTGATATCCACCTTGAGCTATTCTAGGATTCGGTACTTGAGCCTGCATGATAGGAGTCTGAGGTGCGTGGGGTACTGTGTTACTTCCCCCGGGTGCTGCGCTTGCCTGTCCAGCTGGCATTGGAGGTGTTTGTGAAGCTGGAAGAGTTATGCCTATGGCTGCTTAGATAGTAGCTTGTGCCTGTTGCATCTGTTGCAGCTGTTGGGCCAAGTTCATTACGACTGTGGCCAAGTCTGTAGGTGGAGCTGGCAGATTGGTAGGATTTGCCTACCCATTTATGACGGATGGTGCCGTGTTCATGTTCTCCTGTGTTTTCGGGTGTGTCTGGTTGTCTCCCCCCCACCGGTGGTGGGATAGAGTTACGGCTCTGTCTGGTTGCTCTACGTCCCGCCATTAATTAATCTGCTAGTGGGATTACCTGAAATCATTGAACACGAGAGACAATCATTAAATACTTCATTCTCATATTTTAGATCCACTAAGAAATGCAAATTTCAAATTTTTTAGATCATTCTAACGAAAATGCTATGTTTCACTGCAGGGTCGATGGTGGGGGTCGATGGGTGTCCGACCCTCAGTATTCGACCCTGGGAAATCACCCATTCTTCCCGAGAGCCGGGGGTCGATGGGGGTCAGAGTATGTCTGACCCAGGGTGCGACCCCTGGTTCTCTGTCAGGTTCCCAAGAGCCGAGGGTCGATGCGGGGGTCGATTGTTTTAATCAAATTTTCCGACCCCCGGACAAAAAAAATCTGATTTTTAAGTCTGATTCAAAGTTCATTTCTCATTCTTTCTTCTCCGCTTCGACTCAGCTCGTCCCTCTGAGTTGCTACAGTGCCCATTCCGATCCGTTGGTGGTTTGCACTCCTCGTTTCGTCGTCTACACCTCCGCTACAGGTATTTCTTCTACCTTTTCATGTTTTTAGGTTTCTTAGCCTAGGTTTTTGCTCATTTATCTTGTATTTTTCAAATTAAACTTTTTTCAACAGTAAAAATTTGATTTTTATTAGGGGATTTTGTTATTGGTGATTCGAGGAACGAAAGCCCTCAAAAATATTTGAGTTTCATTGGTTGGTTATCGAGAAACTCAAAATTTTCACGTTTTGCCCTAATTTTGTCGAAATTTTGAATTTCTTGAAATTTCTTGCAATTCAATCTAATTAGTTCAAAATTTAGACTGTTTGAGTCCCACAAGATAGCTTAGGATTTATGTAAGTCCTCCTGCCCACGTGTATGGGTGAAAAGTAAGGTTTTTGACCCATTTACCTTGTTATTACTCGAAATCTCGGGTTTTTCCTCTCTACTAACCCATTAATTGTTTTTCTTTCTTATTTGCAGATACTATGGCTCGTACCAAGGTACCCAGAGTTTGCAACTGTCTTCACTTCCGTACCAACGAAGCTGAGGCACAGTATGCCCACTACGCTCGCAAGAAGGTAGAGGGAGGCCGCAAAGTGGACTTGGCTGACTTAGCCTTGTTCATTGTGAAGAGAGCCTTTGGTGACATGGGATGGCTCCCTGTCATCACTTATGATGCGTGTACCTGTCCTGACTTGGTACGCCAGTTCTACTGTAATCTCCAGGTGATGGGAGATTACAATGATGTGGAGAGGGGTGATGAGCTTCGCATCACGAGCTACGTCAAGGGGGTTGACGTTTCATTTGATTATCGACAGCTGGCTGACTTGTTGGGCATTTCCTATGCTGGCCCCATGGTGTTTTGTGCTCCTGGAGAGCCCCAGCTCTTTTCTCTACAGATGAGGGCTGAGATCGATAGCCAGCTCATCCGACCTGATCGCTGGCAGATGAAAGTGAGTTGACTGTGCTCAGATCCATGGGTATACGGCAAGATCATCCAGCACAATCTGATACCACAGAGTGGTCATTACGAGAGGATCTCCCAGTTGACCTAGTATCTATTAGACTGTATATGCACTAGACAGCCCGTCGCCTTCCATACATCATTATACGTACCATGATCAGTGCCACGTTGCCCAGTCACACTGGAAACCTTCCTTACGGACGCATGATCACTACCTTGCTTACCCGCCTGGGGGTTGACCTAGTGAATGAGAAGATTCAGGAGAAATCCTTCTCATCGCCTCTGGATTGGGAGACTATTTGCAAGATGGGCATGCGGGATGCCCAGGCCAGTGATGAGGAGAGGAACACGATGGTGTGCCCTCGCACTCGAGTGGAAATGGCTGATGTTGAGGCTGCAGCAGCAGCCGTTGGAGCAGGGGTTCATGGGGATGATGACGATCGGTTGTACATGGATGTAGATGCCATACCTTCTCCATCACCTACTCATGCTACTGGAGCTGGTCCATCTTCTTCAGCTGGTCTCGCATGTGACTGATCCTTCGTATTCTCTATCTGATGACATGATGAGGATATTACACGAGATACGAGAGGCTCAGCGTATGTCTTACCGGAGGATGGGAGGGCTTATAGAGGCTCAGCGTATGACTGACCAGCAGGTGGCTGATCTCACAGCTAGTCACCAGACGGGCCAGACTCAGATAGCCTAGTTGACCAGGGTCTACGCTGAGGACTATGATAGAGACCGTGAGGCACCACCTCCCCCAGCACCTCCAGCTTCTTGATGTACTTCTTTTATTTATTATTTTTTTCTTTTTGTACTTCAAAGTAACTGTCTTGACTGTGGACTGTACTCTGCTTTGTTCATATATATATATATATATATATATATATATATATATATATATATATATATATATATATACGTTTGTTCTTCCTTTTGGGTTGTATATATCTTTGTTTTTCATTTAATAGATGCATTATTCTCTTTCAGTTTAGTCTCAAACAACACAGGTGGTTATAATGTGTTATTATTATGTCTTTTATATTTTTATCCTATCTCAGTTCACACCATTTTGTGGAAGTATATGGTTTCATAGATAAAGCCTGAGATGCTCTGATACCAAGTTGTCACACCCCAATTCGGTACCATTCAGAACGGTGTGATGAATCGCTATAAACCAATGGTTCAACCAGGATCTCTAATAGGCGGTATCCATTAAAAATAAAATCAGGTACATCCACAACCATAATCAGAATAAATATACAATAGCGGAAGTCATATAGTAAATGAACTGAGCATTATAAATGTAATAATCAAAATTAAAATAACAAATTATTGTTGTATCAACTGAGACATAACTAATTAAAATATCAATTACATCTTTTTATAAATCCAAATAAAATCCTAATAGAATACGCATGAGGGGTCATGCGTATCCTCTAAGTCTTCAGCCTCCATTGCATCAACACGCGCGTACACCGGATCATTCATATAATCTGCAACTGTGGTACCTGCATCATCAACTAAAAATATTCGAGGTCGAGAGGGTGAGCACACATCATGGTTCAGTGAGCAAACAAAACAATGCAACAAACATATGCATGCATTCAATTCATATCTTTGGTCTGGTAAATAAGTTAATAAGTTTGCAATGTGCTATAGAAAGGATAGGTGGCCAAAGATCACGTTTATTGACGCCGCACCTCTATACACGAGTGTGTAAAGCCGCCCAAAGGTAACGTTTATTGCCGACTAACAAGCACCTAATTCATGGACAATGTACACACAAAGGTCACGTTTATTGTTGTACCCGTAGCCCATACCAACACGTAAGCCCCTACTAGCTAGGCTCCCAAACTGGGCTTGCAACTAACCAATCCTAATGCCAATCAGTGTATCCAAGGCCTCACCACAGCATCCCTCAATACGTCCATAGAGATAGAGCTAGGGTCTGGTGACCAGGATGAACCACAGTGTCACGTCCCCCCCTGATGTCCTACGACGTATTAGTTTCGCTAAGATAATGGCGATACGACGATGTTAGTGGACAAGACTTGAGTTAGAGATAGAGCTAGAGTGCTGAGGCCCCACCTATGACACCTCCCCCTGATACTCGCTCGCATCAAGCACACCAACCACACACATACATCCACATGCCTATTCCTATCATCATCATCATCATCATTATCATAAACAATAAATAAATATGCATGAACAGTAATAATAGAAATATTGGATCACATGTTGAATGCACATAACAATCATACACGCATAAAATCATTCATGGCATTGGACTCAAGAATAAAAATAGTTTATTATTAACCAGTTAGTTTAGGTCTTGTTCCCTCACCTTTACTTGATCGTAGGTCCTCTTTCAAGCTTTAAGAATCAACTATATATCGATATTATATCACTAAAAGACCTAACCAAGTCGATAGAATTTAATTAGAATTAATACGGACTTTAAAAGCATGCTGTTAACTGGGGGTTGATGCTAGGGTCGGAGGTTTGATCGACCCTGGGTGCGACCACCCCCATTCTGGACTTCCCGAATACTAGGGGTCGATGATCAGGGTCTGGTAGGGTCGATTGGCCATCGACCCCCCGTGCGACCCCCTGTGGGTTTTATCAATTTTTCATCCTATAGTTCATTCTTTGTGTTCGGGGTCCTATGGCCTGCTTCTACAATCCATTTCACACATGTTCTATGGCCTAGAACCGTAGTTCATTCACCTATATGGCTTTCATGGTCTCCCCCCATAGTTTTCCATGAAAACCTAACCATGGATGGATGATTTGGGTTTCTCCTAGATCATTCCCTCTTCTCTATCTATTCTAAGGTCTGTAGAATTTCATGGAGATAATATCCATACCTGAGAATTAGGCTTGTTCCTCTGAAGCATTCTATTTGATCTTCTTCTCCACTTTTCTTCTCTTTTCTTTCTCTTCTCCTTCTCTTCTCTTTCTCTCAATCCAATTAGGTTTCTAAAAGGAGTGAAAGAGGCTTAGGGACGTCCTATTTATAGAGTAGAAACTCCCAAAATAAGTCCCATTCAGTTTAGGAAGGAATCCCATTGAAATTAAGAAAGTATCCTAATTTTCGATTCGTGCTGTTTTTACCGATTACCGGGGGTCGACGGGGGGGTCGGAGATCCCATCGACCCCTGGTTCTTAAAATGTTTGACCCCCGGTATAAAACTGGGAGTCTGACTTTTATACTGGGGGGGTCCGACCCTCCCTTGCTGGGTATGCGACCCTCCCCCTATTTTTAGTGTTTTTGGGTCAGTTTAATACCTGGGATCGTGATCTCCTTCATGCACTTGATCCGTTTGGTTCGACCATGATGGGTAGCCCTGGTTCAAGGTGGTAAGACCGGGTTAGTTTGATACGGGTCTTACAACTCCCCCCTACATATAAAAATTTTGTCTCCAAAATTGTTCATACCTTTTGAGTCGAATAAATGAGGGTATTGCTTTCGCATAGCATTCTCTTCTTCCCATGTGATTTCTTCCATGTCTCTACTTCTCCAAGTGACCTTAACATAATAGATATCTCGGTTGCGTAGTTGTTGAACCTTTCGGTTGGTGATTTCAGTTGGTGTTACTTCAAATGTCAAATCATCAATCAAAATAGGCAGATCTACTGTCAGAACATGCTTCGGATCTTTGACATACTTCTTCAATAAGGAAATATGAAATACGTCATGCACATTTGACATAGATGGTGGTAGTGCTAACTAGTAAGCCACTTTCCCACGCTTAGCTAGAATCTCATATGGCCCGACATATCTTGGACTTAGTTTCTCTTTCTGTCCGAACCGTTTCAATCCTCGCATAGGCGATACTTTTAAGAATACTTTTTCACCCACGACGAACTCAAGGTCTCGACGTCGGGTATCGGCATATTGCTTCTGACGATTCTGAGCTGTTCTCACTCTTTCTTTGATAATATCGACCATCGACAAGTCTCTTCAATAAATTCCGGTCCAACAATACTACGTTCCCCAACTTCATTCCAAAACAACAGAGTTCGACACTTTCTGCCATACAGTGCTTCATAGGGTGACATCTGTATAGTAGCCTGATAGCTATTATTATAAGCGAACTCAATCAGTGATAACTTTTCATCCCATGATCCTTTGAAGTCAATTACACATGCTCGAAGCATATCTTCTAGAATCTGAATTGTACGCTCCGACTGTCCATCTGTCTGTGGATGGAATGCAGTACTAAACTTCAATGTTGTACCCATAGCTTTTTGCAATCCTTCCCAAAACATTGAAGTAAATCGTGGATCTCTATCGGACACAATACTTTCAGGTACACCTTGTAATTGCACAATGTTATCCACATACAGCTTAGCTAACCTCTCTAGTGTATACTGGGGTCGTATAGGTATAAAGCGATCTGTTTTAGTCAGGCGGTCTACAATCACCCAAACTGCGTCAACTACTCGAAGAGTCAATGGTAATCCTGTGACGAAGTCCATAGTGATGCAGTCCCATTTCCATGCTGGTATCGATAACGGCTGTAACAGCCCGGCCAGTCTTTGTCGTTCAGCCTTTACTTTCTGACAATTTAGGCATTGAGACAGGAACTTAGCTACATCTTCTTTCATTCCTCTCCACCAATATATTTTCTTTAGATCATGATACATTTTAGTGCTTCCAGGATGTATCGAATAGATGCTGGTATGGGCTTCTTTCATCAATCGATGTCCAATGTCCAAGCTTTCTGTTTCGGGTACACATATTCTTCCTTTGTACTTCAGTACCTTTTCTTCGTCCAAGGTGAACTCAGGGTTAGTTCTACCTTTTTCGATGTCTTCTTGTACCGTTCTTAGGTAAGAGTCTGATTTGATAGTTGTCTTCACTTCATCAACTATATCTGGTATAATTTCCAATGCGGCGAACATTTTGGAAAATCGATGAATAAACCCTTGGTTGGCTGATCCATCTGGTGCATCTATCACAAACTGCTCGTTACCGTGCTTGAATACCTTTCTGGTCATACACATTGCGACAGTTGTGCTAACCTCTCCATGAGAATTTATCATTGCCTTTCTGCCCAACGCATCGGCTACTACATTAGCTTTCCCTGGATGATACTGGATATCACAATCATAGTCTTTCAATAGTTCTAGCCATCTTCTTTGTCTCATATTCAACTCCTTCTGATTAAATAGGTAAGTAAGATTTTTATGGTCTGATTTAATCTGAAACTTCTCCCCATACAGATAATGTCTCCATATTTTGACAGCATGTACTACTGCCGCTAGTTCCAAATCATGAGTGGGGTAGTTTTTTTCATGTGTTTTCAGTTGTCTTGAGGCATAAGGAATTACTTGCTCTCCTTGCATGAGTACGCATCCTAATCCCAGTCCTGACGCATCGGTGTACAAGATAAATGGTTGTCCTGGAATTTGGATGGTCGGGATTGGAGCTGATATCAATCTAGCTTTCAAGTTTTGGAAACTCTTCTCACATTTATCGGTCCAGACAAACTTCTCGCCCTTCTTAGTCAAACTGATAAGAGGTACGGCAATTCGGGAATAGTCTTCCACAAATCGTCGATAATACCCTGCTAGACCCAGAAAACTTCTAATTTTTGTAACGCTCTTCAGTGCTTCCCACTTACAATAGCCTCAATCTTGCTGGGATCCACTTTAATTCCTTCAGTAGATACTACATGGCCTAGAAATGCGACTTCCTTTAACCAAAACTTACACTTTGTAAATTTGGCATAGAGCTTTTCCCTTCGTAGTCGCTGCAGAGCGGCGTTTAGATTCTTGACATGAGTTTCCTCGTCTTTGGAGTACACTAATATATCATCAATGAATACAATAACCGACGTATCCAATATGTCATGGAAAACCCGGTTCATAAGTTCCATAAAGGTTGCTGGTGAGTTTGTCAATCCAAAAGACATGACCAAAAATTCATAATGTCCATATCTGGTCCTGAATGCTGCCTTGGGGATATCACCATCCTTAATCTTCAGCTGATGGTAACCTGACTGAAGATCAATCTTTGAGAACACTTTGGCACCTTGCAGCTGATCGAACAGGTCTTCGATCCGAGGCAATGGATACCGATTCTTGATTGTTAGTTTATTCAGTTCTCGATAGTCTATACACAAGCGAACGCTACCGTCCTTTTTCTTCACGAATAAAACTGGCACTCCCCATGGTGATTTGCTAGGGCGAGTGTAACCCTTGTCCAGCAGTTCCTGTAGTTGTACTTTCAATTCCTTTAATTCAGTAGGAGTCATTCGATAAGGTGCTTTTGATACTGGTGCAGCTCCAGGTATAAGATCTATAACGAACTCTATAGCTCTGTCTGGTGGTAATCTTGGTAATTCTTCAAGAAATACGTCTGGATAGTCACGCACGACATCGATATCTTCCATTCATGGTGCTTCCTTGGTAATGTCAACCACAGATACTAAATAACCGACTGATCCTTTCTCAAGGCACTTCTTAGCCTTTAGCGCCGAGAGTATGAGCTTTCGTTTTCGGGGAAGTTTCGTTCCTATAAAACTGAACTCTGCTCCTTCCTTGTCTTTAAATGTCAGCTTCTTTTTGGCACACAATAGGTTTGCAGAATGCCGAACTAACCCGTCCATTCCCAAGATGACATCAAAGTCTGCCATCTCAAGTTGGATCAAGGTCGCATCCAAGGTCTTTTCATCAATAAGAACTGGACATGGTCCATAACCTTTTTCTAACTCCACTTCTAATCCCATAAGTGATCGTACAAGCAGTTTGTAGTCTAAGGATTTAATGGGTAAATTCAACTTCTTTCCAAATGACACAGATATAAAGGAATGAGTAGCTCCTAAATCAAAGAGTACTCTGGTGGGGATGCCATTAATAGGTACGATACCTGTGATTTGTTTTGGTTTAGTCTACATGCTCATACAATGTAATACAACTAACAAAATGTAAGTCATACCTGTAACCACATCAGGCGATGCGGCAGCATCCTCGGATGTAACCGCGTAAACTCGTCCTTGATGTAGCTGCTTCTTGGGCTTAGGACATTCCCTTACTATATGTCCCACTTGGTTGCAGTTAAAACATTTTATCCCTTCAGTAATTGGCTTCTGTTGCTGTTGAACTACGGGAATAGTCTTGGTCGCAACGGTCAAGCCTTGAGCACGGAAGGGTTTGAATGTCTTGTTATTCCCACCGTTATGAGAATTTCTAGCTGGTCTTTTGATACCTCTGTTTTGCATGAAATAACTCTCCTTCTGGCTCGATTCTATAACTCGAGCAATTTGTGTTGCTTCATTATAGATTTTCTTTTCATGTCCCAGAACGTGCTCACGGATGCTTCCCCTAAGTCCCATGATGAACCTTCGGGTCTTTGTGTTTTCCTCTTGCATACTAGTGGGTGTAAAGAAGAACAGCTCTTCATAATGCTGTTGATACACATCCACGGTCATCTGTCCCTGATATAAACTCAGGAACTCTCTTTCCATAGAATCTCTGAAACTTCTTGGAAAGTACTTCTCAAATAATGTCTCCTTATAAATATCCCAAGTCAATTGGGCGTGCTTTGTAAGTAAATACGCTCTGGTGGACCTCCACCAATGGTGTGCATCTCCTTTCAACATAAAGGTGGCACACAATACTTTCTCTTCTTCATTTAATGTCATCATCATAAAATTTCTTTCCATTTCATCAACCCAGTGTGCCGGCCATAAAGGATCTGCTGGCTTGCCATTAAATTCCCTGGGCTTTAATTTCAGAAAACTCTCCACTAGTCTGGAGTGGTCTAGTGGCTGCGGGATATACGCCCCATACATAGGTGGTTGGTATTGATATCCACCTTGAACTATTCCAGGATTCGGTACTTGAGCCTGCATGATAGGAGTCTGAGGTGCGTGGGGTACTGTGTTACCTCCTCCGGGTGTTGCGCTTGCCTGTCCAGCTGGCATTGGAGGTGTTTGTGCAGCTGGAAGAGTTATGCCTATGGCCGCTTGGATAGTAGCTTATGCCTGTTGCATCTGTTGCAGCGGTTGGGCCAAGTTCATTGACTGTGGCCAAGTTTATAGGTGGAGCTAGCAGATTGGTTGGATTTGTCTGCCCATTTATGACGGATGGTGCCGTGTTCGTGTTCCCCTGTGTTTTCGGGTGTGTCTGGTTGTCTCCCCCCACAGGTGGTGGTGGTGGGATAGAGTTACGACTCTGTCTGGTTGCTCTGCGTCCCGCCATTAATTAATCTGCTAGTAGGATTACCTGAAATCATTGAACACGAGAGACAATCATTAAATACTTCATTCTCATATTTTAGATCCTCTAACAAATGCAAATTTCAAATTTTTCAGATCATTCTGTCGAAAATACTATGTTTCACTGCAGGGTCGATGGTGGGGGTCGATGGGTGTCCGACCCTCAGTATTCGACCCTGGGAAATCACCCATTCTTTCCGAGAGCCGGGGGTCGATGGGGGGGTCGGAGTATGTCCGACCCAGGGTGCGACCCCTGGTTCTCCGTCAGGTTCCCGAGAGCTGAGGGTCGATGCGGGCATCGATTGTTTTAATCAAATTTTCTGACCCCCGGACAAAAAAAATCTGATTTTTAAGTCCGATTCAAAGTCCATTTTTCATTCTTTCTTCTCCGCTTCGACTCAGCTCGTCCCTCTGAGTTGCTATAGTGCCCATTCCGATCCGTTGGTGGTTTTCACTCCTCGTTTCATCGTCTACACCTCTGCTACAGGTATTTCTTCTACCTTTTTATGTTTTTAGGTTTCTTAACCTAGGTTTTTGCTTGTTTATCTTGTATTTTTCAAATTAAACTTTTTCCAACAGTAAAAATTTAATTTTTATTGGGGGATTTTGTTGTTGGTGACTCGAGGAATGAAATCCCTCAAAAATATTTGAGTTTCATCGGTTGGTTATCGAGAAACTCGAAATTTTCACTTTTTGCCCTAATTTTGTCGAAATTTTGAATTTCTTAAAATTTCTTGCAATTCAATCTAATTAGTTCAAATTTCCGACTGTTTGAGTCCCACAAGATAGTTTAGGATCTTTGTAAGTCCTCCTGCCCACGTGTATGTGTGAAAAGTGAGGTTTTTGACCCATTTACCTCGTTATTACATCGAAATCTCTGGTTTTTCCTCTCTACAAACCCATTAATTGTTTTTCTTTCTTATTTGCATATACTATGGCTTGTACCAAGGTACCCAGAGTTCGCGACCGTCTTCGCTTCCGTTCCAACAAAGCCGAGGCACAGTATGCCCACTACGCTCGCAAGAAGGTAGAGGGAGGCCACAAAGTGGACTTGGCTGACTTAGCCTTGTTCAATGTGGAGAGAGCCTTTGGTGATATGGGATGGCTCCCTGTCATCACTTATGACGCGTGTACCTGTCCTGACTTGGTACGCCAGTTCTACTGTAATCTCCAAGTGGTGGGATATTACAATGACGTTGAAAGGGGTGATGAGCTTCGCATCACGAGCTACGTCAAGGGGGCTGACGTTTCATTTGATTATCGGCAGCTGGCCGACTTGTTGGGCATTTCCTATGCTGACCCCATGTTGTTTTGTGCTCCTGGAGAGCCCCAGCTCTTTTCTCTACAGATGAGGGCTGACCCCATGGTCTTTTTATAAATTCAAATAAAATCCTAATAGAATACGCATGAGTTGCACTCGCATGAGGGGTCATGCGTATCCTCTAAGTCTTCAGCCTCCATTGCAGCAACACGCGCGTACTTCGGATCATTCATATAATCTGCAACTGTGGTACCTGCATCATCAACTAAAAATATTCGACGTCGAGAGGGTGAGCACACATCATGGCTCAGTGAGCAAACAAAACAATGCAACAAACATATGCATGCATTCAATTCATATCTTTGGTCTGGTAAATAAGTTTGCAATGTGCTATAGAAAGGATAGGTGATCAAAGATCACATTTAATGACGCCGCATCTCTATACACAAGTGTGTGAAGCCGCCCAAAGGTAACGTTTATTGCCGACTCACATGCACCCAATTCATGGACAATGTACACACAAAGGTCACGTTTATTGCTGTACCCGTTGCCCATACCAACACGTAAGCCCCTGCTGGCGAGGGCTCACAAACTGGGCTCGCAACTAACCAATCCTAATGCCAATCAGTGTATCCAAGGCCTCACCCCAGCATCCCTCAATACGTCCATAGAGATAGAGCTAGGGTCTGGTGACCAGGATGAACCATAGTGTCACGTCCCCCCTGATGCCCTACGACGTATTAGTTCCGCTAAGGTAATGGCGATACAACGATGTTAGTGGACAAGACTTGAGTTGGAGATAAAGCTAGAGTACTGAGGCCCCACCTATGACACCTCTCCCTGATACTCGCTCGCATCAAGCACACCAACCACACACATACATCCACATGCCTATTCTTATCATCATCATCATCATCATTATCATAAACAATAAATAAATATGCATGAACAGTAATAATAGAAATATTGGATGACATGTTGAATGCACATAACAATTATACACGCATAAAATCATTCATGGCATTGGACTCAAGAATAAAAACAGTTTATTATTAACCAGTTAGTTTAGGTCATGTTCCCTCACCTTTACTTGATCGTAGGTCCTCTTTCAAGCTTTAAAAATCAACTATATATCGATATTATATCACTAGAAGACCTAACCAAGTCGATAGAATTTAATTAGAATTAATTCGGACTTTAAAAGCATGTTGTTAACTGGGGGTCGATGCTAGGGTCAGAGGTTTGATCGACCCTGGGTGCGACCACCCCTATTCTGGACTTTTCGAATACTGGGGGTCGATGATCAGGGTCTGGTAGGGTCGATTGGCCATCGACCCCCCGTGCGACCCCTTGTTGGTTTTATCAATTTTTCATCCTACAGTTCATTCTTCGTATTTGGGGTCCTATGGCTTGCTTCTACAATGCATTCCACACATGTTCTATGGCCTAGAATCGTAGTTCATTCACCTATATGGCTTTCATGATCTCCCCCCATAGTTTTCCATGAAAACCTAACCATGGATGGATGATTTGGGTTTCTCCTAGATCATTCCCTCTTCTATATCTATTCTAAGGTCTGTAGAATTTCATGGAGATAGTATCCATACCTGAGAATTAGGCTTGTTCCTCTGAAGCCTTCTATTGGATCTTCTTCTCCACTTTCCTTCTCTTCTCTTTCTCTTCTCCTTCTCTTCTCTTTCTCTTAATCCAATTAGGATTCTAATAGGAGTGAAAGAGGCTTAGGGACGTCGTATTTATAGTGTAGAAACTCCCAAAATAAGTCCCATTGAGATTAGGAAGGAATCCCATTGAAATTAGGAAAATTTCCTAATTTTTGGTTCGTGCTGTTTTTACCGATTATCGGGGGTCGATTGGGGGGGTCGGAGATCCCATCGACCCCTAGTTCTTAAAATGTCTGGCCCCCGGTATAAAACTGGGGGTCTGACTTTTATACTGGGGGGGTCCGACCCTCCCTTGCTGGGTATGCGACCCTCCCCCTATTTTTAGTGTTTTTGGGTCAGTTTAATACCTGGGATCGTGATCTCCTTCACGCACTTGATCCGTTTGGTTCTACCATGATGGGTAGACTTGGTTCAAGGTGGTAAGACCGGGTTAGTTTGATACGGGTCTTACAGAAGAGGTATTCCTCAGGTAGAAGAAGGATCGTGGGTTCAGTAGTTAGAGAGCCCTAAATCCATGAGAAGGAAAATTCAGTTTTTTTAGTTTTTCTTCTTCTTTTTTTTTTTTTTTGGTAAATCAGTTTTACCAGTTTGCAACCATGGTTGTCTGTGTCTGGTTCAGGCGCTCTCTAGAACATTTGCATTTATCACCTAAAAACTTCTGGCTGTTGTAGGGTGATTTAGCTATCGCTCACTAGGCACCATGGATCCCTCTATAATTCCGAGTCACTTATTTCCTTCATATTCTCCTACTTGTCCTCCTCTATCATTTCCCTTGACCTTTAATACAGCTTCTTCTTTTGCTTCTCATTCTTATCTTTCATTTTCTTCATTCATTCCTCAAACCAGAAAATGCTCTTTCTATGGGTTCAGAACCCTCAGAGTCCAAACTTTCTGTTCTTACCAAACAATTCAAGCCGAAACCAAAGAATCTGGAAACACCCAAGTCATCTACAAGCCCCAAAGAAAGAATAGAAAGCCAAGACCTAGCTTTTATGAGCAAATTCGTAATCAATGGTCGCTGAAAATTGGTTCTAAGAGAACTAAGTTTCCATGGCAAGAAGAAGAAGAAGAAAAAGAAGAACAAAAACAACAACGAGAAGTAAAACCAGAAGTGGAAGAAAAGGGAGGAGAATGCCGATCTCTGCCCGTGGCCATCTAATCAGGTAAGTAGCGAGGTGAACTGGGTTTCTTGGTAGAGGGATCCAAAGGGAGAGTGAGTGTAGAAGATGGAGAACAAAGGAAGCAAGGGGAAAGAGTGAATCTTTCTGCCATCGTAAAAGAGTTTAGGTTAACATTTTTAAGTTTAAAATGACAAGGGTATAAACGTTTACACACTATTTCAATTTTTTCTCATCAGTAAATGGACTAACGTTTGTCTAACTTGGGTGGTAGGTGATTTTTTTTAAACAACTTGGGTGGTAGGGGATTTAACCAATTCTTTTTGGGTGGTAGCTGAAACTTTTCATATATATATATTTTTCATTTTTTATATATATATATATATATATATATATATATATATATATATATATATATAGGGCTGTTATTGTAACAAAGGGTTGTTATGTTTAGAGACGTAACAAAATAAATCTGGACCATTCATTTATTATTTTTTTAATCTAACTCATTCAAATTTGGGTAGTGGTATAGTAATGTTTAAAGTATTCGTACATATACATGGACATACACAGGATGCATGCTAATACATAAGGGGTATTTGATTGAATTAGAGTTTGAAATTCTACATGTGGGTAATCTAGACCATGTTCTTTCTATCCAATGGTTGGAATGGACACATCATCTGCTCATGTAGCAAAATAGATTCCTTGTAACAAGGGTTTGTTATTTTTTCAAACGTAACAAGACACCAACTATCCTCCTAAACCTCATGTTAGAATATGATTGTAAATAAATTGATGAGGATAATTTTGAGGCATCACATTCATCAGTCGAATTGAGTAAAAAAGTTCAAACCAAAAATATTAACTAATTTATATTAAAAAAAGAATAAAATTGTAATATGCAAAACCCATTGTGAAGGTCTCTTCATCTTCGACTCCCTCCATCATTTTTTCTTTGGTCTATCACTCCCTCATCTCTAAGTCATCTTATCTAATCCCTTGTTCGACTATTCCCTCCACATTGTGTGAAGGTTGGATTTGTCAACCCCAAATAAAAATAATTTATTTGTCAATAAGGGATAGTTTTAGCAAAATGGGCAATCCAGATGGGTTTTAGGTATTTAGGGCTTCGTCGGAGAAATGGGACGAGTGAGGAATTGCAGTGATTGGCATCTTCTATTTCAAATATTTTCTTTCATCGTAAACATAACTTGTAAGGAGAGAGATAGAGAGTAACATTGAAAGATTGAGAAATTGAGAGAGAGAGAGAGAGAGAGAGTGTGTGTGTGTGTGTGTGTGTGTCTGTGATGGAGGCCGAGAGGGTCGCCGTGGCCCTGACTGAGACTCCCATGAATGATCCATGGAGAAACCCTGAACTAGTCATATTTATGGGTGAGACGGAATCTCTCTTTCACCCTTGCTTTACAAACTAGAAGACAGATAGCGAAACCCAGATGCAGAAATTTCGATGAAAATCCTAACCGGTAGCAGCGCTTGATACAAATTGTCGTTTTTGGTCTTCGTCTTCTTTCAAGGACCCACCATTAATGACCTTAATCTTCATGTTTATGGAGAGAAACAATTGCAATGTTCTTCACAGAATCTCTGCCTACTTAATTTCGGCTTCTGCAACGCCCTTGCATTGGTAAAAGTGTAATGTTTCTCGTGCTGTACAACCAGTCTCTTCATGTTTCTTTTCTTCAGCCTTAATAGAAGCCTGAGTTTCAACTTATGATTCTTCACTCCTTGAAGCTCATTCAGCTTTTGAACCTCATTTTCTTCGGCTTACTAAGATAAGTTCCTCTGCCACAAGATTTAAATTTGAGATGCTTATTGCAGTGCCTTTTTCCCTCGAGTCAAGAGAAAACATACCGATTTTGAAACTCAGATTATTGTAAAGATACCCCAAAAGCTGAATGTGTGATTCAAACTATTACTCTACAGTCAAATTTCTGAAATGAATCAATACATATCATGACAAAAAAAAAGAAGTAGCTCCATAAATATGGTTACAGTCATTGACGATGATGGACAAGAGAAGCTCGAAGCTCCACCTCTTTCTTTTAGTTGTCTAATTGGGAGACTGCAATTCAAGATTGTCGATTTTTATTATGTCATCTCTTGGAGTTGTTTACAGAGCACATAAATGGTTGATTTTCATGTTTGTTTTTACAATAGCAGGTACATGTGGGCATTTTTGGATCTGCTTTTATCTGTTAAACAGCATTCCCCTCTAATAATTCAGATTTTCATGGTTTGCATGAAAGCCATAAAAGGAGATTAACATACCTCCTGCTGGTCTTGGTCGGATGAATATCGAATCAGTCACTGCGGAAGCACTCGAGGTATTCGATGCCATTGCCATCAAGTTCCTTCTAATGCCTTTGTCACTGTGTATAGGGACTGTCTTCTAGTTTCTCAGTCTCTCTTCTGAATGATAGGAATGGATGGATCACGTACCCATTCTGGAAACCAGAGTCCCCTTCTTATATGCCTCCTTGTAACTGTCTCCCATCAAGATCAGTTACAAGGGATGACGGGTCCCACCTAGCACACATGTCATGCTGACGTGGCAATAAGGGCCACATCAGTCCAACATTCTCTCACTTGGTCCATATTGCCACAAGTTAAGTGAGTATAATGTGTTGCTATTATTGTATGGCCATACATGAACATTAGTTCCTTAAACATTCATAATGAAAACTCCAAATCATGAATCATGGCGGTACATGTCCAGTATATCGGTCACTTCCTTCCATGTATTACAATGAGATGTTCTTTTCACAATGAATCCTAATGTGGGTAATCCCAAAACTTTAGTGAATCAATCCCACGAGCAATTCAGAGTCAACCCATTGGTCAATTCGAGGGTACATTTCTTAATGCCCTTTGTACTTAATGGGTTTCTGTCATTTTAGATACTTGAGTAGTGCTAAACATAATAAATGACAGAAAACAATCAAGGTTCAGAAAACATCAACTGAAGGTTGCAACATTTCAAATAAAACATCTTGTATAAAAATGACTTCATAAGCTCATATACTCTACATAGCATGAAAATGCAATTAATGGGAGCTCCTTATATAAATAAAGATCAACTATCATTTTCTCAGTACCAATATATTTTATAGAAACATGATGATTCTAATCATTCTCTTGACAAATAAATACTTAATTAGATAACTTAATTGTCGTGGTTTGTCACAATAAATCTGTATTGTTCTTTCTATAGACGAAATAACCTGGAGATCTGTGACAAAATTACAGAACCACGATGCGTGAGAGACTGCCTTATAGCATGTCACTACCTCTGCTACAATATAGAGATGCAATCTTTGGTTGCTTCACACTTTTCCAGGATATTACTCCTCCAGTAACCATATAAAATTATCCTAAAGTGTATCTTTAGTATCTCCACATCCAGTGTATGTCTCAAAACTTAATGATTGACCAACATGTGAACCATCGTTCACTGGAGATATCTGAAAACCTTTTTTTTTTCCATCAATTTCCAATGTGATGAATTTGGTTTTTTTTTTTTTTAATTTTCTTAAAACTCCCACTGAAGATGCAATATCTGATAACATAAAAATGTATGAACCCTAGACTGCATACTACAGACGCATATGGGATACTATGCATTTAATGCTCCTTTAGAAAACGTCATTGGACATTATTCCAAAAATAGTCTGTTACTTTAGCAACAGGTGTCACACCTATATAATAGTTCTTTTATGCGAAAACATTACATAATTATCTTGATATAAATTTTCTAGGACAATCTTAATATCTTATTAGATCGGTCTCGTTGAAACACTATGTCTAAACATAAAGTGTTTCAACCATATTGATATATCAAAATAACATGCAAGAAAACTGTTTCATTTCTTGTAATAGCCTGTGATCACTAAAAACCAAGAGTATTTCATCCATATACAATATGAAATGATAAAGAAGACTCTCCTTTTAACTTTAGGTAAATACATAAATCATCATGATACTTCATAAACTAAAAGAAGTGATCATGTCATCAATCTTAAGGTACTACTACGAAGAAGCCTATTTCAAATTGTATATAAATTTTTTGATTTTACAGACTAAAAGCCCTTTAATATCATTTGAGAATCCTTTTGATCACCTCATGTAAACCTCCCCCCATAAGGTCAAACTAAAGTAATGTCATTTTGACATTAATTTGATGCAGCTCTAGGTCCAAATGAGCCACAAGCACCATAAAAATCCTAAAGACCTCTTTTCTGAAAATTGGTGAAAAGGTTTCTTTATAATCAAAAGAAGATATTGATTAAACCTTTTTCACCCCAAGTCGGACTTTATATCTTTCAATATTTTTGGTGGAATCCTTTTTGGTTTTAAAAAACCCATTTGCATCCCACAGGGGATGCTCCACTAAGTAATTTGACAAGGTCCCAAACTTGGTTCTTACTTATAGAGTCTATCTTATCCTTCATGGCGCTAAGCCATTGAGTGGAATCATTGTAGTTCATGGCTTGAGAGAACGATGTTGAATCTAGATTAATTTCATCATCATCATTACAATTCTAGAGATAAACTTGGTAATCAAAAGTTATTGCCAGTGTTTCTGACTATCGAGGATCTTCTTAATACTGTTTGATCATCAATCTCATTTTGAGCTTGAGAAGGTTGAGTAACAGATTCTGTAATAAATTCATTTTCATGAGGCTCGATTTGATAAATGACGATCCTCAATGTACAATAATTGGAAGAATAAATCCTCTAATTTCTCGCGTGGGACTAGGAACCTGAACAGGTTGTTCATCAAACTGAATGTTCCAGGTATTTTGATTCCCACTGTTGTTGCCATATTCTAGAAAATTGGCATGCTTAGATTCTACAACTGAGGTTGAATGTGAGAAAAAAAAAGGAACCTATAACCCTTTAATTTCTCAAGATAACTAATAAAGGATTTGACTATTCTAAGATCTAATTTCCTTTCATGTGGATTATAAACCTTGACTTCAGATAAATCCCCATACATATGTATGTCTTAACATGAGTTTTCATCCTCTCCAAAATTTACAATGAGTCTTTGGAGTAGCTTTCGATGGTACCCTATTCAAGATACACACTACAGTCTTAAGGGGCTTCGCTTCTCAAGGTAATTAAAGCTTATAATCATCTTGACCATTTTCATAAGTGTCTGATTCCTTCTTTCAACAACACTGTTTTGGTCTGGAGACCCAGGCATGGTATAGTACAAAAAGATACATAGCTTTCTAAGGTAACAGACAAAAGGTATTGGATTCTGTATACATTCCCCACATTTGTTTGATCAGACAATCTCAATGACTTTTCTAGTTAATTTTTCAACTTCAGCACTGTAGATCTTGAAGACACCAAGTGCTTCATCTTTAGGATCCATGAGAGTGAGATACCTGTTTTTAGTATAGTCATTCATGAATGAGATAAAGTATCTTTGATCGATCAGACAAGGTGTGGAAATAGTCCACGTATATCTGTATGTATAATCTTAAGTGTCTTAGAAATATGTCAAACACCTTTCTTAAGCTTGTTGGTCTGCTGGTCCTGAATGCAGTCTAAACAAGTTCCAAAATTTGAGAAATCTAGGGTTTCTAGGATTTCATTTATCACTAAAATTTTGAGTTTTCATATATAGAAATGTTATCAAATCTCTAGAGTCATAGTTTGGGTTTTTCATCGACAATTTATCCTTTAATGCCAATACTATTAGAGGAAACAAGTAAATTACTTCCAAAACTAGATCAAAATATGATTAATATAAGTCATCCAAGAATGAACCAGAGCCTGCTAGAGTATTGTTTCGATACAACTGAAGTTAAACACATTACCAATGGTGTCAATCTAGAAACAGATACAAGGTTCTTGGAACATGATGGGATATTAAACCAATTTTTCAGTTCTTGCATAAATCTAGACATCAATAATCTCCACCTGAGATTGCACTAGATTGCTGAGTAGGTGGTCTTCTCAATATCCTATGGTGGCATTCTGTTCAGAAAACTTACATAGTATAGGTAATATGGATTGTATAATCAAAATCAATCAATCCACTAATAATTGTGATGAGTATTATCTAAAATGAACTCAAAAACAAGTTGCCATATACCTCACACTCAAGATGTGCCTATGCACATGGATATGGGCATGGTGTCCTAGGGAGTTGAACTTTCTTTATAGAGGTACAAACAATGAATTTAATGGTTTTCACAAAATACTCGCCAATTACCTTTAGATAGTCTTGTACAATTGTACTCTTTGGAATGGAACACCTGAAATGCTTACTTATATTGTCCTTAATGAGCTCTAACGTTAGGTGAATACCATGAAGCCATTTCTAATAGAGAGCCATCTCAATGGTTTAACATGTGTCATTGAGAATAGAGAGTTCTTTAATGGTTACATACAAATCCATTAACCCTCAATTAGTTCTTTCAATAAGCATAGTTAATCTTATCCAATAGGGAAAACAAACAATTTTGAAGAAGTAACTAATGAAAAGACATGCTCACTAACTGAATAATGAGAAAAACAATGCTTAATCATAAACAAAATGTGATTTGCTATAACCTACCTTTGGACGAAAATTGTAACTTACCACAAGTTGTTACTTAATTGTTGATATCAACCTATGTTGATAAATTCAGCAGCAAACCAAACTCCTCAC
Source organism: Protea cynaroides (assembly GCA_028583415.1). NCBI lineage: Eukaryota > Viridiplantae > Streptophyta > Magnoliopsida > Proteales > Proteaceae > Protea > Protea cynaroides. The sequence goes on from CM053276.1 coordinate 59,132,125, forward strand.
AGTCTACCTTTGGGCAAAGATCATAATTTGTAAGGTCTGCACCTTAATCAATAAGACTAAAATGCATCACACCCAAGACAAAAGGAATCCCGTACCTTTGGGCCATAAGAATCCCTTCCATCTGAATACTTTGCATTCCATCTTTTTCTAACTCATACATGAAGATTTACTACTTTCCTTTGGGGATAAGTGCCAAAATCCATGCATAGGTTGCAATACAAATGATGCCTAAGAAATTCATTTTCTAAACTGCCTCATATACTAATTTTAATGGACTACTTAAAAATTGTGGCAATAACTTAGTCCCTTAATGGCAATTTGCTAAATAAATTTGCATCATACACCCATCCTTAGTGTGCCACATGAAACCTTAATGTGACACATGGGTTTCACAATTGTATAACAATAAAAACGCATGTAATAGACAATAATGTAACTGAAAGCACTTCATGAATAACTAAACAACACTTAATATAACCAAAATGCATTTAAGATAACCAAACAACACTTAGGTTAATCAAACAGCACTTAAGAGTGACATTTCGAACTATCACGGGTATCCAAAGTGACATAATTAGGCTATATGCAGTGTTTCATGACAGTATTTGTGGTCATGGACTATACAACACTGAAGAGCACGTCATACAACCCTAGGTAGGTTCGAAGAATCATTAAAAATGGGTTTAAAATGGGAAAATAAAGTCACTTTTAATAAATAAGTCAGAAAACCAGTTCAGAACCAACCCAAATACAACTTGAACAGAACCAAGCATAATCTATCTTGAACCAGAAACCTAATTGGTTCTTCATTAATGGTCAAACTAGAATGAACCAGGTCTAGTATTAGTCAATTATTATAGTTGATTGTTTCACTTAAGGGTTAAACCAAACAGTGCTTAATACATTCTGTTACGTATATAGATACAATGACGTTCTATCTGTAAATGTCATTAAAAGGAAACTGAATTTAGCGACGTTCAGAACACACTGTCACAACAGATACAGTCACTGTTCATGACCTTTAGCGACGTACAGAAGACTGTCACAATAGATACAATCATTGTTCATGACCTTTAGCGACGCTCATAACAGACTGTCACAATAGATACAATCACTGTTCATGACTTTTAACGTCATTCAGAACAAACTGTCATAAAAGGCTCAGTCACTTCAAAAGTGACATTCGGTCTGTAACTATGCAATGGTGACAGCTAATAAGAAGAAGTTCAATATCATTAAATAGCATCATTTACAGAACCTTTTAAGTCTTAAAATCGGGTTTAGGTCAAGTCGGATCAAACCAAAACAGGCCGAGACCAATTGGTTCAACTAGGTCCGGATCAAAAGGGTTCTGGGTCAGAATCGGGTCAAAAATATTTTAATATTAACAATCAATGGGCTGTTTATTAAAACCCATAACATTATAAAACCCAATGATGGGCTTTAAAACTATAAACCCATTACTGTATCATTATTTTTTATTTTTTTATTTTTTTCTTTAAATGGTCTTAAAGACCAAAAAGCCCACTCCAACATATTCTATTTTCAAAAAAAATTATGCCATTGGCATGAAAAACAAACCGAATGAAAATCAAAAGAATACGTCGGTTCCCAACGGCTCTGAAACATACCGAAGACATCAGCACTACCTTTGGAGAACGGAGAGCACCACGGTGCCGCCGCTACCAATGAAAAATGCCACCACCATAAATCGACGAAGGCCCACAGATCGCTTAACCATCTGCAACAATTTGTTCCTGATCGGGCAAGGCTGCGGCAGGCTGGCCCATGTAGGGTGGCCTGTTGCGGCTAGCGCAATCAGTGGCAGCCTCTGCTGGCTGTTCTAAATGCCTGCGGGGGTTTGGTGGCCGATGAACAGCTGGTGCGAAAGAGGCCTGCGGGTGTGTGCCTGCTGGCCTGCGGGCTTGTGAGCCAGTAGCCACGTGGGTGCACACCTGCAAGCAGCCATCACCCGGTTGCCCCAAAGCATTCCAAAAAATTTTAAAATAAAATATAAGGGTGGAGAAAACAATAAACTGCCAGAAAAATACAATGACAACGGATCCGTCGAAAACCAAAAAACTGATCAGCAAAGTATAGTGTGGCTCTGATACCATATGAAAGCCATAAAAGGAGATTAACATACCTCTTGCTAGTCCTGGTCCGATGAATATCGAATCAGCCATTGCGGAAGCGCTCGAGGTATTCGATGCCATTGCCATCAAGTTCCTTCTAATGCCTTTGTTACTGTGTCTAGGGACTATCTTCTGGTTTCTCAGTCTATCTTCTGAATGATACGAATGGATGGATCACGTAGCTATTCTGGAAACTAAGTCCCCTTCTTATATGCCTCCTTGTAACTGTCTCTCATCAAGATCAATTACAAGGGATTATGGGTCTCACCTAGCACACATGTCACATGCTGATGTGGCAATAAAGGCCACATCAGTCCAACATTGCAAACTTGTGACCAATTCTCGGCTCAACCGTTTGAAATTGGTTCTGGGAGGCCTCGTCAAGTACCTGTTCTATGCAACTCCACCATCTCAGTGGGCTCATCACAGTCTAACAGTGCAGAGAATAACTTTTGTGGAAAGGTCTGGGAAACATGCCAAAAATGTGTCCATGTTAAATTCTCCTTTGGCTCCTTCATGGCAATTTTATACTGGAGCACACAATTCCACTTCTTCCAAACTAACTGATTTTTGGAAGGGAAAAAGTGAATTCTGCGGTGTATACGGTGGAGCTTCTGGTTACGATTCAGTATGTTTAGATGGTGAGCCTATTTTACTAAATAATAGTGCAACTGTGCATCCTCCTAGTGGTCTATGCCTTGAGAAAATTAGTAATGTAATACATTGATATGGTTGGTCATCCTGATGGATCTAACCGTGTCTTCATATCTGACCGAGAAGGTAGAATACGGTTGGCAACTGTTCCTGCTGTGGGATCTGGGGGAACATTAGGACCTGATAAACTGAGTCTGTTTCTAGATATATCGGACAAGGTTTATGTTAATTACGATCTAGGGTTAATAGGTATGGCATTTCATCCAAATTTTATGCAAAACGGTTGCTTCTTTGTTTCATTCAATCATGATAAGATAAAATGGGATGGATGTTCTGGGAAGTGTTCATGTAATTCAGATGTGAACGGTGATCCTTCAGTCTTTAATTCTACTTTTGGGTTGTCTCCATGCCAATATTATGCCGTTATCTCAGAATTCACTGCTAATGAAACCAAGTCATATTCATTGGTATGCTTCCTTACACTCGTCATGTATCTGTTACTTATAGTTCCTGCTAGGAGTATCTAATTGATTTCTATTGTTTTTTTCTTTTTTTTCAGGCAACAATAGTTAATCAAGTAGAAGTTATAAGGATATTTTCTATGGGCCTTTCGTTTCCAAGTGAGCAGGGGGTCAGATTCTCTTTGGACCTTCAGATGGATATTTGGTACTTTATGATGGGAGATGGTGTGGGTGTTGGTGATCCTTATAATTTTTCCCAAAACAAGAAATCTTTGCTTGGAAAGATTATGAGGTTGGATGCGGATGACATTCCAAGTGAGTATCATGGTACAATAATCTTGGGAGCTTACTTGGTTTCCTGATGTTATAACTGTCTGTTGGTTCCTTGCTTTCTGTCATGGATATTAGTATAATGTTTCACTGAATTTTCTTGTTTTACATTTTCTAGGATCCCAGCTTTAGTTTCATTGGTATCTTTCCTCCCTTGACACTACATTATCTTTTCTAAAATTATCCAAAGAGAGACAGGGGTTGTTGGCGATACAATTATTTGGTGGATGAAGTAAAGTTATTTTATGATTGGCTAATAGTTCATTAATTACCTAGAAAATTTTAATAAATGTATGATGATTAGCCAAAGAGATCCAAAGCATAATATCTGGCTTGGAAATTGATTGATTCTTCTTAATTTTGGGTTAATGACATTAATGTTCAAATAATTTTACAGACAGCATCACATCATGGAAAAATGCGAAATCTGTAACGAACAATCTACAATAAAGTTCCTAGAATCCATAATATTAGAGAAAACCTTGGCGATTGTAACAATGCTATTTATTGAATAAGATACTTTGATGCCTTGTTAATCGACTGTCATCTACTTGATTGTGTTGTTTACAAGGAAGAGATACTGCATGATGTACCACTTGGGAGGAGGTGAATGATGCCTGCCCTTGTGTTTTGGAGCTTGGACACTATAGTTTGAAAGGGGAATCTAATTCTAATGGAGTCTGTGAAAATATAGCCATTTTCATTTATATTTCAATTTTATATGAGCACCCATAATGCTGCATAGAACTTTAATATGGGAAATAATAAAATTGCAGCTAAAGTAATGAAACAATTGCTTTGTGGATATGGCAAGAGCTAATTAATTTGTGCTTGGAGTTTCTTTATTTCAAGGTCTACCTTTTTCATTTTCATTCTTTCATCTTTCTCCTCTTGCTGGTTATAGCAATATTTCTTTGATATTGCTGGTTTAGAGATTATGTCTGTTCTATGGTTTTCATTCAGATATCCTATTGATATTGTTAGTTTAAACTATGTGCACTATTGATTGATTTAACTGGAAAATGAGTAATAATTATCCAATGAATCTGATCGCCTCAGTTTATATTTCTCTAAATCTGATATATCTTTACTTTTGTTCCATTTTGACTGGTTTGGTTGGATTTTTCCTTCCCTATAATAAAATAATAGAAACAACAAATATCTATTTGGATCATGCCCTTATCCTTTCTAGGTCATTCTTTTCACATTTTGGCTCTTGTATTTTCAGGTGCAACCCAAATAAATGAACTTGGTCTATGGGGAAATTATTCTACTCCTGAAGGCAATCCAGTTTCTGAAGACTATGGATTATGGCCTGAAATTTGGGCTTTGGGTCTAAAAAATCCTTGGCACTGTGATTTTGATCCAAAGAGGCCTTCCTATTTTCTTTGTGCAGATAATGGGGCGAGGTTTGCAGATTTCTTTTCCTCTACTTGTCTAGATATGATTTAATCTTCTGTTTTGTTCTCTCTTTTTGTGATTCTATAATAAAATCACATCACATTTTTCTATGCAATGCACTTTCTATTAGATTTTCAATTTGAGAAAAAAGATGACTCAGGTTTTTTTTTGGTGGGGTGTGTGGAGGGGGGGTTGATCCATTTCTTGAATGGGCATACTTCAATTACTGTGATTTGATGAAATGGTTCATACCACCCAAAAGAATTCATTGATTAATGTGAGTGCTTTCAGATCACTTAAAAGGCCAGGGTTGAGTAAGGTTATATTTTTCTATGGCTTACTAAGTGCATTGTCCGAAATCCTCAGAAGGCTTTTAATTTAATATTAGAAGTAACCTTGGGAAAGGTGAGTGATGTTTGTCCTTCTTAAAGACTATAATGCAAACTGCATGGTTGTATTGGCTTGAGTCTATGGAAGTGAACATCCACAAGGCTCATGTCACTACGGGTCTGAGGAAAGATTAATATACGCAGCCTTAACCTTGCTTCGCAAAGAGGCTGTTTCCACATTAAAAAAAACTTTAGTCCTCTTTCTCATTTGGTTGGGGTTAAAATAAACTGCCTAACAGATCTTACACATTGAATCAATCTATATTTGGTCCAAGAAGAATTCTTCTTGAGGATTCCAATTTCTTAATTATTAAGTCTAATTAATGCTTACAATCATTAGAATCTTACAGGCACATGCTAGCATGTGGGGTCCTTGCATAAGCACAGAAACCAAGAACACGCATGTTCTTTTTTATTTTTATTTTTTTTTTTCTTTCCCCTTTGAAGATGACAAAGGTCAATTGTTTCTGTAGGTCATAACTATTTGGTACCTCCCACAAAGCTAATATATCTACATTATGCAGGTCATATCTACATTATGCTGGTGATATTTGGCAGCAGGTTAAAACTGTTTGCATTTTGCAGGTCATATGACCTTGCTTTGCTGTGGTATATTCGTTATAAACTTCTGTATGAAACATGAGAATCAATGACACATTATTTTTGCTGACAGATGCCGTAGGCAGTAACTTCAGTAATGTTTTTTGTTTATGTACTTCTTGTTGGCTAGTGTTGAAGATAAATTCGTTCCTTAAAATCGTAAGTTGCCACATGCTGCTTGATTAGATTTATCTAGTTAGGGACTTGGTCTGATCAATACTCAGTTTATCAGTAAACAACAGGCAATCAGTTGTTTGTTTTATACCCATTTCCATGCTTGAATCTATGTTGGAATCTGCTGAATGATAGGTTGCAACTGGGAGATGCAAGTCTGGTACATGAGGTCCTACAGTTACCCTCCCTCTTAAAAACTTGCCTCTAATGTATGTAGACATGTAATTTATCACATAATTAAAAAATCATTCCAATATCAAAACCACAAGCAGTATCCTCCTCCACATGGTGTCAACTGTCAAGGATTGTTTGGTTTTGCCCTAGTCAATGATACACAGTAAATTGGGTAAAATTCCAAAAGTAATACTTTTTCCTTCTATAGTATGATATCTGAAAGAATTCTATTGAACTCTGTTGCGTCTGTGGATAATGATTGATATGTTTGAGAATTGACTAGCCGTGGCCTCTAAGCCATGCAGCCATGACCGCAAGAGCCTTGCATATCTTCATATTAGACTTCAGGCTTCGGTTGCACGTGATATGTTCTCTTATTGTTTAACAATTGTGCTTTGTGCAGTTTGTCTTACTTTTAGTTTTGTATACGAGTCTTTAGCTCAAACAGGTAGAGCACTTGGGGATTCCTCAAGAGATGGTGGTTCAAATCCATCAAGACTCTTTTTTGACTTATGTTGTAAATTTCTATGGTATAAGTGCAAATTACTTGAATCAAGAAAGATAAAACTACAGGAGGAAACTCTATGGTTCTGTTCTTGTTAACATTAGAACATGTAGAATGAAGTTTATCCTATAAATACAGGTTAAGTACTCTTCTTTAAATATATTTCAACAATATAATCCAAAGTTGACGAATCAGGTGGAATAACATTAAATTAGATTGAGGTGTCTAATGAGATGGATGGATTAATTTTTTTTTTAAATATTTCTTATAGAATTGACCAAACTAACTCTACTCTGAACTACAAGAATAAGTGTACGTCTCAATTGACCTTAGTATCACATATTTCAACAATATAATCCAAAGTTGATGAATCAAATGGAAGAACACTAAATTAAATTAAGGTGTCTAACGAGATGGGTAGTGAGAGATTATTTTTAATTTAATTTTATTTAATTTTATTTATTTATTATTATTATTTTTTTTTTAAATGTTTCCTGTAGAATTGATCAAAGTAGCCATACTCTGAACTACAAGAATAATTGTATGTCCTAATTGACCTTAGTACCACATATTTTAACAATATAGTTGAAAATTGACGAATCAAGTGGAAGAACACTGGATTAGTCAAGAACCACAACTATCTGCAAATCAAACCAATCTGAGACTAAGAACAACAATCTAGTTTTAGTTTTTCACAGGACTCTAAAGAGGCAACCCAATTGAATTAAGTGTCTTATTGCTTGAGACTAAGAATAACAAGAAGAAGAATGCATTGGAGTTGAAATATTTTTTTTTTTTTACCCCCTTCAAGTGTATGTCGAACTTATGGAATAAAATTAAAGAATTTTTATCAATCTACTGGATTGTGGGCCACTTATGCAGTTGGAAGTTGGAACTCCAACAAACACTTTTAATAAGGGTGTTAATATTGGGCCCGAACCGGTAACCTAGACCGAGCCAGCCCGAACTAAGCTGAACCCAACCCGGACCTAAGGCTTTATTGGTGTTGAGCTTAGGGGGTCTATTCCTTATCAGGTTCGGACTAGCCCGGACCAGCTTGGGCTAGCCCGTTGGGTGTCTCGATAAGAAACCTGATACGGCCCAAACTGCACCGGACTGAACTAATAATGACCTGGCCTGATAGCTTTACCCGTTAAGACTAAAACGTTTAAAAATATAACACTCAAACTGGAATGACACGAGAGAGTGTTTTACAAGCTTGAGAGATTGATTTCGGGTGCTTGGACGGCTATGATATATCTTGTTTTCTTTTGCTACTAGTATTTCTCTTTGTTTTATTTAAATAAGCCATGATACGAACTTGTGACTTCTTATCATCTTTGTGAACCTCAATGAATGCTTTTTAGTTTTGTTTGGGTTTTTTGGTATCCATGTGTACTCTTGCCCAAGTGGTTATTCCTCTTTGATTAATTTCAGCCCACACAATTTATATTCAACATATGTGGATTTTATTGTCTTTAATAATTCAATATGTTTAGTTTGCTCCATGCCCGGTCATTATTTTGAATAAATCTCATCAATTTTGACAGATTGGGTCAATCCCATCAAGCCGAGATAAATTTGTTTGGATTCAGTTAATCCCACAAAACCGGATCAACTTTCATTAGTGTTAAGGGTTTGGAATTAGCCATTGAGACAGCCATCAGGGTGATGAGACTTAAGGTTTTTGTACCTATATACATGCCTTAATTGCAATTCCAAGAATATTAAAGGACGCAGATTGCAGCTAACCAGTGACCAACAAATTATTCTCATCTTAACCAGTAGGGACTCAATCAAATGATTCAAATCTTTATCATACCATGATATTATTCTAGTTCAATGTAAGAATGGAGGTTTGACTCGAGGCCAACTGAAAAAAAACATTTCCGTTCTGTAATCACGTCAATATTTTGACTGGATTACGTATTTTTGAACTGTATACAATACTCCAAGAGATAGGGTTTCCAGGCTGTTTCAAGACAACCAGGTTCTTCCCAGTTATTTTATGTCTATCAAATTTCAATATTAAATTTTAACCATAAAAAAAAATTCAAAACTAAATAATATATCACAACAGATAAGTAAAGGTAAACAAAATTCAAAAAGGCAGTATTTGATCCTCATTTTTGAAATCCCACAACGAAAAGCATCTGTTGTAGACGATGGAATCCGTAAAGGAGAAAACAAACAGTATGGAACTCTCAACCAGATGCCAGAGCTCCTTTGAGAGGGGATTCCCGGGGTGTGATTAGTTGAATATCTTCCTAACAACTTCCAAGAACATACATAGGTCACAGATTGGTGATAGGATTATGGTAGGGGAGCCCGGAGAAAGAAATCTATCAAGGAGAGACGAAACTTTCTTGTTAAATACTTCTTCTCATTCCGCTTGCCCTCTGCCCCTCTTGGACTACATATATATATATATATATATATATATATATATATATATATATATATATATATATATACTCCATGAATTGTAAACATCCTTTTTCGGATCCCGTTTTATCCCCGACAGCCATCATTCGTAATTTGACTGTATTGGGTACAGTAGACTAATAGACTTTCGACCCCCTAGTTCAGGCTGTTATATCATGTCAGCCGCTTTTCGACCCCCTGGTACAGATCACTATATCACGTCAGCCGCTTTTCGACCCCCTGGTACAGATCACTACATCACGTCAGCCGCTTTTCGACCCCCTGGTACAGATCACCATATCATGTCAACCACCTTTCGATCCCTTAGGATTGCTTTTCGACCCCTTTGTGGGCCAGATTTTCCGGGGTTCCTTATCATTGTCCCTGTTAGGGTTCTGTTTTCAAGTAATATTTCACCTTTCCGCCGATTCACATCGAGATTTTCTGATGCGGCGGGTCAGATCAGAGGATTTTAGCATTAATGGTTTTTGCCAGCATTTATGGCCATTGATAGTGACCCTTCGGTGGCCCAGATACCCCTGTCTAGTCATTATCCCCAGGTTGTGTCAGATCAGGAAGGGGTCGAACCTAGACATCTTTCACGAATTTACCATAATACCTTCCTTTGCAACGTCCTAGATGATCGCCACGTAGTTGTATCCTGCGGTTAAGATGAATGCCGCGTGGTTACCTTCGGTGACAGGCCTCTTGCGGATATTTCCCCCAACAGAACCCCCTTGTCTCCTTCATGAGTGTGAGG